>CM036766.1:484279-936779 GCA_020796225.1 Arion vulgaris | reverse complement strand
GTAAAGAAAATAGGTGCCACACGATGCTAGACGTGACCCAATCAACGTATCAAATGCTCCAGGCAGTACCAATAACTGTTCAATGTGAGACGGATGCACCTTGTCATCTTCTCCTCACATGTCGTGGTATGGGCAAGTGGTATCTCCATTACTTGTCATGTCTCTATATCACTCTTGCTTGTCGGTGTCTTGTCTTGTAATCTGAAAAATCAAAAAAAACAAGTTACTAACTGAAAATGAAAAAAGACATATATATATATATATCATGTTAAAATTATCACATTATATGACCTCCATGAGGTATTATTAACCAACCCCTCCCCTATCCCAGGGGGAAACAACGAACTCCCAATATGTAATTTAATCTCCAATATCTCATAACCTCGAGTTATTGAAGTTCCTAAAATTCTCAACGATTCACATGTTCCATCCCTCATAGTTTAGGCTCACGTATCCAAGACGCAAGTCCACACACAAAAATCCATTTATAACTTCAAGGATCCGAAACATTCAGATCAACATCAAATAACCTTCATGAGGTTTCAAAATCCACCCAACAAACCCATTCAGATCAACATCAAATAACCTTCATGAGGTTTCAAAATCCACCCAACAAACCCATTCAGATCAACATCAAATAACCTTCATGAGGTTTCAAAATCCACCCAACAAACCCATTCAGATCAACATCAAATAACCTTCATGAGGTTTCAAAATCCACCCAACAAACCCATTCAGATCAACATCAAATAACCTTCATGAGGTTTCAAAATCCACCCAACATAACCTCATTCAGTTAATTCAATAAAATCAAATAACCTTCATGAGGTTTCAAAATCCACCCAACAAACCCATTCAGATCAACATCAAATAACCTTCATGAGGTTTCAAAATCCACCCAACAAACCCATTCAGATCAACATCAAATAACCTTCATGAGGTTTCAAAATCCACCCAACAAACCCATTCAGATCAACATCAAATAACCTTCATGAGGTTTCAAAATCCACCCAACAAACCCATTCAGATCAACATCAAATAACCTTCATGAGGTTTCAAAATCCACCCAACAAACCCAAAGGAACAACTTGACATCCCCTAAACATTTTAAAATATTTACAAATATTTCATCAATAGAATGCAACCTCCATTATGTAATAAAATCCACAATATGCCACTTATAGTAGTCACAATATGGCACTTATAGTAGTCACAATATGCCACTTATAGTAGTCACAATATGCCACTTATAGTAGTCACAATATGCCACTTATAGTAGTCACAATATGCCACTTATAGTAGTCACAATATGCCACTTATAGTAGTCACAATATGCCACTTATAGTAGTCACAATATGCCACTTATAGTAGTCACAATATGCCACTTATAGTAGTCACAATATGCCACTTATAGTAGTCACAATATGCCACTTATAGTAGTCACAATATGCCACTTATAGTAGTCACAATATGTCACTTATAGTAGTCACAATATGCCACTTATAGTAGTCATCAATGCAGAAACTCAAGTTATTGAGACTTCAATGTCCACTCGAAAACCCAAACAGTATGAAACATATAGTCAATATTTGAGTTATATAACTATGGACTAAATTACCACCATTCAACAAAGGAATCCCGAATAAGCAAACAAATCCCCAAATGATTTAGTTATTTGGCTCAACATCAGATAATCTCAATAAAAAAGGTAATACAATATGTCCTCCAAAGACCCAACCAAAAAAAACCCAATTATTTTCTTTATCTGGTTTAACCATATTCTCGAACCAACCATTATGATCCAACCCCTATTCATAAATGAATGTAACAAAAATCCAGATATTGTCTCTATTTGGTTCAGCCCCATCCTCGACATCAGGCCTATTGCAAACCATCTCTCAATCCACCAGGTCCCAAACAAAAGCCCAGGCATGCTGTGTATAAATCTGGGGTTCCATGTGGTTTTGTACAAATCGCATAAATCATGGTTGTCCTCGTCATGATCTAATACCTTTCCCACGGGACCATCCCTGGGAGCAATGCCAATGGTATCACCTGTACCATCCCCATTACGTCTACCCCGAAGTAACCTATCAAGGATGACGTAGGTCTCAATCATCAAACAGAGAATGCCAGGGTCAAACCCTAGCCCGTAGAGTGAAGGAATCAAACCTTGCAACCAATGCGGATGTAAACACAGGGCCCCAGCGCTAATAAATAGCATAAAAAACCCAATCACTACAGTATTCCATCGCACACACCTGGTCATGGAATGTACGCAATACATGTACGCAATTCCATGGAACAACACATTGTCCATCCGACCAAAATAATTTCGGTCAAGATGCACACTCTTTTGCACATCAGAACCAATGTGCACTGGATCTGATTTTGGCCAGATATGAAAATCAATTTTAGCGTTGCAGTTCATATTTTGCTTACATTCTGAACTCAGAGATTTAGCATCTGCCCCATACATTTTCAAACTTATACGTAGTGAATTACGTTTATTTTCACTATCCCTTTCTCCATTGCCTACTGGAAGACAATCACCTTTAACATGCTCACAGACACACTCGCTGGATCCTGGAATTGTTATTTCTTCTTGGTTCCGCTCAGTCTTAGTGACTTCAATTACTTGTGTAGACGCCGATGTCTTACTGGATCGATACACCGGCAATTCATTTGTCTTTAGAACAGGCGTACCTAAAACCTGTTCCCGTTTTAAATCATCTTCTGTGTCACCTCTAAAGATGGGCTTAGACCACCTTGCTTTTCTCCTCATTCTTTCCGACTGACCACTACGGTCAGCAACTTGTCGTTTAAACATACACCCTGTATTATTTGATCCATTCAATGCACGTTTAACTTTATTCCACTTAACACGTATCATTTTATTATTTCCTTGTCGTTTTACTTTTGCTTTAGCATTGTTTGTTTCGTAAACCCTGTTTTAGTAATTTTAGAACTCTCACGAGTTGCTTTCGTACTCTTTGACTCTGAACTGTGCGTTCCATGAGGATGAAGTATATTTTGACTCTGAACTGTGCGTTCCATGAGGATGAAGTATATTTTGACTCTGAACTGTGCGTTCCATGAGGATGAAGTATATTTTGACTCTGAACTGTGCGTTCCATGAGGATGAAGTATATTTTGACTCTGAACTGTGCGTTCCATGAGGATGAAGTATATGATTTTCATCATGTTTTAATTATGATTGCTTTAAATTTACAGAACTAAAATGTCGTACTTGTTGTTCGTTGTTACAGACTGACTTTTCAGAGGGTGGCGATTGAAAATATTGTTGTACCTTCTGGTCCTCACCTGAACTACTAACGACGCAATCCTTCATGTCGCAATCTTTATTTTCTTGTTCCCTATCCTCAGGTACACAGGGGTTGTTCTGTCTGATAGCCTGCTGATCACTCGTCTCACAAACGAATGACGGATGGTTATGTTTGTCCTGAAAACTATCTTCTACCTCACTGGGAAAATATGGGAGAGTATCAGGCTCAGCACCAGACCCATCGACAACAGATTCCATTTTATTGTTATCTTGAGAATCATCCTCTTCTTCATAGGAAAAATGTAGCGAGAAATTCGGCTCGTCACCTGACTCATCGACGAATGATACCAACTTTTGCCTTTCCTGAGAAATGTCTCCTGTAGCTCTGTGAGTGAGAGAGAGACAGGGAAAATCTAGTAAGAAATTGGGCATGGTGCCTAACCTATCAACATCTGAAATTAACATATCGATGTTTTGCTTCGCCTGGCACTCACCATCTGAAACTTGTAAGAAATTCTGATGCTCATTCGACACACCGCCGACTAAATCATCATAACAATTATATCTTTGTTCTACCTGGCAACTGTCTATCGATACAGAGGGACTAATGGGAGAGAAATGCTGCTCCTCTCTCGCCTCATACCCAACCACATCATATGTGTCAATGGACTGGCCGTCATGGGCCATACCCCCGGGCACCCAGGGTTGTGTGAGCCCTCCTGCGTAATGGCTGTGGAGAGAAGAATAACTATAGTTTCCCCCCAATGTTTCTCTTTTATTGTGCCCAGCGTAACCCCGTGGACGATTCCGAAAACAATCGCTCCGCTCCGAAGAGAGTGTGAGAGAGAGTGAGAGTGAGAGAGAGAGAGAGAGAGAGTGAGAGAGAGTGAGAGAGAGAGTGAGAGAGCGATGGACGGACGAACGGACGGGATTGGACGGGATTGGACGGGGGTGGAAGGATGGGTGGGTGGGCGGGTGGATGGATGGATGGATGGATGGATGGATGGATGGAGAAAGAGGGAGTGAAATGATGAAACATGATTAGTTCTCATTACAGAAAATGTGAGATGGTGAGGAAAGAGTGAGAGGTGATAGAAGACATATTAAGGGAGATAAGAAATATTTCAGAAAACAAAACTAGTATTTTAACGATTGTTTCCCTTCCCTTGGTCACAACTTGTAAACATGTGTAATATTAGTACCAACGTGAGGAGCGTCTCTCATGCGCGAGGGGACCCGTGTTTAATCCACAGTAATACCAAGGATTTTTTATGTTGTCTGCATAAATGAAAAATCCTAACCTACACAGCTTCGCGGCGACTGCACTAGCCATGGGGCCATTAAATTCCCCAGGCTCACGTCCCACCTGTTCTACACCGCCCTAACAAGCGCTACTACAGGCAGTAACAAAAGGTTGTTTTTATTACCACCGATTTCAAATGAACAGTCTCCAGTACAGTAGTCAGATGTAGATTACTCCAGTACAGTAGTCACATGTAGATTACTCCAGTACAGTAGTCACATGTAGATTACTCCAGTACAGTAGTCAGATGTAGATTACTCCAGTACAGTAGTCACATGTAGATTACTCCAGTACAGTAGTCAGATGTAGATTACTCCAGTACAGTAGTCACATGTAGATTACTCCAGTACAGTAGTCAGATGTAGATTACTCCAGTACAGTAGTCACATGTAGATTACTCCAGTACAGTAGTCACATGTAGATTACTCCAGTACAGTAGTCAGATGTAGATTACTCCAGTACAGTAGTCACATGTAGATTACTCCAGTACAGTAGTCACATGTAGATTACTCCAGTACAGTAGTCACATGTAGATTACTCCAGTACAGTAGTCAGATGTAGATTACTCCAGTACAGTAGTCACATGTGTAGACATACATACATATATATGTGCTTAGATATACTCCCGCAGTACATACTTGGGGACTTATAGACACAGATCTAATTCCGACCAAATATTTTCACCATCTTCTAAATTACATCGGGGACCCTCGCTGGAGCTACGGAGTTTGTGCACTGCCGCTGAGATCTCCCTTGCTAAGAAAGAGATGGGAGCACACATGGCTACTCACCGAAGTGCAATGATGATGGTCCTATCAATCAATCAATCAATCAATCAAACTTATATACACTCATTCACGCGCGCGTACACACACACTACACGCACACACACACAATCGTACACGCACACACACACACACACGTACACGCACACGTACATGTACATGACAATAATCGAACAGGGTACAAAATAAAATAATACAATAAAGAAGTCATTGTGTTCAAGATAAAAGCAGCCCCATTGACAAATCAAAAGTTGCCAAGTACGCATTGCGTTTTGTCTATTTACTATTTAAACTGGTTCTGACTAGTTTGTCATTTCGTCATATTTGTCATCGCCCCTTCCTGCACCATAATTACACCATCACAAATAGACTCATTCACTTGACTTATCTATCTTTCTATTCTCTAATACACCATCACAAATAGATTCACTCACTTGACTTATCTATCTATCTATTCTCTAATACACCATCACAAATAGACTCATTCACTTGACTTATCTATCTATCTATTCTCTAATACACCATCACAAATAGATTCACTCACTTGACTTATCTATCTATCTATTCTCTACTACACCATCCCAAATAGATTCACTCACTTGACTTATCTATCTATCTATTCTCTAATCATGTTTTGCTGTTCGGCATCACGTTGAAAAAGGAGACACCTGGAGCGAGCCACTTTATGCGACTTGTCTTTCTTTCTTTTCTCCAATCCTGATTTGCCTCACACCATCAGGATATGAAAAGATTTACAGAACGGGTCTTTGTGTGCGCTTCATAAACAGTTTCTGTCGTCTCATCTGCTATCTCTGAGGTCCACCTTTTGAGTGGCTGGCATTTTACCTTGTATTTACTTTGATCAATACTACGTCAAAATTGAACCCTGTTATTTTCATAAACATATGCCATGATCTGCTCCCTTGACGAGGCAGCTTTTATCTTGAATGAAACACATGACAACAATGAGCTGAAGAAACCTGTGGGAATCCAATAATACCAGAATGATAATAATACTGGGAACAGATGATGTAGAAACATGTATGTATATACTGATGGAAACACACACACACACAATACACACACAACATGTGTACACACTACACACATACAAAACGTGCACGCAATACACACACAACACGCACACAATACACACACAACACACACGGACAACACGTGCGCACAATACACACACACAAAACACGCACAGGCAACACGACCACACAACATGCACACACACAAAACACGTAGACACAACACGCACACATACGAACATATATAAATACTCATATAAACACAGTCATACATACAAACACTGACACTATTCTCCTACACAACAGATATAAACAAAACGCACAAAGAACACACACACACACACAACAAGCATCTGGACAAACAAATAACATATATATATTTTGACTTACAACAAGCATACAAACGCGCATACAGTTAGGCAATACACACACATACACACATACAGTACTCGAACACAGTATACACACATACAACACGCACACAGACACACATACAGTAACCGCACAGTGCCCACACGTACAACACTCATACAATCACACAGTAAACACACATAGATACAGACACGTATACAGACACGTATAGAGACAATACGGCTAATGTATGCAGCGGCTGGATTGATCCTCATTGATCATGATGTCTGTTGATGCTGCTGGGCAGATGGTATCACAGATGCATACATTAAATGGCTCTCCTGGTCCAGAAAGGCAATAGAAAAATAGGATCCATGTCTTTTCATCCAGCAGAACAAACTCCAACAACAAACTCCAACAACAACAAACTCTAACAACCGTAAAATATGAGGAGCCATTTCGCCTGTCAAACATCGTTTCCGCCACCACCTACTATCACGTGATCCAAACACAACTTCATACAAAGATAATTTATTCATGATTCTGGACTACACAAGCACGTGCAGAGGTTAACTGAAGCACTACCAAACAACAATACGGTGACCATTTGTAGGAAACAACAAGTACACCAGCACTTTGAGCTATCATCATGTTGTGTTGGTTCCACTTGTTTATGATCTCACTCGAGTACACGCAAATGCCCACGAGCAATGTGGAGAGGCATTCACTAGGTAATGCTGGAATAAAATGTGAATGTTTGTGGACTGAAGCAACTAGAACATTGCAGAATAAAGTAGACAAGGGAATGGTGACATTAAGTTGGCTACAGAACTGCAATCTACGAAAATCTACAAATCTGAGGTCGTCAGACATCAGATCAGATCAGATCTGGAGAAAATCGTTGGGGTGGCTGCGGTAATGCAGAATGATGTTACATACATCATGATGTACTTCTTCATCCCTGGGGTGGCTGCGGTAATGCAGAATGATGTTACATACAATATGATGTACTTCATCGGGGTGGCTGCGGTAATGTAGAATGATGTTACATACATCATGATGTACTTCTTCATCCCTGGGGTGGCTGCGGTAATGCAAAATAATGTTACATACAGCATGATGTACTTCTTCATCGGGGTGGCTGCGGTAATGCAGAATGATGTTACATACATCATGATGTACTTCTTCATCCCTGGGGTGGCTACGGTAATGCAGAATGATGTTACATACATCATGATGTACTTCTTCACCCTGTGGAGGCATAGGTCCATAACCAAGACCTTCCAAGACCTTCCAAGACCTTCCAAGACCTTCCAAGACCTTCCAAGACCTACTATTCAATCCATCTATTCCAGATCTGCTCTCTCTCCACACGTTTTTGTATTCTATCTCCAGCAGCCGATTTCCTTTCTGATTTCATCGTCTCCTTCATGAGTCAGCTTTCAGTGCGGAGCGTCGTTCATGGGCGCTTTCTAGTGCGGAGCGTCGCTTCAGGTTCATTTCTTCAGTGCGTAGCTGTCGCTTCGAGTTCATTTCTTCAGTGTGCGGGCATGGCTTCAGGTTTATCTCTGTTCAGTGTGCGGAGCGGTCGCTTCATGAGTTCACATTTCTTCAGTGCGAGCGTCGCTTCATGAGGCCAGCTTTCTTCAGGTGCGGAGCAGTCGCTTCATGAGTCCATCTTCCTTCAGTGGCGTCGTTCATGAGGCCAGCTTTCTTCAGTGCGTAGCTGTCCCTTCATGAGTTCATTTCTTCAGTGTGCGGAGCAGTCGCTTCATGAGTTAATCTCTGTTCAGTGTGCGGAGTAGTCGCTTCATGAGTTCATCTCTGTTCAGTGTGCGGAGCGGTCGCTTCATGAGTCCATATTTCTTCAGTTCTTCAGTGTGCGGAGCGGTCGCTTCATGAGTTCACATTTCTTCAGTGTGCGGAGTAGTCGCTTCATGAGTTAATCTCTGTTCAGTGTGCGGAGTAGTCGCTTCATGAGTTCATCTCTGTTCAGTGTGCGGAGCGGTCGCTTCATGAGTCCATATTTCTTCAGTTCTTCAGTGTGCGGAGCGGTCGCTTCATGAGTTCACATTTCTTCAGTGTGCGGAGTAGTCGCTTCATGAGTTAATCTCTGTTCAGTGTGCGGAGCTATGAATTTCCTTGGATGTTATTTCTGTAGTTATCTAGTGCTTTTACGGGGTTAGGGTAGCAGGCCCCACAACCTACCTCCTTAGTGTCCTTTTATGACATGCGTTACATGTAACAGTGGTTCTATTCTTTACACACTTAATTTGGGCCCAGATAACCACTAGGGTGGCATGATGTACTAAAATGACTAAATGATTGCATTGTGATTGTATCTGAGGATAGTGAAGTCAAGTCGGCTGCAGACTTTCAGAATGAAGTTGGATACAAATGACAAACTGTCGGTCGTGTACATGAATATAGCTGTACACGGTCGTGTACATGAATATAGCTGTACACGGTCGTGTACATGAATATAGCTATACAACTTGAAACTCTGTTTTTCTAACTTGAATCTGAAGTTGTAATCGCATTGTTTTTGTAAGCAAGATTTAGCAACTTATGAATTCTTATATTGTGAAGGTTGATCAATCATGCATGTACGTCCCGCCCCCCAGTGTGTTGCCCGAGCCCACAAGCGGAGCACATAATAGTAACACTACCACCTACAAGGCATGTCGTGAGAAGCGACCAAGGTAGGGGTCTAGGGAAGCTACTCTAGTAAATAAAAGCATCGCAGAAATCGGATGTGCTGGCCTACTTGTAGGTGCTTAGCTGGCACAACGTACAATCGCTCTTAGGCTTGGATCACATACAAATCACACAGAGTGGTTAACAAGTGGTCGTATATAGAGTGTTCGAAGAAGAAAAACGTCAATCATACATCACGTCAATCATACATCACGTCAATCATACATCACGTCAAATCATACATCACGTCAATCATACATCACGTCAATCATACATCACGTCAATCATACATAGTATTATAGAAATGAAAATCGTGGCATATCCCAAAGGACGTAGCCATCAACCACAGTAAACAAGTCGTTGATTTTCTAGGCACCACTTATACGTTCAGTAGTTTGCCATTGCTTTCTGAACGGGTGGCGCCATCGTCCTTTGTTAAAATCAACGGAAAATAATTTGCAAGCAAACTGTCCGCAGCGTGATTCGAACTCAGAACGTCGGGGTTAATAGACCAAGTCACTAACCCCTAGGCCACAGACGTCAGTATTATAGAACATAACTTATATCCTGACATATTTTGTTTGATAATTCCCGCATTCCCTTCCTGACTAATTCTCTATACAACACTATGTCCCACTTTACAGTTACTGTACCAAGCTACAGAAGTGATCGTCACACTTTACAGTTACTGTACCAAGCTACAGAAGTGGACGTCCCACTTTACAGTTACTGTACCAAGCTACAGAAGTGATCGTCACACTTTACAGTTACTGTACCAAGCTACAGAAGTGGACGTCCCACTTTACAGTTACTGTACCAAGCTACAGAAGTGATCGTCACACTTTACAGTTACTGTACCAAGCTACAGAAGTGGACGTCCCCTGTAGCTCAAGCGATAGTGAGCTCGATCACGAACCCAAGCGTACCTGGTTCAAACCCCACGGTGGGCAAGTTTGGAAGCAAATTCGTTTCCGTGGAATTTTACAAAAGGTAAAAATAGACCTCACCGTTCAGAAAGCAATGGCAAACTACTGAACCTATAAGTGGTGCCTATAAAAAATCAACGACTAGTTTACTGTGTTTGTAGGCTACGTCCTTTAGGATATGCCAGGATTTTCATACCAAGCTATAGAAGTGGAGATATTTCTTGTGTGTGTGTGTGTGTGTGTGTGTGTGTGTGTGTGTGTGTCGATGAGTGGGTGAGTATAGTTCACGAGAAGAGTACACGCCCATGTTTGATGTGATTACTGATTTACGATTAGATACAACAAAGGATGAAAGTATCCGCCCTCGTGTCTCTTTTTGACAAAGGTGTCTCCTTCGCCATATGTTGAGTGCTCTCAACTTGACCAGTACTGAAGCTAGCCTGGCCTACTGCCCTCTCTGGCCTACAATCAGAGAGAGAAAGAGAGACAATGTACTTTATAAATGAGACCAAATACATGGACATTAGCTTTTCCAAGAGGAAGCAGTTTGGGAGTGTGTTGAGGCGTGAGTGTGTGCGTGTGCTCGTGTATGAATTCATGTGTGTATGTATATGTGGTTGTATGTGTTCAAGTTTGTAGTAGATGTAAGTGTGTATGTGTGTGTGTGTGTGTGTTTGATTGATTGATTGATTGATTGATAGAACCATCATCACTGCACTTCGATGAATTAACATATTTGCTCCGATCTCTTTCTTGCACAGGAAGATCTCAGCGGCAGTGCACGAACTCCGTAGTACCGGTGTGAGTCCCGATGTAATTTAGAAGATGGTGAAGATTGTCTATCTGACGCTTCTTCTTCTTCTTCTTTGCGTTCGTTCTTTACGAGCAATTTTAATCACTATTTGTGATATGTTTGATCTTTGCCAAGAACGTGTATACATTGCACATTGGTTTGTAAAAAAAAGTAAAGAAACCCTTTCATACCTCGTGGTATATAGGGCAATTCAGTGTTATGCCTGTATTATTCATTGACAATGCTGGAGAGAGGGAACATTTTCTTCAGGACATGAGGGATGCAAAGATAGTGACACTCTATAAGAACAAAGGGGATAAGGGGATTGTAACAACTACAGAGGCATCTCCCTTCTAAGTGTAACATGCAAGGCTTTTGCACTAGTCCTTTCAAAACGACTACAGAAACTAGCAGAGCGTGTTCTCCCAGAGTCACAATGTGGATTCAGAGCTGGACGGTCAACAACTGACATGGTATTTACCCTTCGACAGCTACAAGAGAAGTGCAGAGAGCAGAGTAAGCCTTTATGTATTGCCTTCGTGGATCTGACTAAGACATTTGACAGGCCTCCACTCTCTTTGGCATCTTCTTCGCAGTCCTTTGAACCACGCCTTAGGGGACGCTGATGGTGATGTTTTCATCCGCACTAGATCTGATGGTTCACTGTTTAACTTGGCTCGCTTAAGAGCCAAGACAAAAACGACGGAAATTCTTCTCAAGTACCTCCTTTTCGCTGACGATGCTGCCTTAGTCGATCACAGTGAGACTACACTGCAATGCCTAATCAATAATTTGTCAAAGGCATGCGACCTATTTTCTCTGACAATAAGTGTCTCCAAAACAGTTGTATTATGTCAAGGAGGTAACACAACAAATATCACTTTAAATGGTAACCATCTAACACCAGTTCACAAATTCTGCTATCTCGGCTCCATGGTCACTGCCAGCCTTTCTCTTGATGAAGAAATCAACGCTCGTGTAGGGAGTGCGGCTACTACATTCGACAAACTATCAAAGCGAGCGTGGGACAACACAAAACTGACATTGCAGACGAAGATCCAAATATATCGAGCCTGTGTAATTAGTTCTTTACTATATGGCTCAGAAACATGGACAGCCTACTCAAGCCACGAGAGGAGACTTAACATCTTTCACCTTCGATGTCTCCGCAAGATTATGAACATCAGGTGGTACAACAAGATAACCAACTCTGAAGTACTGAACGTGCAAAACTGCCTTCCATCATGGGCATGATCAGCAGTAGACGACTAAGATGGTTGGGACATGTGAGAAGAATGGAAACTTGCCGCATACCAAAACAAATGGTGTTCTGTGAACTTTCGGAGAGGAAGAGGCACCAGGGCAGACCACTGCTCAGATATAAAGATGTCTGCAAAGCCTCAATGAAAACTTTTCTATAGGTCCCAGCACATGGGAAAACTAGCTGATGACAGAGTTGTGTAGAAAGCCAAATTACGAAAGGGCGCAGAGTCTTTTTAGAAGAGACTTATGTATGAGCTGAAAGACAAGAGAGAAAAGCGAAAACTCAGAAGTTGTCACAGTAAAACACTTGCCTATTGAACGTCTGTAAAGACGAAAAAGGCCATATATTCATTGACCGTTGGTACACGATGGGTGATGTGGTCAGCATCACACCGGCCGCCTTTACTTTCCCAGACCATGTCTGGTATCCAGTTAAGGCTGGGTCAACCTGAGAGCCATAGCGGTCGAGAAAAATTCCACGCGCACTGCGGGAGTTGAACCCAGACCACCAGTCATGAGAAGCGAGTTCACTAACAACTACGCTACCGCGACTCTCACATTGGTTTGGTAGGCCCCTAAACGTATATACTACTACACGTTTAGGACACGTGCATCCGATTTTAGCCAAACCTCCTTAGTCGCCTCTTACGACATGTGTGGCAAGTAACAGTGGTTCTATTCTTTACACCCCAAATGTGGACCCCGGTAACCACTCTGACGCATCGGACTCAATTCCATGGAAGAGATTGAGCAGTTCCCAAGGACAGAGCAGATATGGAAAAATTACCTAATGTAACGTATAACGGTACGAGAGATATCTTTGTGTATATATGTATATACGATATTGAATACTCTCACACATCTCTATTGTGATAAATAAAACATACATAGATTTTCTCTTGGGTATATTTTGATAGGGTTAGTTATCTCTCACAATAATATAACTTTTGTTTGGTTTATTTTATTCTAGTAAATAGGAAATTGTTGTTTTATTACCCATACCAACGCCCCCTTGCCTGTTTACTGGAAAAAATTAATGTATTGATAATGTCCCTTTAACTAATTGTTTTAAGATGATAAATGTCATCATCATCAGGCGCCGTGCCAGCTGGCGAATGCGATCATGGATCTCCGTAAATCTATGTCTCTGGTGTTTGCTATCATCTCAAATGTTGACGTTCTTCTGTGACATGAAGTCAGGCTATCCAAAATTGTCTCTCTCTGCCTTCCTCTGTCTCGTTTTCCCTGGATTTTACCGATTGTCACAAAATGTGTTCTACACCTCTTCCCCTTCTCAGTACATGTCTGAAAAATAATGATGGCTGCCTCTTTCTTATATTGATAATAAGCTTTCTATATGACTTGGCCTCATTCAACATCTCAAGATTTGTCATGTTAGCAGTCCGTGCAAGAATGTATTATACGTGATATAATAAGAACAAGAAAGACAATGAATTAGAAAAGGAAATAGTTAAGGAAATAGATAAGGAAATAGATAAGGAAATAGATAAGGAAATAGATAAGGAAATAGATAAGGAAATAGATAAGGAAATAGTTAAGGAAATAGATAAGGAAATAGATAAGGAAATAGATAAGGAAATAGATAAGGAAATAGCTTAGTTTTAAAAGAAACAAAGAAACCAGAGATCTAGAATAGTATCAGTATCTTGTTAGTTAGTCATCAGCTCATCAATGTTGAAGCAAGTAGAAAGTTGCATGTTCTCTTATCTTGTTAGTTAGTCATCAGCTCATCAATGTTGAAGCAAGTAGATAGTTGCATGTTCTCTTATCTTGTTAGTTAGTCATCAGCTCATCAAATGTTACTCAAGAAACAGGTAGATAGTTAATATAATAATTCCTCTCGTACCGTTATACGTTACATAGGGCCTGCAAGTAATTTCTCCATACCGCTCTATCCTGGGCAACTCGCTCAATCTCCTCCATGGAACTGAGACCGAACTGAATCCACCCGGCCCCAGCTGAATTCACCAGGCACCAGCTGAATTTACCAGTCACCAGCTGAATTTACCAGTCACCAGCTGAATTCACCAGTCACCAGCTGAATTTACCCGTCACCAGCTGAATTCACCAGGCACCAGCTGAATTTACCAGTCACCAGCTAAATTTACCCGGCCCCAGTTGAATCTATCAGGCACCAGTTGAATCTATCAGGCACCAGCTGAATCCACTGACAAAATTATATCAATAATAACACTCAAGATATCAGTTATGTCCATTATTCTTTCTCTTCTCACTCTAGCTGTGACCGTAATTATGTCTGCTCTCTCATTTCCCTTCACTTCTTCATGTTTCGGTGGAAAATTAATGTCTCTTAACAGTGCACAGCTCAACGCAGACTTCAGCCACTATGTGCGGTTCTAAACATTGAGTCACTGAGAATGCAGTCATGAATTGGTGCATATTGTTAAAGATTGAGTCACTGAGAATGCAGTCATGAATTGGTGTATATTGTTAAAGATTGAGTCACTGAGAATGCAGTCATGAATTGGTGTATATTGTTAAAGATTGAGTCACTGAGAATGCAGTCATGAATTGGTGTATATTGTTAAAGATTGAGTCACTGAGAATGCAGTCATGAATTGGTGTATATTGTTAAAGATTGAGTCACTGAGAATGCAGTCATGAATTGGTGTATATTGTTAAAGATTGAGTCACTGAGAATGCAGTCATGAATTGGTGCATATTGTTAAAGATTGAGTCACTGAGAATGCAGTCATGAATTGGTGTATATTGTTAAAGATTGAGTCACTGAGAATGCAGTCATGAATTGGTGCATATTGTTAAAGATTGAGTCACTGAGAATGCAGTCATGAATTGGTGCATATTGTTTTTATTCATGCCCTCGACGTTGTCATGGTCATAACTTTCAGAGTTCCGTTGCATTCCGTTTTCTTCTGTGATGATGCAGAACTGCAGACAAATGAACATGAGTTTATTCCTGAGACTGTTTGTGTGTTGTATATGTAATCCATAATTTCTTGCAGTTAAGATGGTTGTCTGAATATTGCACCTGTCGCTGCGAATGATACAAATTATGGTTTCCATTTCCGCTTTCAACTTTATGAAATATTTAGTTGTGGTTATAACTGAACTATTTCTTGTGTTTCTTCTATCTTAACATATAATCTGGTTTTTCTGTCCAAGAACTTCTCTTTTACCCAACCATTCCTATGTGTGCTCAGTGGGTACTAGCTAGAGAGACGTTGTACGGACATGCCTGGTCATTGTCGGCGACTAAATAGAGAGAAGTTGTATTGTGTAAGCTAGAGGACAAGAGCATATTTCCAGGAGCAAGATAACACCAACTTGTGTCAGCACAGAATTTCTGTATCTAAAAACTTGTGTCAGCACAGGATTTCTGTATCTAAAAACTTGTGTCAGCACAGAATTTCTGTATCTAAAAACTTGTGTCAGCACAGGATTTCTGTATCTAAAAACAGAGATGTCTCTCTCTTTTTCATGAATTGTTCGACAACACATTCTTTGTATATATCATGACTACACACGTGTAGATGTGTGTGTTCTACATAGATATATATAGTTTACATCAGCGCACCCATCCACCACATGTACATATAAATGTACATACACATATGCATATATAGATCTACATACACATACACACATAGATCTACACACAAACATGCACACTGTCACTCTAACAAAGACACCAGAACAAAAACACATATAAACAAAAGCACATATACACATAGAAACATACACGTTCAGACACATAGACACATACACACATAGAAACATACACGCACAGACACATATAAACATACACACATAGAAACATACACACACATACACACACATAGACATGCACACACATAAGCGACACAGAATATGAATTATCTTAGTGATTTCTCTTTCTCAAACACTGAAAAATGAAATATTTCATGTTCCACGTGGCACCATGTTCAATGTTAGTCTGAAGTTGATGGAGCTTTCTCAAACACTGAACAATGAAATATTTCATGTTCCACGTGGCACCATGTTCAATGTTAGTCTGAAGTTGATGGAGAATTCGGACCTGGACTCAACTGGTCACTTGTGTGCTCTGCTGAACTGAACTGATCACTCGTGTGTCCAGCTGGACTGAGCTGGGCAGTCTTGTGTCCAGCTGGACTGAGCTGGGCAACCTTGTGCCCTGCGTAGCGTGTGATAGAGTCTTCTATATGGTCCAGTTTGTCCATAACGCCGCTGACATTGGAGATAGAGTGGGTATCAGTACCTGGTGTCTCAGTGCATTTTGAGGAGTCGGTGTAGCTACCACCGTGTTCATATTTCATGTTCTTAATTGCTCTGTGAGCATTAAGTGTGTTCATTAGATATTTGTCTTTCTTCAAATTCCCCATGTGATCACGACCCCCATGAGAGTGTGGGGACGATGCTTTCTTCTCAGTGTTATTGTCTGTATTACCACCACCCCCACAATCCACTTTCTTGATATGACTAGAGCACGTACGTTGACAGCCACAGCTCAAACTGACGGCGTGACCTTCATGACCTTCCTTCTTATGTTTGACACGACGGTTCTGGAACCAAATCTTGACCTGTTTCTCAGACAGATTCAGACAGGTAGCTATTTCAATACGTCTCAAACGAGACAGGTACATATTACTGCTGAACGATCGTTCTAGTTCTAGAAGTTGTGTGCTGGTGAAGGCAGTACGCATGCGTTTAGAAGACGGCAGATCGTCAGAGGGTCCATTTACACCTGAAAATGGACAACAATCAAACATTTTTATTACAACAATTAAAACTTGAATATAGTATTATAAATATGAGAACAACATGAGAACAACATGGACATTAGTATTATATAAAGACAATATCAGCAGTGATATATGAAGACAATATCAGCAGTGATATATGAAGACAATATCAGCAGTGATATATGAAGACAATATCAGCAGTGATATATTTATATATAGATAGCAACGGTGTTGTATAAGACCAGCACAAACGTTATAAATAATAAATATAATTAAGTAATAAATAATCTACGTCAAAGCAGCCATATTTGATTTAAATTTTGTTGACTAATGATTAAATAAATTATGTTTAACAACTTTTATTTCAAAATGTCGAAACTCATAAATAGAAAATCTGCAGTAGACTGGAAGACAAACACTAGAAGACAAACACTGGAAGACAAACACTAGAGGACAAACACTAGAAGACAAACACTGGAAGACAAACATTGGAAGACAAACACTAGAAGACAAACACTAGAAGACAAACACTGGAAGACAAACTCTAGAGGACAAACACTATAAAATACACAATAGAAGACACACACTAGAAGACAAACACTAGAAGACAAACACTAGAAGACAAACACTAGAAGACAAACACTAGAAGACAAACACTAGAAGACAAACACTAGAGGACAAACACTAGAAGACAAACACTAGAAGACAAACACTAGAGGACAAACACTAGAAGACAAACACTAGAAGACAAACACTGGAAGACAAACACTAGAAGACAAACACTGGAAGACAAACACTAGAAGACAAACACTAGAAGACAAACACTAGAAGACAAACACTAGAAGACAAACACTAGAAGACAAACACTAGAGGACAAACACTAGAAGACAAACACTAGAAGACAAACACTAGAGGACAAACACTAGAAGACAAACACTAGAAGACAAACACTGGAAGACAAACACTAGAAGACAAACACTGGAAGACAAACACTAGAAGACAAACACTGGAAGACAAACACTGGAAGACAAACATTGGAAGACAAACAATGGAAAAAAGATAAACACTGGAAGACAAACACTTGAATACAAACACTAGAAGACAAACACTAGAAGACAAACACTAGAAGACAAACACTAGAAGACAAACACTAGAAGACAACAAACTAGAAGACAAACACTGGAAGACAACAAACTAGAAGACAACAAACTAGAAGACAAACACTGGAAGACAAACAGTAGAAGACAAACACTGGAAGACTAACACTTGAAGACAAAAACTAAAAGACAAACACTAGAAGACAAACAGTGGAAGACAAACACTAGAAGACAAACATTGGAAAACAAACACTAGAAGATAAACACTGGAAGACAAACACTAGAAGACAGACATTGGAAGACAAACACTAGAAGACAAACATTGGAAGACAAACGCTAGAAGATAAACAATGGAAGACAAACACTAGAAGACAGACGTTGGAAGACAAACACTAGAAGACAAACATTGGAAGACAAACACTAGAAGACAGACGTTGGAAGACAAACACTAGAAGACAAACATTGGAAGACAAACACTAGAAGACAGACGTTGGAAGACAAACACTAGAAGACAAACATTGGAAGACAAACACTAGAAGACAGACGTTGGAAGACAAACACTAGAAGACAAACATTGGAAGACAAACACTAGAAGATAAACACTGGAAGACAAACACTAGAAGACAGACGTTGGAAGACAAACACTAGAAGACAAACATTGGAAGACAAACACTAGAAGATAAACACTGGAAGACAAACACTAGAAGACATACGTTGGAAGACAAACACTAGAAGACAAACATTGGAAGACAAACACTAGAAGATAAACACTGGAAGACAAACACTAGAAGACAGACATTGGAAAACAAACACTAGAAGACAAACAGTGGAATACAAACACTAGAAGACAGACATTGGAAAACAAACACTAGAAGACAAACAGTGGAATACAAACACTAGAAGATAAACACTGGAAGACAAACACTAGAAGACAGACATTGGAAGACAAACACTAGAAGACAAACATTGGAAGACAAACACTAGAAGATAAACACTGGAAGACAAACACTAGAAGACAGACGTTGGAAGACAAACACTAGAAGATAAACACTGGAAGACAAACACTAGAAGACAGACATTGGAAGACAAACACTAGAAGACAAACATTGGAAAACAAACACTAGAAGATAAACACTGGAAGACAAACACTAGAAGACAGACATTGGAAGACAAACACTAGAAGACAAACATTGGAAGACAAACACTAGAAGATAAACACTGGAAGACAAACACTAGAAGACAGACGTTGGAAGACAAACACTAGAAGATAAACACTGGAAGACAAACACTAGAAGACAGACATTGGAAGACAAACACTAGAAGACAAACATTGGAAGACAAACACTAGTAAACAGATATTGGAAGACAAACACTAGAAGACAAACACTGAATATGATTATGATAAATTATGTAGTGGACTGGAAGACAAACACTAGATGACAAACACTAGAAGACAAACACTAGAATACAAACACTGGAAGACAAACACTAGAGGACAAACCCTGGAAGACAAACACTGGAAGACAAACACTGGAAGACAAACACTAGAAGACAAACACTGGAAGACAAACACTGGATATGATTATGGATAAGACTTTCACAAAGAATGCTGCAGAATAGACTTAGTTACTATATTTCGACTGGACACTGCTGCTGCATACTGGACACTGCTGATACATACTGAACACTGCTGCTACATACTGGACACTGCTGCTACATACTGGACACTGCTTCTTCTTCTTCTTTGTGTTCGTTCTTTACGACCAGTTTTTATCACTCTTTGTGATGTTTGATCTTTGCCAAGAACTTGTATACATTGCACATTGGTTTGGTAGGCCCCTAAACACATAGACTGCTATACATTTAGGACATGTGCATCCGATTTCAGCCAAACCTCCTTAGTCGCATCTTACGACATGCGTGGCAGGTAACAGTGGTTCTATTCTTTACATCCCAAATTTGGGCCCCGGTAACCACTCGGGCGTGGACACTGCTGACTCAACAGAAACTTAAGTAGACTAGACATAAGTCAAACAGCTCTCTGCCAGTATCAGCAGGCGAAACAGACACCGGAGCATATCCTGCAAGACTGTCCTCTCCTGGGGGAACTGAGAAGAAACCTGTGGCCACATCCAGTCGAACTGAAAACTAAGCTTTGGGGAAACCTCACAGACCTGAAGCTGACTGTCCAGTTTGTGGTTAACAATGTATTAAGTTAACAGTGTATTAAGTTAACAGTGTATTAGTTAACAGTGTATTAGTTAACAGTGTATTAGTTAACAGTGCATTAAGTTAACAGTGTATTAAGTTAACAGTGCATTAAGTTAACAGTGTATTAAGTTAACAGAGCATTAAGTTAACAGTGTATTAAGTTCGCAGTGCATTAAGTTAACAGTGCATTAAGTTAACAGTGTATTAAGTTAACAGAGCATTAAGTTAACAGTGTATTAAGTTAACAGTGTATTAAGTTAACAGTGCATTAAGTACAGCGCATTAAGTTAACAGCGCATTAAGTACAGTGCATTAAGTTAACAGTGCATTAAGTTAACAGTGCATTAAGTTAACAGTACATTAAGTTAACAGTTCATTAAGTTAACAGCGCATTAAGTTAACAGCGCATTAAGTTAACAGCGCATTAAGTTAACAGAGCATTAAGTTAACAGTGCATTAAGTTAGCAGTGCATTAAGTTAGCAGTGCATTAAGTTAACAGTGTATTAAGTTAACAGTGTATTAAGTTAACTGTGCATTAAGTTAACAGTGTATTAAGTTAACAGTGTATTAAGTTAACTGTGCATTAAGTTAACAGTGTATTAAGTTAACAGTGTATTAAGTTAACAGTGTATTAAGCGCATGACCAGAGATCGTCGACGAAGAAGAACTCGCTGATCAGTGTCACAGAAATAGAATATATTATCAACAATATTTAACAATATACTACCAACATACAACAATATACTACCAACATACAACAATATACTACCAACATACAACAATTATGTTAACTAACTAATGAGTATCGAAGTCTTTTGTAGAGTTTTTGTTGACATGTTTTACTGACAGTTTGCACAGCTAATGTGGGCATGGTTTATTGGGAGTTAGCACAACTAATGTAGACATGTTTTATTGTCAACACAACTAATGTATGTAGTACAACTAATGTATGTAACACAACTAATGTATGTAACACAACTAATGTAGATATGTTTAGTACTCACTTGAAATACATTTGAGCCTCTTTCTGGAGTCTGTAGGTGAAGGTTGACGGGGTAAAGCAGACTCTCCGCTCGAGACGTGATCTGGCAGGCGAGCATGACCAAGGAATAAGATTTCATGGGCGAGTGACTAGCGAAGGAGAAGATGTATACACAGAAGCCAACGAGGAGGGATGATGACCGAGGCAGTCTGTGACCTGTCATAATTGGCGATGACGGATGTGATGTTAGAACATGTGCTGAGGTCATGACTTGAGCTGTGGTTAAACCATGAGCCGCCAGACTGTGCTGGGAAGGAGCAGGGGCATGAAGACAAATAGGACAGCAAAGTGCACCAAGAAGATCCGCTGTGTGACGTGTATAACAAGCAATGCCTGGCGTTGGTACTGGGTGGTGGTGGTGATGACTAGTATGTGACGACTGATGTGACCTGGCTAATAATGCTGGATGTGAGGACAGTATGGCTGATAGATGTGCTGGTGGACTTCCTGCAGGAACGTGGTCCTGACTTCCTGTCTTGTTGACAATCAATGAATCCACAAAAAATGATCGAGACATTTCAAAATGTTTATCAGAGGTTGTAATCGTTGATAAAATGGCGACAGATATCTCCTCACGTGATTACTTTCTTGTCACTTATGTTCGTCCATATCTAATGTCAAATATTTGTTTCTATATTTTTTACAAAACCAGTACGATGTTTGAAGATTCTGCAAGACTTTACTCTGAATGCAGCAAAGCAACAAGGGCAAATAACTGCCAATAACAAAACAGTTTCACAGTTGCCACATCATGCCGGTATACACTTGTCAAGTTAATATCTATAAGAAATCTGCAAGTTATATGTCGCTAAATATGTTTGTAGTTCTATGTTGGTTAAGTAACTTTATTTCAATGTCGCTAAACACAATGTTCTGACAACCGCAAAGCTATGTCGTACGAGGCACCGCCTTTATCCAAAACGTGGCTAGAGGTCGAGACCTTAATGAAAATGCAGTCAGACAAGAGCATATATTTATACCCTTCTGTCTCTTGTTGTCCTGGGATGGCACGATTACAGGGGGCGATCACAGAGACGAATGGGACGGGCAATTAAGCTTTTAGCATCCTTCGTGAGTGCTTCTGAACTCGCAACTTCATTGGTAGCTCGTTGAATATCTTCTGGCTGTTAGCGCTCGAGAATAATCGAGGTTACAGAAGTGATGTGAGAAGAGAGGGGAATGACGATCGAAAATAGAAGACACAGGAGTAGCAGCACGTGAAACAGTTTAGACTAAGCGTGTAGAGCAAGCAGTCAGAAAGAGGAGGGGCTTAGCTACGCCCAGTTCATTTTATATTTGTACTTTCCACGTGACCCGAGTGAACTTGGAGTTCAACCACGTGCAACGGGTTCTCCATCTTTGCCCTCACGTTGACACATCGACTAAGTTTAGGCAGGCTGGTTGCAACTGATTGGTCGAACTGGGTGTAACGTATAATGAATGACAGACACACTTCCCTACTACATCCAATTAGGTCAGTCGTCATGGTTGGTTGAACATGTGATCACCAACTTGAAGTAGACAGTTGCTGGGCCGTCAACATTAGCACTACATTTATATTCATGACGCTGTGCCATTGTACACACCATTAGCAATACATATTCATGGCACTGTGCCATTGTACACAACATTAGCGATACACATGCATGGCACTGTGCCATTGTACACAACATTAGCAAGACATTCATATTTATAGCACTGTGCCATTGCGTATATAAGAAAGATGTTCATACTCGAGACTGGATACACTTAGGTACAGCACTGCCATCAAAGCCCATCTACAACTCTTCACGATGTCCAGTAATATGTACAAGATGTCCAGTAATATGTACAAGATGTTCAGTAATATGTACAAGATGTTCAGTAATATGTACAAGATGTCCAGTAATATGTACAAGATGGGCAGTAATATGTACAAGATGTCCAGTAATATGTACAAGATGTCCAGTAATGTGTACAAGATGTCCAGTAATATGTACAAGATGTCCAGTAATATGTACATAATGTCCAGTAGTATGTACAAGATGTCCAGTAATATGTACAAGATGTCCAGTAATATGTACAAGATGTCCAGTAATATGTACAAGATGTCCAGTAATATGTACAAGATGTTCAGTAATATGTACAAGATGTGCAGTAATGTGTACAATATGTTCAGTAATATGTACAAGATGTCCAGTAATATGTACACGATGTCCAGTAATATGTACACGATGTCCAGTAATATGTACAAGATGTCCAGTAATGTGTACAAGATGTCCAGTAATATGTACAAGATGTCCAGTAATGTGTACAAGATGTTCAGTAATATGTACAAGATGTCCAGTAATATGTACAAGATGTCCAGTAATATGTACAAGATGTCCAGTAATATGTACAAGATGTCCAGTAATATGTACAAGATGTCCAGTAATATGTACAAGATGTTCAGTAATATGTACAAGATGTCCAGTAATATGTACAAGATGTCCAGTAATGTGTACAATATGTTCAGTAATATGTACAAGATGTCCAGTAATATGTACAATATGTCCAGTAATATGTACATAATGTCCAGTAATATGTACAAGATGTGCAGTAATGTGTACAATATGTTCAGTAATATGTACAAGATGTCCAGTAATGTGTACAAGATGTCCAGTAATGTGTACAAGATGTCCAGTAATATGTACACGATGTAAAGTAATATGTACAAGATGTCCAGTAATATGTACAAGATGTTCAGTAATATGTACAAGATGTTCAGTAATATGTACAAGATGGTCAGTAATATGTACAAGATGTCCTAATGTTTGACCGTGTCAGTGAAATACAATTAATTCTCTTGAACAATAACTATGCATCATCATCAGGTAACTTGTACATTCCGGAACTTGGCTCCCGTCACAGCAGTCCTGACAAACTATGTTCTGTGCAAGTTGACCAGTATTAGCAGCAGCCATTCTCAGATCGTCGATGACATCTTGGACCCATCATCTTCTAGGTCTTCCTCTCATTCTTCTTCCAGCCACCATTCCCTCCAAAAGTATCTTCTCTAGGCATTCATGTCGTTTGATGTGTCTGAAATGTTTAATTTTCCTTGATGTTATGCTCTTTAATAGCCAACTCTCTTTAATATCAAGCTGTTGCAGAACAGAAGCATTTGGTCTTTTCTCTGTCCGTGATATTCTAAGTACTCTTCTGTAGCATTTGGTCTTTTCTCTGTCCGTGATATTCTAAGTACTCTTCTGTAACATTTGCATTCATATGCATTAATGATCTTCTCTGTCGCTCCGTCAGTGTTACATGTCTCACAACCATATGTTGCCAACGGAAAAACGCAGGCTCTTAAACCATTAATTCTTGGTCTTATGTCAGTTCCCTTCCATAGGATAGTTTGTTCTTTTAGTTTCTGCAAAGCAATGCTCAACTTTCTTTTACTTCTTCCAAGGCAATGTTCAACTTTCTTTTACTTCTTGCAAAGCAATGTTCAACTTTCTTTTACTTCTTGCAAGGCAATGCATAGCCATCTTGTAAGTACTATTGGAGAATCTGAACTCATTGTAACTTTTAGATTTGAACAATCAATATTTATTGATCCCATAGGAATATGTCTGATTGATTGAATGATTGTTGATACATATCAGATAGATATGAAAGATTGTTGTTACATCTCAACTAGATATGAAAGATTGTTGATACATCTCAACTAGATATGAATGATTGCTTGAAAGATTGTTGATACATCTCAACTAGATATGAATGATTGTTGTTACATCTCAACTAGATATGAATGATTGCTTGAAAGATTGTTGTTACATCTCAACTAGATATGAATGATTGTTGTTACATCTCAACTAGATATGAAAGATTGTTGATACATCTCAGCTAGATATGAATGATTGCTTGAAAGATTGTTGTTACATCTCAACTAGATATGAATGATTGTTGTTACATCTCAACTAGATATGAAAGATTGTTGTTACATCTCAGCTAGATATGAAAGATTGTTGTTACATCTCAGCTAGATATGAATGATTGTTGTTACATCTCAACTAGATATGAAAGATTGTTGTTACATCTCAACTAGATATGAAAGATTGTTGTTACATCTCAACTAGATATGAATGATTGTTGTTACATCTCAACTAGATATGAAAGATTGTTGTTACATCTCAACTAGATATGAAAGATTGTTGTTACATCTCAGCTAGATATGAAAGATTGTTGTTACATCTCAGCTAGATATGAATGATTGTTGTTACATCTCAACTAGATATGAAAGATTGTTGATACATCTCAACTAGATATGAAAGATTGTTGATACATCTCAACTAGATATGAAATATTGTTGATACATCTCAACTAGATATGAATGATTGTTGTTACATCTCAGCTAGATATGAATGATTGTTGTTACATCTCAGCTAGATATGAATGATTGTTGTTACATCTCAACTAGATATGAATGATTGTTGTTACATCTCAACTAGATATGAAAGATTGTTGATACATCTCAACTAGATATGAATGATTGATGTTACATCTCAACTAGATATGAATGATTGTTGTTACATCTCAACTAGATATGAATGATTGATGTTACATCTCAACTAGATATGAAAGATTGTTGATACATCTCAACTAGATATGAATGATTGTTGTTACATCTCAACTAGATATGAATGATTGTTGTTACATCTCAACTAGATATGAAAGATTGTTGATACATCTCAACTAGATATGAAAGATTGTTGATACATCTCAACTAGATATGAAAGATTGTTGATACATCTCAACTAGATATGAATGATTGATGTTACATCTCAACTAGATATGAAAGATTGTTGATACATCTCAACTAGATATGAATGATTGTTGTTACATCTCAACTAGATATGAAAGATTGTTGATACATCTCAACTAGATATGAAAGATTGTTGATACATCTCAACTAGATATGAAAGATTGTTGATACATCTCAACTAGATATGAAAGATTGTTGATACATCTCAACTAGATATGAAAGATTGTTGATACATCTCAACTAGATATGAATGATTGTTGTTACATCTCAACTAGATATGAAAGATTGTTGATACATCTCAACTAGATATGAATGATTGTTGATACATCTCAACTAGATATGAATGATTGTTGTTACATCTCAACTAGATATGAATGATTGTTGTTACATCTCAACTAGATATGAATGATTGTTGTTACATCTCAACTAGATATGAATGATTGATGTTACATCTCAACTAGATATGAATGATTGTTGTTACATCTCAGCTAGATATGAATGATTGATTGAAAGATTGTTGGAACATCTATACACTATATATGACCGATTATAGGTTTATAATATATTCTGCTTGACTTTCCAGTTTACCTACAGTCCTGTAAGAGAGAGAGTTTACCTACAATCATGTAAGAGAGAGAGTTTACCTACAGTCATGTAAGAGAGAGAGTTTACCTACAGTCATGTAAGAGAGAGAGAGTTTACCTACAGTCCTGTAAGAGAGAGAGTTTACCTACAGTCCTGTAAGAGAGAGAGTTTACCTACAGTCCTGTAAGAGAGAGAGAGTTTACCTACAGTCCTGTAAGAGAGAGAGTTTACCTACAGTCCTGTAAGAGAGAGAGTTTACCTACAGTCCTGTAAGAGAGAGAGTTTACTACAGTCCTGTAAGAGAGTTTACCTACAGTCATGTAAGAGAGAGAGTTTACCTACAGTCTTGTAAGAGAGAGAGTTTACCACAGTCCTGTAAGAGAGAGAGTTTACCTACAGTCATGTAAGAGAGAGAGTTTACCTACAGTCTTGTAAGAGAGAGAGTTTACCTACAGTCTTGTAAGAGAGAGAGTTTACCTACAGTCCTGTAAGAGAGAGAGTTTATCTACAGTCCTGTAAGAGAGAGAGTTTTCCTACAGTCATGTAAGAGAGAGAGTTTACCTACAGTCCTGTAAGAGAGAGAGAGTTTACCTACAGTCCTGTAAGAGAGAGAGAGTTTACCTACAGTCCTGTAAGAGAGGAGTTTACCTACAGTCCTGTAAGAGAGAGTTTACTCACAGTCATGTAAGAGAGAGAGAGTTTACCTACAGTCTTGTAAGAGAGAGAGTTTACCTACAGTCATGTAAGAGAGAGAGAGTTTACCTACAGTCATGTAGAGAGAGAGAGTTTACCTACAGTCCTGTAAGAGAGAGAGAGTTTACCTACAGTCCTGTAAGAGAGAGAGAGTTTACCTACAGTCCTGTAAGAGAGAGAGAGTTTACCTACAGTCCTGTAAGAGAGAGAGAGTTTACCTACAGTCCTGTAAGAGAGAGAGAGTTTACCTACAGTCTTGTAAGAGAGAGAGTTTACCTACAGTCATGTAAGAGAGAGAGAGTTTACCTACAGTCCTGTAAGAGAGAGAGAGTTTACCTACAGTCCTGTAAGAGAGAGTTTACCTAGAGTCCTGTAAGAGAGAATGTTTAGTTGTCAATGACAGTAACTGTGACAATAAATGCACCTAGGTGACCAAGACGATTGAATAGGTTGGATGCTGATGTCGATTTGTAGAGATGAATGAAGCAAAGAAGTCATCAGTGATGATATATGGGACAGGAGCCATTTTCTTTTACACAAACACGACGTTAGAGCGTATATGTGTGGTGTAGTAAATGACAGACATCTTACGTGAAACTATTAATTAAATGACAGTCAATGTTGTAATCATATGATCCGTAACATGTTGTTGTATGATCTGTAACATGTTGTTCTATGATCTGTAACATGTTGTATGACCTGTAACATGTTGTTGCATGATCTGTAACATGTTGTTGTATGATCTGTAACATGTTGTTGCATGATCTGTAACATGTTGTTGTATGATCTGTAATATGTTGTTGTATGATCTGTAACATTGTGTTGTATGATCTGTAACATGTTGTTGTATGATATGTAACATGTTGTTTTACGATCTGTAACAAGTTGCTGTATGATCTGTAACATGTTGTTGTATGATCTGTAACATGTTGTTGTATGATCTGTAACATTGTAACATGTTGTTGTATGAACTGTAACATTGTAACATGTTGTTGTATGATCTGTAACATGTTGTTGTATGATCTGTAACATGTTGTTGTATGATATGTAACATGTGGTTGTATGATCTGTAACATGTTGTTCTATGATCTGTAACATGTTGTTGTATGATCTGTAACATGTTGTTCTATGATCTGTAACATGTTGTTCTATGATCTGTAACATGTTGTTCTATGATCTGTAACATGTTGTTGCATGATCTGTAACATGTTGTTTTACGATCTGTAACATATTGTTGTATGATCTGTAACATGTTGTTGTATGATCTGTAACATGTTGTTGTATGATCTGTAACATGTTGTTGTATGATATGTAACATGTTGTTGTATGTTCTGTAACATGTTGTTGTATGATCTGTAACATGTTGTTGTATGATCTGTAACTTGTTGTTGTATGATCTGTAACATGTTGTTGTATGATGTGTAACATGTTGTTGTATGATCTGTAACATGTTGTTGTATGATCTGTAACTTGTTGTTGTATGATGTGTAAGATTGTAACATGTTGTTGTATGATGTGTAAGATTGTAAGCTGTCCATATTATTTCAATCATTCAGTTATGTCATTGAAAAAGTTAACTTTTAATCAAATAGTTCATGACCTACTAAATGTGTAATCACCTGATCGGCCTGAATGTCTCGTTCTGAGAGAAGAAAAGGAAGATGTTGAAATGGAATATTGTGTACGTCCGTACAGAAAGAGAGAGAGAGAGAGAGATGGAGGTAGAGAGATGGAGGAAGAGAGAGACGGAGAGAGAGAGAGATGAAGGTAGAGAGAGGGAGGAAGAGAGAGAAGGAGAGAGAGAGACACAGAGAGTGCAATGAAATGGCAAGCAGTGACAGTTAGTTCAACTTTGAGTTCATTAGAGATATAGACGATCAAGAAGTATATGTTGTTAATGAGTACACTCCAGACATGAGATGTTGTATCAGAGATATCCAACAATAAATCAAGATATCAACTTGTGGCTGAGTGGTTAAGCCCTTTGCCTTGCGAGTCGAAGGTCGTGGGTTCAAATCCGGACCACGGCTTTCTGTTCACGAGTACAGTTTTTTCCAGAGACCCGTAGGATTGTTGCCGGAGCTACGGAGTTCGTGCTTGGTGCAATACTCTCGGCAGGTGGCGTGCCATTTCTGCGGAGAGGACCGAGCCATATGGGGTAAAACCCGGTGCAATGAAGTCAATCCTTCGGCTTTAAAACCCTTTATCAAGATATCAACTTGTGTACTCCAGAAATGATATACTCTATCAGAGATGTATATCGAAATAGGAAGACTGCAGTAAAACTTGGTAAATAGTGAAACAGTACAACAAAGTACTATAGTTTACAAAATACAGAAACAGTGACGATAAACAGCAACGTTTCGACAACAAGGCCTTTATCAAGCTTCGTTTGTTTGTTCGTTTGCTTGATAAAGGCCTTGTGGTCGAAACGTTGCTGTTATCGTCACTGTTTCTGATTTTGTAAAACTATAGTACTTTGTTTGTACGTGTTTCACTATCAGAGATGTACAACATTACATCAAGATATCAACTTGTGTACTCCAGAAATGATATACTCTATCAGAGATGTACAACATTACATCAAGATATCAATTTGTGTACTCCAGAAATGATATACTCTATCAGAGATGTACAACATTACATCAAGATATCAATTTGTGTACTCCAGACATGATATACTCTATCAGAGATGTACAACATTACATCAAGATATCAATTTGTGTACTCCAGAAATGATATACTCTATCAGAGATGTACAACATTACGTCAAGATATCAATTTGTGTACTCCAGACATGAGATACTCTATCAGAGATGTACAACATTACATCAAGATATCAACGTGTGTACTCCAGACATGAGATACTCTATCAGAGATGTACAACATTACGTCAAGATATCAATTTGTGTACTCCAGAAATGATATACTCTATCAGAGATGTACAACATTACGTCAAGATATCAATTTGTGTACTCCAGACATGAGATACTCTATCAGAGATGTACAACATTACGTCAAGATATCAATTTGTGTACTCCAGAAATGATATACTCTATCAGAGATGTACAACATTACGTCAAGATATCAATTTGTGTACTCCAGAAATGATATACTCTATCAGAGATGTACAACATTACGTCAAGATATCAACTTGTGTACTCCAGAAATGATATACTCTATCAGAGATGTACAACATTACGTCAAGATATCAATTTGTGTACTCCAGAAATGATATACTCTATCAGAGATGTACAACATTACATCAAGATATCAATTTGTGTACACCAGACATGATATACTCTATCAGAGATGTACAACATTACATCAAGATATCAACTTGTGTACTCCAGAAATGATATACTATATCAGAGATGTACACCATTACGTCAAGATATCAATTTGTGTACTCCAGAAATGATATACTCTATCAGAGATGTACAACATTACATCAAGATATCAATTTGTGTACACCAGACATGATATACTCTATCAGAGATGTACAACATTACATCAAGATATCAACTTGTGTACTCCAGAAATGATATACTCTATCAGAGATGTACAACATTACATCAAGATATCAATTTGTGTACTCCAGAAATGATATACTCTATCAGAGATGTACAACATTACATCAAGATATCAATTTGTGTACTCCAGACATGAGATACTCTATCAGAGATGTACAACATTACATCAAGATATGAACTTGTGTACACCAGGCATGAGATACTCTATCAGAGATGTACAACATTACATCAAGATATCAATTTGTGTACTCCAGAAATGATATACTCTATCAGAGATGTACAACATTACATCAAGATATCAATTTGTGTACTCCAGACATGAGATACACTATCAGAGATGTACAACATTACGTCAAGATATCAATTTGTGTACTCCAGACATGAGATACTCTATCAGAGATGTACAACATTACATCAAGATATCAATTTGTGTACTCCAGAAATGATATACTCTATCAGAGATGTACAACATTACATCAAGATATCAACTTGTGTACTCCAGAAATGATATACTCTATCAGAGATGTACAACATTACATCAAGATATGAACATTGAAATGAAAAACCTAAGCTAAATAGATGAAGAAGAATTCTTGTAGCAAGTGAACTGGACATCTTGGACATGTGATTAGACGTCCAGTCAAATAATTAGTGGACGCTGTCATGGATTAGCTCCAAAAGATACGTTATGTGGCACACGTGACTGTCCAATGGGTGGCACCGGAAACTAGTTTGTTACTTCCTTCAGTCACCAAATGTCACATGATCTATTGTGACGGAACGTGATACTGTTAGTCACGTGACCTGGTCTCATCTTGTCAAGCACTCATTACAGATAGTTTGGAAAGTGGAAAACTTCTCACGTGCCCGTGAGATCACTTGACTTCTCTGCTTCCCCCTCCCACTCAATGACCTTAGTGACGGGTCACGTGTCAGTAAACTTTGCTCAACTGAAAAATGTCGTTTGATTACAGACAACATCTTCTTGCCTCTTGTTGTCTTCCTGTGTCCTCAGTTGTTATTAGTTATATTACGTGGGAATAGGAAGCGTGTGAGGAGGTTATCACTCAAGCTCTTAATTTCTTCTCATTCTGCTATAATTTGCTTGTGTGTAGGCTGGCAGCTGCAGGGTGTGTTGGTACGTGATCAAACTATTAACATCTCTATAGAAGGTACCAACTTGCCCCCGGACTACAACTAAACAAATTGAGATGAGTCTCATCAAGTTGGGAATATTGTTCATCATCATCATATCGTCATCATCATCATCATCATCATATCATCATCATCATCATATCGTCATCATCATCATCATCATCATATCGTCATCATCATATCGTCATTATCATCATCATCATCATCAGCATATCGTCATCATCATCATCAAGTAACTTGTACCTTTTGAAACTTGGCTCCCAGGACAGATATCCTGAGAAACTTTCTGTTCTGTGCAAGTTGACCGACGTCAGCAGCAGTCATTCTCAGATTGTCAATGACATCTTGCACCCATCGTATTTTAGGCCTTCCTCTCATTCTTCTTCCATTCACCATAACTTCCAAAATGAATTACTCTAGACACTATTTATTAAAGAAACCATGAATATGACCATCGACAAGGTGGGTGAACTGGCTAGAGACAGAGTGAATTTCAAATGTGCTGCAAAGAGAGCAAAGTCCTATAAAGGATACGCACCTTGATGATGATGAGGCACTCATGTCGTTTGATGTGTCCGAAATATTTATTTTTTCTTGTTTTTTTGTTTATTGTTTTAAATGCTTTGTAAAAGTCAATTTTCTTTAATATCAAGCTGTTGCAGAACAGGAGCATTTGTTCTTTTCTCTGTCCATGATATTCTAAGTACTCTTCTGTAGCATTTGTTCTTTTCTCTGTCCATTATATTCTAAGTACTCTTCTGTGGCATTTGTTCTTGTCTCTGTCCATGATATTCTAAGTACTCTTCTGTAACATTTGTTCTTTTCTCTGTCCATGATATTCTACTCTTCTGTAGCATTTGTTCTTGTCTCTGTCCATGATATTCTAAGTACTCTTCTGTAGCATTTGTTCTTTTTTATGTCCATTATATTCTAAGTACTCTTTTGTAACATTTGTTCTTGTCTCTGTCCATTATATTCTAAGTACTCTTCTGTAGCATTTGTTCTTGTCTCTGTCCATTATATTCTAAGTACTCTTCTGTAGCATTTGCTCTTGTCTCTGTCCATTATATTCTAAGTACTCTTCTGTAGCATTTGCATTCAAAGAAATTAATAATCTTCTTCGAATATCTTTATTATAGAATATTGTTTCTGTGATATGATTGTTACACATTTAGATGTCTTTGATATGATTGTTACACATTTAGATGTCTTTGATATGATTGTTACACATTTAGATGTCTTTCATATGATTGTTATACATTTAGATGTCTTTGATATGATTGTCATACATTAGATGTCTGTGATATGATTGTTATACATTTAGATGTCTGTGATATGATTGTTATACATTTAGATATCTGTGATATGATTGTCATACATTATATGTCTTTTAACGCGAATACATGGAGGAAACCTTCTCAAGCGTATCGATAAATGAGATATCAGATCACAGACTACGCACTTGGGTCAAAGGCGTATGGGGACTGCGCCAGGATTAGTGGTTAGGTCCTAATCAAGACCCTTGCCCAACCCCCACGTGATGACCTTGGTAATAGACTTTGGTTCCGGTCTGGCTAAGTCGGTAGAGGGATCGAGGGAGAGCTACTGGTCAGTGGCGTGCCACCCTCTGGACTAGTAGTACTAGCTTGTTCCCCAAGCGTGAAGACATTACAATTATTCTAATTTGAATTAAATTTCCATTTAATTAAATTTCATCTAATTAAAATCATCAAATAAAAATATTGATTAAACAGCATTAATATTTCTCACAATTTGCATAGCAATACTAGTGGCGCTCTTTTTTTTTTTTTTTTTTTAACCAAAGAGGGTCAAGGTTTAATCGGCTCTTTGCGATATATGGACTAGCTGACTCTATAATAGTCCTGTGTGATTGTCTGTGTTTATATATTATAAATGCTAACTCTTGGCGTTCTGTCGCATACAAATTTATTTGCCGTTTTTATCTTCTGATGGTTAATTCTTTCATAATTAACCATATTTAATTGTTTCAGTTAATGAAAGGGATCTGGGGAAGTGTTGGATTGTTAGTATAGTTTGACAGCGCTTCAATGTATGAAATATAAAAACGGAATTGGTTTTGAAATCTAGTCCCTCACTACAGAGCGTAGAGCGTAGAGCGTAGAGCGTAGAGTATACATACATGTGACGTAATAAAAGTAGGTCTGTGAGATACTGCATGCAGTGTCGTTGGCCTGTCACGTGTTGTATTCGCAAATGATTAGATTATTCACATCATCATCTGGAGGTCTCAGTTTTGAAGAAATGCATCAAGCAAAAACGAAAGGTAGACCAAGCACAAACATTTCGGTTAGAACAAAAGTGAAATACTATATGCGCCATTTCAAGACGGACTATTATATTGATACACAATGATTAATTTAGTTTTAGTTTAGTCGTCGGATCACCATCACTGCACGTCGAACAAATTAGTCCATAAGTGCTCCGATCTCTCCTCAGTATGTCCATCAGCGTGTGGCGAGTAACGACACCGGTTCTTTGTTGGTTTACAATTCTTCTTTGTCTGCCAGCATAGCGTTCTTGTCGAGCTACACCACACTTAACTTTGAGTTCTTGCAGTCTGGTTAGTGTTGTGGATTCACCGCTATTACGTGAATCATGTACACGCCCTCTCTCCTTAAGGAATTTATAATATCAGCCTGGTCCATTGCTCGTCCGGTTTGGACAGCAGCCATACCTGCAAGCCTATCCGCATGTTCATTCCCCCTTACACCTGTATGCCCTGGCACACAAATAAAACTGATCTTTGTCAGTTTAGACCTCCCCAGCGATTCTATCCAATGTCTCCTAGCCCATCCTGTTTCAATCTTCCTGAGCATACTCATTGAGTAACTGAGAAAACATGCATGGATAAAAGTCTGTGATTCTAGCCAAATCATCGCTTTGGTAACACAATGATTAACTGAATGCAGAAGCAGATTGTATCAATTGTTGGCCTTGTGCGCTGTTCGAAACAGATCAGGTAGTTTGGAGTAATAATGTTTTTGTGATATCAATAATTTTCACATGTCAATATGAGACACGAAAAGATTCATAATCCGCAATAACTACATTACAAACACAATAACTACATTACAAACTTTCGAAGAAACTATAATATAGTTGCAATGCTTCTTTTCTTGTGTTGTCACACTGTTACCGGGTAGTTGCCCAGTGTCATGGTTTTCTGTTTCTCTATTAAGTGAACATAAAAGTTTTGATGCTTTAAAACATAATTCATTGGTGGATTCAAACCAGGAACTAATGAGGTGATTAATTGATGTGTACTGTGCTTTGGCTAAACAAGAGTTGTCATTCACAACGAACGGCAAGATTCCCTTAACCGAGAAAACTATAACGAACGGAAAGATTCCCTTAACCGGGGAAACTACAACGAACAGCAAGATTCCCTTAACCGGGGAAACTACAACGAACGGCAAGATTCCCTTAACCGGGGAAACTACAACGAACAGCAAGATTCCCTTAACCGGTGAAACTACAACGAACGGCAAGATTCCATTAACCTGGGAAACTACAATGATTGGCAAGATTCCCTTAACCGGGGAAGCTACAACGAACAGCAAGATTCCCTTAACCGGGGAAACTGCAATGATTGGCAAGATTCCCTTAACCGGGAAAACTACAATGATTGGCAAGATTCCCTTAACCGGGGAAACTACAATGATTGGCAAGATTCCCTTAACCGGGGAAACTACAACGAACAGCAAGATTCCCTTAACCAGGGAAACTACAACGAACGGCAAGATTCCCTTAACCTGGGAAACTACAATGAACGGCAAGATTCCCTTAACCGGGGAAACTACAACGAACGGCAAGATTCCCTTAACCCGGGAAACTACAACGAACGGCAAGATTCCCTTAACCGGGGAAACTACAACGAACAGCAAGATTCCCTTAACCAGGGAAACTACAACGAACGGCAAGATTCCCTTAACCGGGAAACTACAATGAACGGCAAGATTCCCTTAACCGGGGAAACTACAACGAACGGCAAGATTCCCTTAACCCGGGAAACTACAACGAACGGCAAGATTCCCTTAACCGGGGAAACTACAACGAACAAATGCATCGTCCATGTTGTGCCGGGGTCTGCAGGGAAGCAACGAATAGTACCACTGTTACCTAAAGGCAGTTCATAAGAGGCAACTGATGTAGGACCTATGAAGGCTACGATAGTAAATAAATATCATCGCAGAAGTCGTATGTGCTGGCTACTTGTAGGCGCATAACGGGTACAACGTTCAATCGCTCTTAGGCTCAGCTCACATACAAATCACACAGAGTGGTTAACAAGTAGACATTGTGGAGAGTTCAGAGAAGAGCAACATGCATGTATTATATGTGGAGTCTCGGTGGCTAAGAGATTATGCCCATGCCTTGCGAGTCGAAGGTCGTGTGTTCGAATCCAGACAGTGCTGTTCTGTTCACGAGTGCATTTATTTTCCATAGAAACCTAGCATTGTTGACGGAGCTACGGAGTTCATGTAAGAGACGTGTCATTTCCGCATAGAAGAATCGAGCCATATGGAGTAAAACCAACCTGGTGCAATGGAGTCAATCCTTTGGTTGAAAAACTTGTACGTACTTTATAAATATGATAGTAAGTTGGAGTTTTATCTTCAGAATATGGAAGGGGAGGGGGATGTGTTTTAAGGAACCTTCAACATAATTCAAAACTACATCATTGAATGTGTTAATGATGTCATTCTGTATGAGGTTAAGTCAGAACTTAATAATGCATTTCTTGTCTAGCAATAATGTTAGACAAAACTATGGACACAATGTCCATAGCTCTCTCGAAAGAGATAATCTGTGAACGGTAAAAGTATCCTTGCTAAATTGTCTTTTTTCTTAACTTAGTCCCCTTTAAGAAACGTCATCGCACGCCACTGCTACTGGTAGTGGTAGCAATGCAAGCACAGACAAGGAAAGCAGGTCCACAAAATTACGAACAAAATGCACTCCTCTCCTGGCCGAATGTATGATAAAATTTGCCCGAGTTGCCAAAAAGTAAGAAACAGCAGTGTACGAGTCGTCTGCGAACGAATGCTAACTCCGCCGGAGTAAATGACTGAATTAAAGGGGTGAGAGGCGCATCCGGAGTAGAGAAGTGGGCCCACATGAGGCGAGAATTGGAGCCCTGCACTCAAGTCAAGCTGCGTTTCAGGGCAGCCTCGGGGCACGGAAAATGAGAACACAACGGTCGCACCACAATTATCAGCTTCTTGGCCAATGGTAAAGGCGAACATACGAACATGTAGGGGTGAGAGGTGCAAACCAAAGCAGAGACCTGGGCCTACATGGGACGAAACTTGGAGCCCTGTGTCCGTGTTGAAATACATGTCCGGGCAGTCTCGATGCACGAAAAAAGAAAAGTCTCGGCAAGTGTCTTTGAAAACACTGTAATGTATCGTAGCGACATATGGGAAGATTGCGTTAGACTCCATATGAAAGGCTTAGCGCAGATACATTTACTGGGTAAGGTTGGCCGAGCGCAAATTCTAAAGTTGCGTTTTAGTGCCTAACGAAACTGCCTCCCTGGGAAAACCGTGCAAGGTACTGTTGAAATAACAACTAACATCTCCGGAAGAACTGAGGCGAGTGATGTCTAACGGGACTGCCCTTCTTGGGACATCCGAGCAAGGTACGGTTTCATTTACAACCAACATCGACGGAAGAACTGGGGAGGGTGATGTTTGGCGAGTACAAAATTTCAGTTGCGTTGCTATCGCCGATTGAAACGACCCTCTATATTATTTGGGCTTAGCCCCAGTCCGGTGTTTCCCGGGATCAGGGAAAATTCAGGGTAGAAGCTACAAATTGCCACGTGCCGACACGCGCCTCGAGAAGGTTGAGAATGTTCCTACTCCGGAATAAACCCAAAGTGGTCAGTAAAGTAAGGCCGACAATGCAAAGATCTGATAGGCTGTCTGGATCCGAACTTTGGCGAAGGCCGACACTTTACACGGTGGGTTATACGCGTATTACGCCGTCTCAGGACAAGCTTATGTGCCCGCTAAATATTCCTGATCCGGAACGACCTCACGGTCAGAAAGAGCATTGCAGTAGTAACTCACTGTTTGGCGTAGATCACAAAGCCCAAATATACGACAAAAGCTGATCGAAAAGGCGTAGATTCGGAAAGAAATATTCGGTAGAATGGATCGTTCCCTAGTGCAAGCTACCCTAGTAAATCAAAAGCTGGCTGAAATCAAGTGGACTGGTCTAGTCACCATGAACGCATAATCGTCAACATAGATCAAGCGTTCTCATCATATAATCAATTATATATCACAAGTAGAATGATAAACTTGACTGTGATGATCAATTATATATCACAAGTAGAATGATAAACTTGACTGTGATGAATGAAAGAGACAGAGACAAAGAGTGTGTGTGAGAGAGAAAGAGAGAGTGTGTGTGAGAGAGAAAGAGAGAGTGTGTGTGAGAGAGAGAGTGTGTGTGAGAGAGAAAGAGAGATAGTGTGTGGGTGAGAGAGAGAGAGAGTGTGTGAGAGAGAGAGAGTGTGTGAGAGAGAGAGCGAGTGTGTGAGAGAGAGATAGTGTGTGTGAGAGAGAGAAAGAGAGAGTGTGTGTAAGAGAGAGAGAGAGAGTGTGTGTGTGAGAGAGAGAGTGTGTGTGTGAGAAAGAGAGTGTGTGTGAGAGAGAGAGAGTGTGTATGGGAGAGAGAAAGAGAGAGTGTGTGAGAGAGAGAAAGAGTGTGTGTGTTGAGAGAAGGACAGAGTGTGTGAGAGAGAGAGAGAGAGTGTGTGTGTGAGAGAGAGTGTGTGTGAGAGAAAGAAAGAGAGACTGTGTGTGTGAGAGAGAGTGTGTGAGAGAAAGAGAGAGAGAGTGTGTGTGAGAGAAGAAGAGATTGTGTGTGTGTGAGAGAAAGAGAGAGTGTGTGTGTGTGTGAGAGAGAGTGTGTGTGAGAAAGAGTGTGTGTGTGAGAGAGAGAAAGAGAGAGTGTGCGTGTGAGAAAGAGAGAGTGTGTGTGAGAGAGAGAGTGTGTGTGTGTGAGAGAAAGAGAGAGTGTGTGTGAGAGAGAGTGTGTGTATGAGAGAAAGAAAGAGAGACTGTGTGTGTGAGAGAGAGTGTGTGAGAGAAAGAGAGAGAGAGTGTGGGAGAGAAGGAGAGATTGTGTGTGTGTGAGAGAAAGAGAGAGTGTGTGTGTGTGAGAAAGAGAGTGTGTGTGAGAGAGAGAGTGTGTGTGAGAGAGAGAAAGAGAGAGTGTGTGAGAGAGAGAGTGTGTGTGTGAGAGAGAGAAAGAGAGAGTGTGAGAGAGAGAAAGAGTGTGTGTGTTGAGAGAAGGAGAGAGTGTGTGAGAGAGAGAGAGAAAGAGAGAGTGTGTGTGAGAGAGTGTGTGTGAGAGAAAGAAAGAGAGACTGTGTGTGTGAGAGAGAGTGTGTGAGAGAAAGAGAGAGAGAGTGTGGGAGAGAAGGAGAGATTGTGTGTGTGTGAGAGAAAGAGAGAGTGTGTGTGTGTGTGAGAGAGAGTGTGTGAGAAAGAGTGTGTGTGTGAGAGAGAGAAAGAGAGAGTGTGCGTGTGAGAAAGAGAGAGTGTGTGTGAGAGAGAGAGTGTGTGTGTGAGAGAAAGAGAGAGTGTGTGTGAGAGAGAGAGTGTGTGTATGAGAGAAAGAAAGAGAGATTGTGTGTGTGAGAGAGAGTGTGTGAGAGAAAGAGAGAGAGTGTGTGGGAGAGAAGGAGAGATTGTGTGTGTGTGAGAGAAAGAGAGAGTGTGTGTGTGTGTGTGAGAGAGAGTGTTTGTGAGAGAGAGTGTGTGTGTGAGAGAGAAAGAGAGAGTGTGTGTGTGAGAAAGAGAGAGTGTGTGTGAGAGAGAGTGTGTGTGTGTGTGAGAGAAAGAGAGTGTGTGTGTGAGAGATAAAGAGAGAGTGTCTGTGAGAGAGAAAGAGAGAGTGTGTGAGAGAGAGAAAGAGAGAGTGTGTGAGAGATAGAAAGAGAGAGTGTGTGAGAGAGAGAAAGAGAGAGTGTGTGTGAGAGAGAGTGTGTGTGAGAGAGAAAGAAAGTGTGTGTGTGTGAGAGAGAGAGTGTGTGTGTGTGAGAGAGAGAAAGTGTGAGTGTGTGTGAGAGAGGGATAGTGTGTGTGAGAGAGAGAGAGAGTCTAGATATATATTTAGTCAAATGAACAAACAAAGTGAGCAAATTATGTATGGTCGATAAGGTACATGATGATGTTTATTGTGTATGGGACTTGTAACTGGGACTAATGTGGGACATCATGACGTATATTGTGTATGGGACTTGTAACTGGGACTAATGTGGGACATCATAACGTATATTGTGTATGGGACTTGTAACTGTGACTAATGTGGGACATTATGGCGTATATTGTGTATGCGACTTGTAAGTGGGACGAATGTGGGACGTCATGACCAGTGGCGTTTGGTGACGTTTCTAAAAGGGGACTAAGTTAAGAAAAAAGACAATTTAGAAAGGATACTTTTACCGCTCACAGATTACCTCTTTCGAGAGAGCTTTGGACATTGCGTCCATAGTTTCGTCTAACATTATTGCTAGACAAGAAATGCATTATTAAGTTCTGACTTAACCTCATACAGAATGACATCATTAACACATTCAATGATGTAGTTGTGAATTATGTTGAAGGTTCCTTTAAACACATTCACCCTCCCCCTCCCCTTCCATATTCTGAAGATAAAACTCCAACTAACTATCATATTTATAAAGTACGTATAAGTTTTTCAGTCAAAAGATTGACTCCATTGCACTTGTAAGTAAAGGAACCCTTCCATATCTCGAGGTATATGAGTCAATACAGTGTTAGGCCTGTATTTTTCGTTTGACCTTCGGCACACGATGGGTGATGTCGTGTACTTTCCCAAAGCATGTCTGGTTGAGGCTGGGTCGACCTGAGAGCCGTCGCGGTCGGGAAAAATTCCACGCGCATTGCGGGAGCTGAACCCAGACCACCAGCCTTGCGAAACGAGTTCACTAACAACTACGCTGGAGCGGCTCTCTCCATTGCACTTGGGTTTACTCCATATGGCTCGATTCTTCTATGCGGAAATGACACGTCTCTTACATGAACTCCGTAGCTCCGTCAACAATGCTAGGTTTCTATGGAAAATAAATGCACTCGTGAACAGAACAGCACTGTCTGGATTCGAACACACGACCTTCGACTCGCAAGGCATGGGCATAATCTCTTAGCCACCGAGACTCCACATATAATACATGCATGTTGCTCTTCTCTGAACTCTCCACAATGTCTACTTGTTAACCACTCTGTGTGATTTGTATGTGAGCTGAGCCTAAGAGCGATTGAACGTTGTACCCGTTATGCGCCTACAAGTAGCCAGCACATACGACTTCTGCGATGCTATTTATTTACTATCGTAGCCTTCCTAGGTCCTACATCAGTTGCCTCTTATGAACTGCCTTTAGGTAACAGTGGTACTATTCGTTGCTTCCCTGCAGACCCCGGCACAACATGGACGATGCATTTGTTCGTTGTAGTTTCCCCGGTTAAGGGAATCTTGTCGTTCATTGTAGTTTCCCCGGTTAAGTGAATCTTGCTGTTCATTGTAGTTTCCCCGGTTAAGGGAATCTTGCCGTTCATTGTAGTTTCCCGGTTAAGGGAATCTTGCTGTTCGTTGTAGTTTCCCGGTTAAGGCAATCTTGCTGTTCGTTGTAGTTTCCCGGTTAAGGGAATCTTGCCAATCATTGTAGTTTCCCGGTTAAGGGAATCTTGCTGTTCGTTGTAGTTTCCCGGTTAAGGGAATCTTGCTGTTCGTTGTAGTTTCCCGGTTAAGGGAATCTTGCCGTTCGTTGTAGTTTCCCCGGTTAAGGGAATCTTGCTGTTCGTTGTAGTTTCCCCGGTTAAGGGAATCTTGCCGTTCATTGTAGTTTCCCGGTTAAGGAATCTTGCCGTTCATTATAGTTTCCCGGTTAAGGGAATCTTGCCGTTCGTTGTGAATGACAACTCTTGTTTAGCCAAATCACAGTACACATCAATTAATCACCTCATTAGTTCCTGGTTTGAATCCACCAATGAGTTATGTTTTAAAGCACCAAAACTGTTATGTTCACTTAATAGAGAAACAGAAAACCATGACACTGGACAACTACCCGGTAACAGCGTGACAACACAAGAAAAGAAGCATTGCAACTATATTATAGTTTCTTCGAAAGTTTGTAATGTAGTTATTGCGTTTGTAATGTAGTTATTGCGTTTGTAATGTAGTTATTGCGTTTGTAATGTAGTTATTGTGTTTGTAATGTAGTTATTGCGGATTATGAATCTTTTCGTGTCGCATATTGACATGTGAAAATTATTGATATCACAAAAACATTATTACTCCAAATTACCTGATCTGTTTCAAACAGCGCACAAGGACAACAAGTGATACAATCTGCTTCTTGATTTGCATTCAGTTAACCATTTTGTACCAATATAATAAGTCCGTCGTGAAATAGCGCATATAGTCTTTCACTTTTGTTCTAACCGAAATAATGTTTGTGCTTGGTCTACCTTTCATTTTTACTTAGAAGATAAAAACGGCAAATAAATTTGTATGCGACAGAACGCCACAGGTTAGCATTTATAATATGATGATGCTCGTCCATCACTGGTGATGATGACCACACAAATTTTCATCCAAGGGAATGTAGTTGCGCTATGTTTGTCTGTGTGTGCGTAGATGACTAGTGAGCCCGATACGGGCTTGAAATGTTCGTGTACAATGTGGGCAAGGTATACTTGCACTTGTGGGAAGTTTTACTGCCTTTCTGTTTTGACATTTTTGCTCCATCCGTGCTGTTCTATCTGCCTCGCAGGCCGAGGAACCGTGTCGAAGAAGTGTGCGCCAGGCTGATCTGTTTTGAGCAGCATTTTCCTAGTTGTTGACATCTATGTCTAAAGATTTCATCGAGTTCTTGAGTGTATCTTTGAATCGCTTTTTCTGGCCCCCTGCAGCTCACCATAAAAGAGTTGTTTTGGTATTCTGCAATCTGGCATTCGAGCCACATGTCCTGCCCATCTAGTCTGGGACTGCATCAAGATTGTGTAGATGCTGGGGAGAGCAGCTCGTTTTAGGACCTCTGTATCTGGGATCATATCCTGCCATTTGATGTTCATTATTTTTCTAAGGCAGACTGTGTGAAAGTGGTTTAGCTTCCTTGCGTGTCTCTGATATACAGTCCAAGTTTCGCATGCGTGAAGATGAACTGGGAGCACGACAGCTCGATATACCTTCAGTTTTGTGGCTTGGCCAATATCACATCTGTGCTAGACATTTCTATGTAGTCTGCCAAAGATGCTGCTAGCTTTAGAGATTCTGGTATTTATTTCATCATCTATGGTGACATTTTGGGACAGTGTGCTTCCAAGATAAGTAAATCTGTCCACTACTTTCAGTTTCCTGCAGTTTCTTGTTGTAATATTTGGTTCGGCATATACTTTTCCAGAAGCTGGTTGGTACATGACTTCAGATTTCTCGGTATTGATGGTAAGACCAAAGTTGGAGTAGGCTTGTAAGAATCTGTTCATGCTAGTCTGGAGATCTGCCCCAGTGTTGGCAGTGAGGGCGCAGTCGTCAGCCAAATAAGAAATCTCTGATGATATCAGACTTTACTTTTGTTTTTACTTGAAGTCTCCTTGGATTGAAGAGTTTTCCATCTGTACGATACTTGATGTTGACATCTATGTTACCATCTCTGAATGCATCTGTCAGCATGGCAGAAAACATAATGCTAAACAGAGTTGGTGCAATCACACAGCCTTGTTTGACTCCATTCAGGACGGGAAAAGGCTCTGATAGCTCGCCTTGGTCCTGCACTCTGGCGTGTATCCCCTCATGCAGTTGTTGCACAATCTTGATGAATTTTTCAGTACAGCCATATTTAGAAGTGTTCTTCCAGAGACCTTCTCTACTGACTGTATCAAACGCCTTGGTCAAGTCGATGAACGCTGTGCATAGGTCACGATGTTGTTCTTGGCATTTTTCTTGCAGTTGCCTTGCCGTAAATACCATGTCTGTGGTCCCACGATCTTTACGGAATCTACACTGGCTTTCAGGCAAGAGTCCTCTGTCTAGATGACCGTGAGGCGGTTCAAAAGGATTCTGGCAAATATCTTTCCTGCAATAGATAGGGAGATGCCTCGATGATTGTTACATTCATGTCTGTTTCCTTTTTGTTTATATAGGTGGATAATGGATACATCTTTCATTTCTTGTGGGATGATTTCACTCTGCCATATTTGTTGGAAGATAATATGGAGCTTCTCAATGAGAATTGTACCGCCCTCTTTGTAGATCTCTGCAGGAATTGAATCAGCAACGGGAGCCTTACCGCTAGAGATCTGAGAAATAGCTCTTCTTGTCTCCTCTAAGGTTGGAGTTTCATTTAATGCGTTATTCATGGGGATTTGAGGTAGACCTTTTATAGCTATGTCATTTATAGACGATGGTTGATTTAATATGCTGCTGAAATGCTCACTCCAGCGTAAGAGAATTGTTTCACTATCTGTCAGCAGTGTGGTTCCATCTGAGCTAAGGAGAGGGAATGATGATGGTGATGTTGGACCATAGAGCGCTTTAAGTGCATGATAAAAATTCTTCAGGTCATGTCTATCTGCAAAGTTCTGAATCTCTTCTGCCTTTCTACTCAGCCATGATTCACGCATCTGGCGTAGTTTACATTGGATGGATATGCGCAAGTTGTTAAATGCGGTTTTCTTTGATGACGATTTAGGATCATTTTGAAGCGCATTATAAAGGTTGGATTTCTCAGCCATCATTTGTTTTATTTCCACAGTTTTCGTCGAACCAATCGTTATGTTTCTTGGTTTCGGTGCCCAGGATCTCTGTAGCAGTGTCATATAGATTCTCTTAGGGTTGTCCAGTTTGCATCAACATTTTGATTATCCAGCGGAATTGACTGGAGACAGTCTTCTAGTTTTGCCCACCAGCTTTTGCCTGATGTTAACATTCTTGAGTTTGATGACATCTAATCTTTTGTGAGTTGTCTTCCCCTGGGAACGCCTGGCAGGTTTGATATGCATATTTAGCTTAGACACAATAAGATGATGGTCGGTCCAGCATTCGACACCACACATAGACTTTGTGACACGCACATCCTGTCTGTCTCTTTTTCTAACAATTACATAGTCAATAAGGTGCCTGTGCCTAGAGCGGGGGTGCATCCAGGATGTCCGATTGCGGGTAGGCAAACGAAAAATTGTATTTGTGACAAGTAGCTCGTGCTCTGTGCAGGTCTGAAGCAGGAGGAGCCCATTACTGTTGCTGCGGCCAACACCATACTTTCCAATCGTACCAATCCAGGAGATGTTATCTGAGCCTACCCTTGCATTAAAGTCACCAAGAATAATAAGCTTATCTGCTTTTGGGACTGATGCAATAACTGCGTGCAGTTCTTCGTAGAACTTATCTTTGACATCTTCTGGATTGGTCATAGTAGGTGCATATGCACTAATGATCGTAGCATGCCTTTTGTCATACTGCAATGGAATCTTTACAGTCCTTAGGCGGTCATTTAGACCCTTGGGAGACCCGGCCAGCTTTCCAACAAGTTCTGTCTTTATAGCGAAGCCCACCCCTGCTTCCCGTCTCTCTTCAGGACGTCTACCACTCCAGTAGAGTGTATAGCCTGCACCAACCTCACACAATTGGCCCTCGCTAGCGAGTCGAGTCTCGCTCAATGCAGCTGTGTCAATGTTGTAATCATTTATAATATATATACACAGACAATCACACATGACTATTGTAGCGTTAGCTAGTCCCTGTAACGGAAAGAGCCGATTAAACCATGACGCTCTTTGGTAAAAAAAAAAACAACGATCGCTACACTTTCTTAGAGAAGTCTTTGGTATCTCAATTAGCAGGAAATATCGTTGTAGTAGTGCGACGCAAATTTGGAGAAATATTAATGCTGTTTAATCAGTATTTTTATTTTATGATTTTAATTAGATGAAATTTAATTAAATGGAAATTTAATTCAAATTAGAATAACTGTAATGTCTTCACGCTTTGGGAACAAGCTAGTACTACTAGTCCAGAGGGCGGCACGCCACTGATTATGACGTATATTGTGTATGCGACTTGTAACTGGGACTAAAATGGGACATCATGACGTATATTGTGTATGCGACTTGTAACTGGGACTAATGTGGGACATAATGACGTATATTGTGTATGGGACTTGTAACTGGGACTAATGTGGGACATCATAACGGTTGCTAAATAACGAGCTGGTAACATGAGGAACGAGTTGCACAACTCTCATCAACAAATGACCTGTCTAGTCATTCATCTGATGTGTTGTGACATCAGTGTCTACACGTACGTACTTGTAGATCAGTTGATGTGTTGTGACATCAGTGTCTACACGTACGGACTTGTAGATCAGTTGATGTGTTGTGACATCAGTGTCTACATGTACGGACTTGTAGATCAGTTGATGTGTTGTGACATCAGTGTCTACACGTACGGTTTGGGTAGACAGATCTAGATATTCAATAGAGAGTCAGTTATTGTGGAAGATTGAGAATCTCGATCTAGAGAAAATACAGTCGGAGTAGCGGAGACCGTGAGATTATGAGTTGGATTGATTTTGATTTTGTCTTCATAAGACAGGGTATTTTTCTGTCAAGCCCTGAGATCGCTCGAGAACTATTGATTTCTGTACGATTGTTGTATCAATTCATGTTTTATGACGAAGTTGTCAGTAAGAATAGCTGAGAGAAGAATTAAAGTTTGATTGAAATTTATTCTGTATTTGGTGAAATTATGATTGATTTTGAGAGAGAGATTCTCTTGTTCTTATAGCAGCAGAAATAAATAACAAAATCTACAAGATACCTGCAGAGAATCTTATTCTGGTATAGATACAAGTGATGCCGTGACCAACTAGATAACGAAGATCTGGTATAGACACCAGTGATGTCGTGACCAACTAAATAACGAAGATCTAGTACAGAGATACCAGTGATGTCGTAGTCAACTAGATAACGAAGGTCTAGTACAGGCATGAAAGCCAGCATACAGTTCGATGGCAGCACATCTGATAGTTTCGAGGTTAAGAGTGGAGTCAAGCAGAGTTGCGTCCTTGCCCCCACCCTCTTTGGCATCTTCTTCGCAGTCCTTTTGAACCACGCCTTGGGGGGCGCTGATGGTGATGTTTTCATCCGCACTAGATCTGATGGTTCACTCTTTAACTTGGCTCGCTTAAGAGCCAAAACAAAAACGACGGAAATTCTTTTCAAGGACCTCCTTTTCGCTGACGATGCTGCCTTTGTCAGCGGCATGTGACCTATTTTCTCGGACTATAAGAGTCTCCAAAACAGTTATACTATGTCAAGGTTTGCTTGCAAATTGTTTCCGTTGATTTTAACAAAGGACGATGGCGCCACCCGTTCAGAAAGCAATGGCAAACTACTGAACGTATAAGTGGTGCCTAGAAAATCAACGACTTGTTTACTGTGGTTGATGGCTACGTCCTTTGGGATATGCCACGATTTTCATTTTTCATGTCAAGGAGTACTATCCCACTTCAATGCCTGCTTTGATATTCGTTGATCATTTCTCCACAAGGTGTGCCCAACATATCTCCATCTTCTCTTTCTTATAACAGTTGTCACTAGTGGTTGACCAGACATGTCTCTGATTTCATCACTTCTCCTGAATTCATTCCATTTGATATTCATTATTTTTCGGAGACATCTATTTTCAAATGCATTCAACTTGCTTTCTATATCTTTAGTCATTTTCCAACTCTCGCTAGCATGTTAGGATTGATACAACATTTGAATTGAAAATTCGTAATTTAGTTTTAATACTATATAACTTGCAGTTCCATATTTTATTTAGACTTTTAAAAGTTGATGTTGCTTTGCCAATTCGTATCATAATTTATTTTTTAACATTTCCTGTGCAATCAAAATTGCTACCTAAATAGGTGAACTGCTCTGTTATTTTTATCATTTTAGATTCCAGTGTGATATCTGCGTTACTTGCCATAGGTGTCTTCATTATATTTGTTTTTCATAGCTTATCTGCAGTCCAACTTTTGATGATATAGATGACAAGTTGTCTGTTTTTCTTTGCATATCTTGGTTGTTTATAGTTAACAAGGCAATATCATCTGCAAAATCAAAATCTTCTAGTTGACTATTTTCTACCCAATCGATGTCAGTTTCGCCCCTGCAACATTTTCGCATCACCCAGTCAATGGCCACTCCAAACAATAGCGGAGATAGAATACAGCTTTGCTTTACTCCGGTTTCAACCATAAACCAGTCGCTGTGTCCACCATCAGTGCGAACTGCACACTGTGAACCATCATAGGGGCTCTAATGTTTATTATTTTGTCTGGTATTTCATAGCATCTCAGAATATTCCACAGGGAGAATCGATGAAATTTAGTGTAAGTGGTTGTTGCTTCTCAATATGTTCCTCCACAATTAGTCGTAGGGTAATTATTTGGTCTAAGCAGATTCTCCCAGGTCTAAAACCAGCTTGTTCTTCTCTCAGGGTTGTGTCCACTGCTCCTTTGATTCTATTAAGAATGATTTTGAAGAAAGTCTTTTCATTACTGATAATAGGGTAATCCCTCTCCAGTTGTTGCAATCTTTGAGATCACCTTTTTGGGATCTTAACAATTATTCCTTCTTCCATTGATCTGGGACAGTTTCTTCTTCCCATACTTTATTAAATAGTTCTTGCACCTGGCTAATAGTTGTATCATCAGCCGCTTTGAGCATTTCTGCAGTAATGTTGTCATCACCCGCTGCCTTATTATTTATCAAGGAATCGATTGCCTCCTCGACATCAGCTACACTTATCATTTCTTCGTTAATTGGTAGGAGCTGTTTCTTGCCTCTTCGTCAAACTTGAGTAGTACTGGTGGATCAGGTTTATTTAATATTTCTTCAAAATTTTCTGCCCATCTTTTCTTCTGTTCAGTATCTGATGTTAGAACGTTACCATCTTTACTCTTGATTGGGCCACCCTTTGAAACAAAAGTTCCAGAAAGTTGTTTTAGTGTATTGTATAGCATTTTACTGTTTCCAGTTTTAGCTGCCTTTTCTCCTTCTTCGGCCAGTCGATTGACATATGCTCTTTTATCTCTTCTAGCCGCTCTTTTCACTTCCTTGTCTTTTAGTCTATATTCCTCTTTAGCTTGGATTTCATCTGTTACATTCTTAGTATTAAATATTGCTAGTTTCATCTTTCTTCTTTCTTGAATACATTTCCAGGTGTCATCGCTTATCCAGGGTTTTCTGTCTTTCATCTTTAATCCTGCGCTACTATTTGCTGCCCCCAATAGTGTGTCCTTTATCTTAGTCCATTTGTCTTCAATGTTCTGTTCATTTTCACCATTGAGTAACTCGAACCTATTCTTAAGTTCGAGCTGATATTCCTCTTTTACCTCATTATTTTGTAGTCTTTGACTGTCTATTCGCAGTTGTTCTTTTTTAGTATGGTGTATTTTCAATTTCAGTTTAAATTTACCTATGCATAAATTATGATCACTTCCTACATCTGCCCCTCTGTATGCACGGACATCCAGCAATGATGTTCTAAATTGTGTATTTATGCACATATGGTCAATCTGATTCCTGGTCACTCCATCTGGTGAGTGCCAAGTAAGTTTATGAAATTCCTTATGTGCAAAGATGGTAACTCCAATTACTAAGTTTGACAGCATACATAACTCCGCCAGTCTTTCTCCATTCTCATTCATTGTGTTTATTCCTTGTTTTCCTATAGCTCTCTCTACCCCTACATTATCACTTCCAACCTTGGCATTAAAGTCCCCATTACTACTAACAGATCATGTTTTTGGGTCTTGTTAATTTGATCTTGTAGTTGCTCATATAATGTGTCTTTCTTAACGTCGTTATCTTTCTCTCTCTCTCTCTCTGTATATATATATATATATATATATATATATATGTGTATATCATCTCTCTCTCTCTCTCTCTCTCTCTATATATATATATATATATATATATATATATATATATATAATCTATCAGACGAGCAGTAGTCAGAGTCACGTTCTCAAACGAGCAGTAGTCAGAGCCACGTTCTCAGACGAGCAGTAGTCAGTGTCACGTTCTCAGATGAGCAGTAGTCAGAGTCACTTTCTCAGACGAGCAGTAGTCAGAGTCACGTTCTCAGACGAGCAGTAGTCAGAGTCACGTTCTCAGACGAGCAGTAGTCAGAGTCACGTTCTCAGACGAGCAGTACTCAGAGCCACGTTCTCAGACGAGCAGTAGTCAGAGCCACGTTCTCAGACGAGCAGTAGTCAGAGTCACGTTCTCAGACGAGCAGTAGTCAGAGTCACGTTCTCAGACGAGCAGTAGTCAGAGCCACGTTCTCAGACGAGCAGTAGTCAGAGTCACGTTCTCAGACGAGCAGTACTCAGAGCCACGTTCTCAGACGAGCAGTAGTCAGAGCCACGTTCTCAGACGAGCAGTAGTCAGAGTCACGTTCTCAGACGAGCAGTAGTCAGAGTCACGTTCTCAGACGAGCAGTAGTCAGAGTCACGTTCTCAGACAAGCAGTAGTCAGAGCCACGTTCTCAGACGAGCAGTAGTCAGAGTCACGTTCTCAGACAAGCAGTAGTCAGAGTCACGTTCTCAGACGAGCAGTACTCAGAGTCACGTTCTCAGACGAGCAGTAGTCAGAGCCACGTTCTCAGACGAGCAGTAGTCAGAGCCACGTTCTCAGACGAGCAGTAGTCAGAGTCACGTTCTCAGACGAGCAGTAGTTAAAGTCACGTTCTCAGACGAGCAGTAGTCAGAGTCACGTTCTCAGACGAGCAGTAGTCAGAGTCACGTTCTCAGACGATCAGTAGTCAGAGTCACGTTCTCAGACGAGCAGTAGTCAGAGTCACGTTCTCAGACGAGCAGTAATCAGAGTCACGTTCTCAGACGAGCAGTAGTCAGAGTCACGTTCTCAGACGAGCAGTAGTCAGAGTCACGTTCTCAGACGAGCAGTAGTCAGAGTCACGTTCTCAGACGAGCAGTAGTCAGAGTCACGTTCTCAGACGATCAGTAGTCAGAGTCACGTTCTCAGACGAGCAGTAGTCAGAGTCACGTTCTCAGACGAGCAGTAATCAGAGTCACGTTCTCAGACGAGCAGTAGTCAGAGTCACGTTCTCAGACGAGCAGTAGTCAGAGTCACGTTCTCAGACGAGCAGTAGTCAGAGTCACGTTCTCAGACGAGCAGTAGTCAGTCACGTTCTACAAAAGACACGCTTCTTGAAGAGACTATTTATTTAATATGTTTACACTCGACTGCATTTATTGCACGGTGAGTCTATTGACTACAGACTGTCTTGAGTGAGTCTATTGACGATAGATTGTCTTTATTTAATCTATTGACGATAGGCTGTCTTTTGGTGAGTCTATCAAATTTAGATTGAGTCTTTCAAATTTATATAGATTACTATTGTACAAACAATGGTGAAACTTGAAAATCGTGGCCAGGATAAAACATATAGTTGTAGACCGTTGCTAGGATAAGGTATGTATATGTAGACCGTTGCTAGGATAAGGTAAATAGATGTAAACCGTTGCTAGGATAAGGTAAATAGATGTAGACCGTTGATAGGATAAAGTAAATAGATGTAGACCGTTCTAGGATAAGGTATGTAGATGTAGACCGTTGCTAGGATAAGATATGTAGATGTAGACCGTTGTTAGGATAAGGTATGTAGATGTAGACCGTTGCTAGGATAAGGTATGTAGATGTAGACCGTTGCTAGGATAAGATATGTAGATGTAGACCGTTGTTAGGATAAGGTGTGTAGATGTAGAATGTTGTTAGGATAAGATATATAGATGTAGTCCGTTGCTAGGATAAAATATATAGATGTAGTCCGTTGTTGGGATAAAATATATAGATGTAGTCCGTTGTTAGGATAAAATATATAGATGTAGTCCGTTGCTAGGATAAAATATATAGATGTAGTCCGTTGCTAGGATAAAATATATATAGATGTAGTCCGTTGTTGGGATAAAATATATAGATGTAGTCCGTTGTTAGGATAAAATATATAGATGTAGTCCGTTGCTAGGATAAAATATATATAGATGTAGTCCGTTGTTAGGATAAAATATATAGATGTAGTCCGTTGTTAGGATAAAATATATAGATGTAGTCCGTTGCTAGGATAAAATATATAGATGTAGTCCGTTGTTAGGATAAAATATATAGATGTAGTCCGTTGTTAGGATAAAATATATAGATGTAGTCCGTTGCTAGGATAAAATATATAGATGTAGTCCGTTGTTAGGATAAAATATATAGATGTAGTCCGTTGTTAGGATAAAATATATAGATGTAGTCCGTTGCTAGGATAAAATATATAGATGCAGTCCGTTGTTAGGATAAAATATATAGATGTAGTCCGTTGTTAGGATAAAATATATAGATGTAGTCCGTTGTTAGGATAAAATATATAGATGTAGTCCGTTGCTAGGATAAAATATATAGATGTAGTCCTTTGTTAGGATAAAATATATAGATGTAGTCCGTTGTTAGGATAAAATATATAGATGTAGTCCGTTGTTAGGATAAAATATATAGATGTAGTCCGTTGTTAGGATAAAATATATAGATGTAGTCCGTTGTTAGGATAAAATATATAGATGTAGTCCGTTGCTAGGATAAAATATATAGATGTAGTCCGTTGCTAGGATAAGATATATAGATGTAGTCCGTTGCTAGGATAACATATATAGATGTAGTCCGTTGTTAGGATAAAATATATAGATGTAGTCCGTTGTTAGGATAAAATATATAGATGTAGTCCGTTGTTAGGATAAAATATATAGATGTAGTCCGTTGTTAGGATAAAATATATAGATGTAGTCCGTTGCTAGGATAAAATATATAGATGTAGTCCGTTGTTAGGATAAAATATATAGATGTAGTCCGTTGCTAGGATAAAATATATATAGATGTAGTCCGTTGTTAGGATAAAATATATATAGATGTAGTCCGTTGTTAGGATAAAATATATATAGATGTAGTCCGTTGCTAGGATAAAATATATAGATGTAGTCCGTTGCTAGGATAAAATATATAGATGTAGTCCGTTGCTAGGATAAAATATATAGATGTAGTCCGTTGTTAGGATAAAATATATAGATGTAGTCCGTTGTTAGGATAAAATATATAGATGTAGTCCGTTGCTAGGATAAAATATATAGGTGTAGTCCGTTGTTAGGATAAAATATATAGATGTAGTCCGTTGCTAGGATAAAATATATAGATGTAGTCCGTTGCTAGGATAAAATATATAGATGTATAGATGTAATACTTGCTAAACAGAAATATCTCATGTGAAAGTAAACCAATCATAATTTCACTTCTGGGCTGCTGGAATCTAGTACAATGATATGTTAGATGATACATGGCTCGTTAATTTCTCTCTAGAATGCTCTTACCAACCAGCATAGAATCTCATCCTCTTGTAAGACTAAACTCATCTGGACGTTCAACCCACAAAGTTACAGGGTCAATAAAGTCTTTCTATTCTCAAATTTGATCCTGAAAGACGTTCATGTTTTCAAAATTGTCCTCTTGTGGTTGACAGACGAGACATGAATTCTAAGAATATGTTGGTACAAAGTCGTCTTAAATCCAATGTCCCACAGGAGCCATGAAGTCCACGCCCATCAATGCGATGGAAACAATCACAGGAGCCATGACGTCCACGCCCATCAATGCGATGGAAACAATCACAGGAGCCATGAAGTCCACGCCCATCAATGCGATGGAAACAATCACAGGAGCCATGACGTCCACGCCCATCAATGCGATGGAAACAATCACAGGAGCCATGAAGTCCACGCCCATCAATGCGATGGAAACAATCACAGGAGCCATGAAGTCCACTCCCATCAATGCGATGGAAACAATCACAGGAGCCATGACGTCCACTCCCATCAATGCGATGGAAACAATCACAGGAGCCATGAAGTCCACGCCCATCAAAGCGATGGAAACAATCACAGGAGCTATGAAATCCACGCCCATCAAGGCAATGGAAACAATCACAGGCATCCAACCAATGGCAGATCGAAGGGATATAAAAGTTTTGGTATTAGCCGAAACACTTAAACGGCTCGATTCCCACCCTATGTACGAAAGAATGAACGGATTCGGAGGGGCAGGATACAGAGGACCAGCTTCGCATAAAAAGCCAAAGCACTGACTGTAGACCATCCGGTCCTAGCAAACTGCAAAGTCAAATCAATCCTGGCAACCGATAAGTGCCCGTCTTTCAAAACCAAAATGACGGAACTAAGGGAATTAATCCCAGGCATACTGAAAAAAATGGCAGCAAGAAAACTTCGAACGAAGAGCGGCCACCGAAAAATACACCGAAAAATATTTACCGAATACCCTGAAAATAAGTGGACTCATGTGTGCACTGACGGATCGGCAAGGAACGCCATCAGCGATGGCGGAGGAGGAATAGTGCTTAAACTCTCAAAGAAAGTGACGGTCAAGAAAGCGATTGTCACAGGCAAATACTCAAATAACTACCGGGCAGAAGCAATAAGAACAGCGGCCAAAATTATCCTAGAGAAGAGGCACCTCTCGTAACAAAGTCGTGATATTCACCAATGCTCTATCAGTCATCACAGCACTCAAAGTCGTAGGCAAAACAGAGTTAAATGAGCTGAAAGCGACCCTCGACGCATTAGTGCACACACTCAAACGCACCGTCATTCAGTGGATACCATCACACTGCAACATTAGCGGAAACGAACACGCCGACAAGCTAGATAAAGAAGACAGGCGACTACCTCAGACTGATCTCGAGATTAGTTATGAGGAAGCCAGAACAACCATCAGCTGGCACTATAGAGACAAATGGACAAAAGATCATCCTCAACACAACAACAGCGACGGGTACTATGGTCTGTCTCGTAGTGAACAAGTTGTCATACTTCGCCTCCGTACCGGCCACAACAAGCTTCGCGCCCACTGGATCCCCCCAAAAATACCGTCGCTCCATCTTTTGCGTGGTCTTCCTCTTGCTTTGTACTCATTATACTTTTCTGTCTGGCTCTCTGTGTAGGCGATACCAGGACATTCTTGTCAGGTGTCCAAACCATTTAATCTGTTCTTCTTTTATGAATTGCATGACTGGTTTCACATCCAGTCTTTCTTCTAATTTTTCATTTCTAATTTTGTCTCTTATTGTCACACCTGCAGCTCTTCTCTCTCTCTCTCGCCATCCTAGACTGATGAAACAACTTTTATCATGAATTTTGCCGTGTTTTTAAGAGTCTCCGTTCAGCCGCACAGCTTCTCGCGAAGCTCTGTGTTTTCAGGCCAGGTTTCTTTTCTTATGCCTGCTATCATTTGACAATCTTGCAGACCGTGCTCTGCCGTCATGTTCGCCTATTTGCAGGGGCACAGGCTAGTTGTGAAAATTTTTAATTTGTTAAACATGTGGGCGCAGAGCTTGTTGTGGCCGGTACGGAGGCGAAGTATGACAACTTGTTCACTACGAGACAAATCATAGTACCCGTCGCTGTTGTTGTACTGAGGATGGTCTTTTGTCCATTGTTCTCTATAGTGCCAGCCGATGGTTGTTCTGGCTTCCTTATAGCTGATCTCGAGATCAGTCTGAGGGGTCGCCTGCCTTCTTTAGCTAGCTTGTCTGCGTGTTCGTTTTCGCTTATGTTGCAGTGTGATGGTATCCACTGAATGACGGTGCGTTTGAGTGAGCGCGCTAGTGCATCGAGTGTCGCTTTCAGCTCATTGTTCTCTTTTGCCTACACTTTTGAGTGCCGTGATGACCGATAGAGCATCGGTGAATATCACGACTTTGTTCCGGGATGTGCTTCTTCTCTCTAGGATCATTTCGGCCGCTGTTCTTATTGCCTCTGCCCGTTAGTTATTTGAGTATTTGCCTGTGGCAATCGCTTTCGTGACCGTCACTTTCTTTGAGAGTTTAAGCACTATTCCACCTCCGCCATCGCTGATTGCGTTCTTTGCCGATACGTCAGTATACACGTGTATCCACTCACTTTCATGGTACTCGGTTGCTATGTGTTTTTCTGGGGCTACCTTTCTTTCGCAGATTTTTTTGGCTCTTTTTCAGTATGCCTGGGATTGATTTCCTTCTTGCCGGCATTTTGGTTTTCCACGGCTGGCACTTATCGGTTTCCGGGATTGGTTTGACTTTGCAGTTTGCTAGGACCGGATGGTCTGCGGTCAGTGCTTTGGCGTTTTTACGAAGCTGGTCCTTTGTATCCTGCTCCTTCCGAATCTGTTCATTCTTTCGTACATAGGGTGGGAATCGAGCCGTTTAAGTTTTTCTGCTAACACCAAGACTTTTCTGTCCCTTCGATCTGCCATTGGTTGGATGTCTGTGATTGTTTCCATCGCCTTGATGGGTGTGGACTTCATGGCTCCTGTGATAATGCGTAGTGCACGGTTTTGACTGTTGCTCACTTTTTTAAAATTGTTTATTGGATGCACTGCTCCACGCTGCAATGCCGTATTCCAGGACCGGTCTCACTCTTCCAGAGTAGAGCGTTTTGAGGACTCTGGTGTTTTCTCCCCTGCGAGTTTGAGGATCATCGTGAGCCTGTGTCTTGCTTTTGCCGTAGCATTTTCAATTTGCGGGCACCAAGTCAGTTTTCGATCGAGTTTGACTACAAGGTACGTTGGGGTCTTGTTTTCTGGAAGATCTTGCCCATTGACATTAAGCTTAATTTTGTGATTCTGGTTGTTCTGGGAGAACACAGTGCGGTTTGTCTTAGAAGCGTTTATTTTCATATTCCACTTTTGTGACCACACTTCCAAGTTATTTAGCATATCCTGCAAGCGATTTGTTGCTATGGGCATTGACTCTTCCCTCGTCCATATTGCCAGGTCGTCGGCATACATGGCAAAGTGTACTCACTTTGGTAGGCATGTTGCTATGGGCATTGACTCTTCCCTCGTCCATATTGCCAGGTCGTCGGCATACATGGCAAAGTGTACTCACTTTGGTAGGCATGTTGCTATGTCATTGACAAAGATTAGAAAAAGAGTTGGTGAGAGCACTCCTCCTTGGGGGACTCCTTGCACTAATGCAGCTTTCATGCTAGTGTACCCAGAACTTTAACCCTTGCTGTTCTGTTCTCTAGGTGTCTATCAAGCCATTTGTACATTCTTCCTGTTATCCCGAGGGTGAGGAGTTTTCGTTTTAGCCCTTGCAGCTCTTCTAAGACATCTCATCTCTGTCGTTATGATTTTCCGCTCATTAGCTGCTGTAATTGGCCATGTTTGGCGCTGGTAACATAGTGTTGGCCAGAAAATCGTTCTTATAAGATTTACTTTAGTTTTTAGTGGTATCTCTTTATGTGACAACAGTTGTGCTAAGGTCATATATAGTCGAAACTGGCAAAAAGCTAAGTGACCATGTCGGCCAACACTTACGGGATATACACAAATGCTCTGTGACCACTGTAGTTACTCATTTCGATGGAACTCACCATTTGGGAGCTCGCAATGTCCAGGTCTTTAAGAAATGGACAGGTTACAGTCTGACAGTGTGCAACACCAAGGCGAAAGACAGAGGATGCTGGAGATTCATTGGAGTCAACCTTTGATGTGGAGACGGCACCTGATGATGATGATGAATATCCAGGTCACGGCAATCCAATCATGTTTTTAATGATCGAGTCGATTTGATATCTTGAAATGATATCACGTGACCTCATGGATTCAACATACAACACCTAATACACTTAATCAACCTACTCAACTAATGTAACTGTGATGTCTTATCTTCTGTATAAACACAGTCTCAGTCTGGTCGTTCATTTTCTATCCTGTGCTTGATAAAGACCTTTTGGTCAAAACGTCTCTGTGTCTTGTTTTTGTAACATGTAAAACTATACTACCTCATTTTTAAGTTGTTTTCTGTTACATCTTGAAATAGTATCATGAATAGGCAATCATCTATTTACATCTTGAAATAGTATTATGAATAAGCAATCATCTATTTACATCTTGAAATAGTATCATGAATAAGCAATCATCTATTTACATCTTGAAATAGTATCATGAATAAGCAATTATCTATTTACATCTTGAAATAGTATCATGAATAAGCAATTATCTATTTACATCTTGAAATAGTATCATGAATAGGCAATCATCTATTTACATCTTGAAATAGTATCATGAATAAGCAATCATCTATTTACATCTTGAAATAGTATCATGAATAAGCAATCATCTCTTTACATCTTGAAATCGTATCATGAATAAGCAATCATCTATTTACATCTTGAAATAGTATCATGAATAAGCAATCATCTCTTTACATCTTGAAATAGTATCATGAATAAGCAATCATCTATTTACATCTTGAAATAGTATCATGAATAGGCAATCATTTCTTTACATCTTGAAATAGTATCATGAATAAGCAATCATCTCTAGGGAAATGCTCACAAAGAGTACGTATCAAATAGCCTCTTTCACTTCCTCCGATTATAAAATATTCGTATTATTCTTTTCCGTTATCTTCTGTAACATTTCTCATGATGTTTTCTGCATAAATGTTAAACAGACAAGGCGACAGAATGCAGCCTTGTCTGACTCCCTGCCCTATGTCAAACCAGTCTGATGTATCATCACATGTTCTTACAGCCGCCATTTGATCACTATAAAGTTCTCTTATGATATGTACTAAATGTAATGCAAATCACATTTCTCCCATTATTTTCCACAATTCCTGATGTTCTACACAATCAAATGCCTTTGAGTAGTCAATAAAGAATGAGTATAGATCTACATTATACTATAGATCACATAAAATATGGAACTGCAAGTTATATAGTATTGCAAATAAATTACGAATTTTCAGTTCAAATGTTGTATCAATTCTAATAAATGCCAGCGAGAGTTGAAAAATGACTACAGATATAGAAAGCAAGTTGAATGCATTTGAAAATAGATGTCTGCGAAAAATAATGAACATAAAATGGAACGAATTCTGGAGAAGTGATGAAATCAGAGACATGTCTGGTCAACCACCAGTAACAGCTGTTATAAGTGGAAGAAGATGGAGATATGTTGGGTATACTTTGAGAAGAAATATCTGGTCAACCACTAGTAATAACTGTTATAAGAAGGAGAAGATGGAGATATGTTGGGCATACCTTGAGAAGAAATATCTGGTCAACCACTAGTAACAAGTGTTATTAGAGGAAGAAGATGGAGATATGTTGGACACTCCCAAAGAAGAAATTATCAAAGAATACCAAAGCAGGTATTGATAGAAGTGAGATGCAAAGGATTCAAGAAAGCGAGGGTGACATAGGAAGACCCTGAAACGAACTTTGCTGATATAGGCAAGAAATATCGGTCTCAGTTCCATGGAAGAGATTGAGCGTGTTTGATGGAGAAATTACTTGCAGGCCCTATGTAACCCCTATGAGACCCCTATGAGACCCTTTGAGACCCTATGAGGCCCTATGAGACCCTCCAAAAGATTGGAAAGACGGAGTGATATTCAAGCTCCCAAAAAGGCGATTTGTCAAATTGCAACAACTGGCGCGGAATAACTCTGCTATCAACACCTGGAAAGCTATTCTGCAGTATTTTGATGGAGAGGCTGAAAAAGCTGTCGACGCAAGACTAAGAGAAGAACAAGCTGGCTTTCGTCCACATCGTTCTTGTACCGATCATATCTTCACGCTGAGATCCATTATAGAAGAATCAATTGAATTCCAGTCACCACTAGTGATAAATTTTATAGACTTTCAGAAAGCGTTTGATAGTCTTCATCGTTCTACTCTCTGGGAGATTCTTAAGACCTACGGCTTCCAGGAAAAATACATTAACATTATAAAAGCCTTCTATTCTGAAGCATCCTGCTGTGTAAGAACAGATGCAGGAAACTCAGACTGGTTCACAGTCAATTCGGGTGTGAAGCAGGGCTGCGTTATGTCACCTATGCTTTTGGGATAGCTATAGACTGGATCATGCGCAAATGCACCCAAGATAATCAACTAGGCATCAAATGGCTTAATAACAGCAGACTATTTGATCTTGACTTTGCCGATGACGTGGCTATATTAAATTCAACCACACAAGCAACCTACAAACTAACGAACAATCTTTGCACACTTGCAGAACAGGTTGGTCTCCAGATTAATTCTGCCAAGACCAAAATTATGGACCACACAAACTCGACCGACAACATCGTAATAAATGGCCAAACACTGGAGAAAGTTGAACATTTTACATATTTGGGTAGTAAAGAGTCAAACAACGGTGACAGGATGAAAGAAATAAACTCTCGTATTGCTATAGCAGCTAGTGCCTTCACTAAATTAACGAATATCTGGCAATCTCAAGACCTTAGTATATGCACAAATGTTAAATTATTTAGGTCATGTGTGATTCCTGTACTGACCTACGGTTGTGAAAGTTGGAAATCAACAAAGAAAATTGATAAGAAACTGGACAGCTTTGAGAATAAATGTCTACGAAAATTATTAAAAGTAAAATGGAGTGATTTCGTTTCTAACATCACAGTGAGAGATAGAACACACCAACAACCAGTATCAAATATGATAAGGAAACGAAGGTGGAAATATTTAGGTCATGTTCTTAGATCAGACGAAAAGAGACTAAATCGACAAGTCCTTATGTGGTCACCAGTTGGGAAAAGAAAACGTGGAAGACCAAAGACCACTCTTCGAAGAACCATCCAACAAGAAAGTAAACTATTGGGATGTAAAACCATACCAGATCTCCAACTGCTAGCAAAGAATCGTATCACATGGAGATCTAAAACCTCTGCCCTATGTGCCGCCTTTGGCACGAAAGGAACAAACTAACTAACTAACCTATGTAACGTATAACGGTACGAGAGAAATTATTATTATTATTTATAGATCAACATTATACTATCTAGATTGTTCTATGATTGTTCTAATATATGGTCATGTTACACTAACTCTAGAGTCATCCAGTCATTCTTTCCGCTTTCTCTTCATGGGGCACCATATCTTTGACTGAAGATACTAGTCATTCTTTCCGCTTTCTCTTCATGGGGCACCATATCTTTGACTGAAGATACTAGTCATTCTTTCTGCCTTATCTTCATGGGGCACCATATCTTTGACTGAAGATACTAGTCATTCTTTCTGCCTTATCTTCATGGGGCACCATATCTTTGACTGAAGATAATCTCTATCATGTGTGACCAACGCTTCTGATGTCATCACTTCTTGGACTGTCATCTCTTCTTGGACTGTCATCACTTCTTGGACTGTCATCTCTTTTTGGGACTGTCATCTCTTCTTGGACTGTCATCACTTCTTGGACTGTCATCACTTCTTGGACTGTCATCACTTCTTGGACTGTCATCTCTTCTTGGACTGCCATCTCTTCTTGGACTGTCATCACTTCTTGGACTGTCATCACTTCTTGGACTGTCATCACTTCTTGGACTGTCATCACTTCTTGGACTGTCATCTCTTACCAAAACAAATGTTGTTCTGTGAACTTACGGAGTGGAAGAGGCATCAGAGCAGACCACTGATCAGATATAAAATGGAGTGATTTCGTTTCTAACATCACAGTGAGAGATAGAACACACCAACAACCAGTATCAAATATGATAAGGAAACGAAGGTGGAAATATTTAGGTCATGTTCTTAGATCAGACGAAAAGAGACTAAATCGACAAGTCCTTATGTGGTCACCAGTTGGGAAAAGAAAACGTGGAAGACCAAAGACCACTCTTCGAAGAACCATCCAACAAGAAAGTAAACTATTGGGATGTAAAACCATACCAGATCTCCAACTGCTAGCAAAGAATCGTATCACATGGAGATCTAAAACCTCTGCCCTATGTGCCGCCTTTGGCACGAAAGGAACAAACTAACTAACTAACCTATGTAACGTATAACGGTACGAGAGAAATTATTATTATTATTTATAGATCAACATTATACTATCTAGATTGTTCTATGATTGTTCTAATATATGGTCACGTGTACCTCTGTTTCGTCTGAAACCAGATTGTGTTAAGTTGATATTTTATTCCATTTCCTATACATTCTTCCCATAATAATTTTTAATAAGATTTTACTTTGGTTGCTAATCAATTTCACTGTTCTATATATTGTACATAATTTTGTGTTTCTATTTTTAGGAATTTGGATCGACCTTGAACTTGTCCATGCCTTTAGCCATATTCATGTTTCCGTACTTTTTACAGATCGAGTGATATATTTTTATGTATTGTTCTCCTTGGACAAACTCTGCTGAAATATTATCACATTCTGATGATTTTTCTTTCAAGTTTTTTTAATTGCATTTTTAACTTCCTCTAACGACATGTCCGGTTTTTATATTGTGATTATTTCAGTGTTTACTCTAACGTTCTGTTGGCCTCTGTTCATATACATTTCGCTGCAATATTCTTTCCTTCTGTTGAGAATCTCTTTTTGCTCTGTTAGGTTTCTTTTCATCTTGTCTTTTATTGTATTTAGTTTTGACTTAAATGTTCTGGTCATTACTTTTATTTCATTGAAAACTTCCTGCTCTCTCCCTTTCTTATGATTGTCTACCATTGCGTGACGGTGGTGTATGTATTTTTTTTATCTCTTCTTATGTTCTTTCTTATTTCTTTTGTTATATTTTTGTAAAAAAATTTAATTTTTGGGGGTTTCCATGTGCCTTTTTTCTGGCTTTGATGTTACACTAACTCTAGAGTCATCCAGTCATTCTTTCCGCTTTCTCTTCATGGGGCACCATATCTTTGACTGAAGATACTAGTCATTCTTTCCGCTTTCTCTTCATGGGGCACCATATCTTTGACTGAAGATACTAGTCATTCTTTCTGCCTTATCTTCATGGGGCACCATATCTTTGACTGAAGATACTAGTCATTCTTTCTGCCTTATCTTCATGGGGCACCATATCTTTGACTGAAGATAATCTCTATCATGTGTGACCAACGCTTCTGATGTCATCACTTCTTGGACTGTCATCTCTTCTTGGACTGTCATCACTTCTTGGACTGTCATCTCTTCTTGGACTGTCATCTCTTCTTGGACTGTCATCACTTCTTGGACTGTCATCACTTCTTGGACTGTCATCACTTCTTGGACTGTCATCTCTTCTTGGACTGCCATCTCTTCTTGGACTGTCATCACTTCTTGGACTGTCATCACTTCTTGGACTGTCATCACTTCTTGGACTGTCATCACTTCTTGGACTGTCATCTCTTATTGGACTGTCATCACTTCTTGGACTGTCATCACTTCTTGGACTGTCATCTCTTCTTGGACTGTCATCTCTTCTTGGACTGTTATCTCTTCTTGGACTGTCATCTCTTTTGACTGTCACTCTGACTGTCATCACTTCTTGGACTGTCATCTCTTCTTGGACTCATCACTTCTTGGACTGTCATCTCTTCTTGGACTGTCATCTCTTCTTGGACTGTCATCTCTTCTTGGACTGTCTTCTCTTCTTGGACTGTCATCTCTTCTTGGACTGCCATCTCTTCTTGGACTGTCATCTCTTCTTGGACTGCCATCTCTTCTTTGACTGTCATCACTTCTTGGACTGTCATCACTTCTTGGACTGTCATCACTTCTTGGACTGTCATCACTTCTTGGAATGTCATCACTTCTTGGACTGTCATCACTTCTTGTACTGTCATCACTTCTTGGACTCATTACTTCTTGGACTGTCATCTCTTCTTGGACTGTCATCTCTTCTTGTACTGTCATCAGTATTTCAAATCTGTTCTTCACGTTTACTCAATATTCTTCTGGTATATTTTAAATTTTGTTCTCATGATTTATTGATGTCTCTTGTTACCTTTACTTATATGTTTCTAGATTTCTGCGTGGTGAACTTTCTACTTGCTGTTTCTATCAACATTGCTGTTTCTATGCACATTGATGTTTCTATGCACATTGCTGTTTCTATGCACATTTCTGTTTCTATGCACATTGCTGTTTCTATGCACATTTCAGAAAGAAACATTTTGCGTTTACTTTATAATCGGGAATTTCTTTTTTATGTTTACTCCATTCGTTCGACAACTTATATATCTATCTATATTTCCTTCTTTCATTCTACAACTTATATATCTATATCTCCTTCTTTCATTCTATAACTTATATATCTATCTATATCTCCTTCTTTCATTCTATAACTTATATATCTATCTATATCTCCTTCTTTCATTCTATAACTTATATATCTATCTATATCTCCTTCTTTCATTCTACAACTTATATATCTATCTATATTTCCTTCTTTCATTCTATAACTTATATATCTATCTATATTTCCTTCTTTCATTCTATAACTTATATATCTATCTATATCTCCTTCTTTCATTCTACAACTTATATATCTATCTATATCTCCTTCTTTCATTCTATAACTTATATATCTATCTATATCTCCTTCTTTCATTCTACAACTTATATATCTATCTATATCTCCTTCTTTCATTCTATAACTTATATATCTATCTATATCTCCTTCTTTCATTCTATAACTTATATATCTATCTATATCTTCTTCTTTCATTCTATAACTTATATATCTATCTATATATACTCCATTCATTCTACAACATATGTATCTATATTTATTTTCCCATGGATAAAATACTGTAGTTTTGCTTCTGCCTGTTTCAGTATGGATATGTTTATGTGATGTTCCATGTGTTTATGTGATGTTCCATGTGTTTATGTGATGTGCCATGTATTTATGTGATGTTCCATATGTTTTTGTGATGTTCCATGTGTGATAGGACTGTGTATTTGATTGATCTCTTTTATTGTTTATGTTTTGACAGTTTTAATATTATTAGTAAATATGTGTCAAGGTACATTCTCCATATATCAGCTGCCCAGGTTAAGCACAAAGGGAGAGAACATTCGGCAAACTATCAAATCGAGCGTGGGACAACACAAAACTAACATTGCAGACGTAAATTCAATTATATCGAGCCTGTGTAATTAGTTCTGTACTATATGGCTCAGAAACATGGACATCCTACTCAAGACACGAGAGGAGACTTAACATCTTTCACCTTCGATGTCTCCGCAAGATTATGAACATCAGGTGGTACGACAAGATAACCAACTCTAAAGTACTGTAACGTGCAAACCTGCCTTCCATCATGGGCATGCTCAGCAGTAGACGACTAAGATGGTTGGGGCATGTGAGAAGAATGAAAACTTGTCGCATACCAAAACAAATGTTGTTCTGTGAACTTACGGAGTGGAAGAGGCATCAGAGCAGACCACTGATCAGATATAAATATGTCTGCAAAGCTTCAAAGAAGAACATTTCTATAGGTCCCAGCATATTGGGAAAAACAAGCTGATGACAGAGTTGTGTGGAAAGCGATATTGCACAAGGATCCAAAATGTTTTGAAAAGAGACTTATGTGTGAGCAGAAAGACAAGAGAGACTTATGTATGAGCAGAAAGACAAGAGAGACTTATGTATGAGCAGAAAGACAAGAGAGACTTATGTATGAGCAGAAAGACAAGAGAGACTTATGTATGAGCAGAAAGACAAGAGAGACTTATGTATGAGCAGAACGACAAGAGAGACTTATGTATGAGCAGAAAGACAAGAGAGACTTATGTATGAGCAGAAAGACAAGAGAGACTTATGTATGAGCAGAAAGACAAGAGAGACTTATGTATGAGCAGAAAGACAAGAGAGACTTATGTATGAGCAGAAAGACAAGAGAGACTTATGTATGAGCAGAAAGACAAGAGAGACTTATGTATGAGCAGAAAGACAAGAGAGACTTATGTATGAGCAGAAAGACAAGAGAGACTTATGTATGAGCAGAAAGACAAGAGAGACTTATGTATGAGCAGAAAGACAAGAGAGACGTATGTATGAGCAGAAAGACAAGAGAGACTTATGTATGAGCAGAAAGACAAGAGAGACTTATGTATGAGCAGAAAGACAAGAGAGACTTATGTATGAGCAGAAAGACAAGAGAGACTTATGTATGAGCAGAAAGACAAGAGAGACTTATGTATGAGCAGAAAGACAAGAGAGACTTATGTATGAGCAGAAAGACAAGAGAGACTTATGTATGAGCAGAAAGACAAGAGAGACTTATGTATGAGCAGAAAGACAAGAGAGACAAGCGAAAACTCAGAAGTTGTCACAGTAAAACACTTGCCAATTGACCGTCTGTGATGACGAAAAGGCCATATTTATATATATATATATATGTTCATAATAATGATAAAGCCGTGGCATATGACTAACAATATCATATCCAAGCTGGAAGAAATTGAACAACTGATGTCGTCGATACATGTCTCCGTAGCAGATGGGGATGTGATAACACATGCAGAATACATGTCTGCCTCTTTCTTATATTGATGATAAGCTTTCTCCATGTTTTGACCTTATTCAACCCTTTATCATTAGTTATTTTAGCAGTCCATGGATTCTCATCATTCTTCTGTAAAACCACATCTCTGTGGCCTCCAGAGATTTTCGATCTGTGTGTTCATTGTCCATGACTCGCATACGTATGTCAGTATTGGTTCTATGTAGCACTGTATAACTCGCATCGGTATGTCAGTATTGGTTCTATGTAGCACTGAATAACTCGCATCTGTATGTCAGTATTGGTTCTATGTAGCACTAAATAACTCGCATCTGTATGTCAGTATTGGTTCTATGTAGCACTAAATAACTCTCATCTGTATGTCAGTATTGTTTCTATGTAGCACTAAATAACTCTCATCTGTATGTCAGTATTGTTTCTATGTAGCACTAAATAACTCTCATCTGTATGTCAGTATTGGTTCTATGTAGCACTAAATAACTCGCATCTGTATGTCAGTATTGGTTCTATGTAGCACTAAATAACTCTCATCTGTATGTCAGTATTGGTTCTATGTAGCACTAAATAACTCACATCTGTATGTCAGTATTGGTTCTATGTAGCACTAAATAACTCGCATCTGTATGTCAGTATTGGTTCTATGTAGCACTAAATAACTCTCATCTGTATGTCAGTATTGGTTCTATGTAGCACTAAATAACTCTCATCTGTATGTCAGTATTGGTTCTATGTAGCACTGAATAACTCGCATCTGTATGTCAGTATTGGTTCTATGTAGCACTAAATAACTCACATCTGTATGTCAGTATTGGTTCTATGTAGCACTGTATAACTCGCATCTGTATGTCAGTATTGGTTCTATGTAGCACTAAATAACTCTCATCTGTATGTCAGTATTGGTTCTATGTAGCACTAAATAACTCTCATCTGTATGTCAGTATTGGTTCTATGTAGCACTAAATAACTCGCATTCTATTCTCAATTGACAAGGACTTGTTGCAGATAATGGTTCTCATTTTCTGGAACGATGTTTTTGCTTGCCCTATTCTGCTCTTTATTTCTGATCGGTATCTGCCATCTGATGTTACCAGGTCTCCGAGGTATTTAAAAATATACATACACAGTACATCTAAGATAATATTGTCAATCTCTCAACAAATACTTCTTGATCTCAGCTTCAATACATTGTGTGTTTGTGTCGTTGTAGCAATAGAACTCTTCTGACATTGACCAGATACACAAGTTATATTTACATGTCGCGCAGACTCTTGTCATCATTGCTTGCGATAGACGGTTATTATATACTTGTTGCAATCTGTTATCATCATAGCTTGCGATAGACGGTTATTATATACTTGTTGCAATCTGTTATCATCATAGCTTGCGATAGACGGTTATTATATACTTGTTGCAATCTGTTATCATCATTGCTTGCGATGGACGGTTATTATATACTTGTTGCAATCTGTTATCATCATTGCTTGCGATGGACGATTATATACTTGTTGCAATCCGTTATCATCATAGATTGCTATAGACGATTATATACTTGTTGCAATCTGTTATCATCATTGCTTGCGATAGACGATTATATACTTGTTGCAATCTGTTATCATCATTGCTTGCGATGGACTATTATATACTTGTTGCAATCTGTTATCATCATAGCTTGCTATAGACGATTATATACTTGTTGCAATCTGTTATCATCATTGCTTGCGATGGACGATTATATACTTGTTGCAATCTGTTATCATCATTGCTTGCGATAGACTATTATATACTTGTTGCAATCTGTTATCATCATTGCTTGCGATGGACGATTATATACTTGTTGCAATCTGTTATCATCATTGCTTGCGATAGACGATTATTATAGTAAACACGTAAAAACAAAGTACTACAGTTTTACAAAATACATAAACAGTGACGATAAACAGCAACGTTTCGACCAAAGGCCTTTATCAAGCAAACAATACAACAAGAATGACGAATTTCGAGGAACACTACAAGTGGACGATTACATGTGGAAACATAAACCGATGAAAATCTGGGAATAAAAACGAACAACGAAATGAGTGCAACACAAAACCGAAAGTGGAAAGGAGAGAACAATAAACAATAGTGGATAAATGACACATATATGGAGCAAACACACATATAGATAACAAGGCACGAGATAAGACAGTACTAAGAAGCATAGGAATGTAATGCGTTGAGTCAAGAGGTCCAAAGTGCCATGAATGAAATAAAACGGTTCTCAGGCGAATCGACGCGATCATCGGAGGAACATGATCGGATGGCTGCGACCTGGACATCGTCAACTCCTGAATGGCCAGTATCATTGAAATGAGTGGCCACAGGAGTCCCAGAGCATTGGCGAATATCGCGTAAGTGTTGGGCGAATCGGTCACTGAGCCTCTTACCGGTCTTCACCAATATAGCCTTATGGCATCGTTTGCAGGTGATAGCATAGATGATATTGCGGGACTCACACGTGAAACTTTCTTGAATGGTATAGGTAGCTTTTTGGGAAAGAGACAGTACGGTCTGATTACATGTGCACATGTATTACAGCGCCGACGGCCACATTGGATGGTGCCAAAGTGACTCTGGATGTTAGGCTTGAGGCGACTGTGTACCAACAAATCCTTGAGGCTTCTGTCCCGGCTGTACGCCACCAAAGGATAGTGTTGGAAGACTGAACGTGTCTCAGGATCAGACTGAAGAATAGGAGATGATGGAATAAGACCTTTTTCACTAGGGAACTATGAGGGTGGAAAGTTAAGATAAGTTTAACCCTGTCAGAATTGGGGTTCTAAGATGTGAGAGGGCTCTGGCGAGCAATTAGCTGAACCCGATGCATGGCAGATGTAAGCACATTCTCCGGGTATAGGCGCTGGCGGAAGAAATCAAGCATCTCATGATCTCTATTCTTCCGCCAGCGCCTATACCCGAGAATGTGCCATCTGCCATGCATCGGGTTCAGCTAATTGCTCGCCAGGAGGCCCTCTCTCACATACTTAGAAACCCCAAGTCTGACAGGGTTAAACTTATCTTAACTTTCCACCCTCATAGTTCCCTGGTGAAAAGGTCTTATTCCATCATCTCCTATTCTTCAGTCTGATCCTGAGACACGTTCAGTCTTCCAACACTATCCTTTGGTGGCGTACAGACGGACAGAAGCCTCAAGGATTTGTTGGTACACAGTCGCCTCAAGCCTAACATCCAGAGTCACTTTGGCACCATCCAATGTGGCCGTCGGCGCTGTAATACATGTGCACATGTAATACAGACCCGTACTGTCTCTTTTCCAAAAGCTACCTATACCATTCAAGACAGTTTCACGTGAGTCCCGCAATATCATCTATGCTATCACCTGCAAACGATGCCATAAGGTCTATATTGGTGAAACCGGTAAGAGGCTCAGTGACCGATTCGCCCAACACTTACGCGATATTCGCCATGCTTGTGACTCTGTGGCCACTCATTTCAATGATACTGGCCATTCAGGAGTTGACGATGTCCAGGTCACAGCCATCCGATCATGTTCCTCCGATGATCGCAGTCGATTCGCCCTGGAGAACCGTTTTATTTCATTCTATGGCACTTTGCGACCTCTTTGACTCAACGCATTACATTCCTATGCTTCTTAGTACTGTCTTATCTCGTGCCTTGTTATCTATATGTGTGTTTGCTCCATATATGTGTCATTTATCCACTATATTGTTTATTGTTCCTCTCCTTTCCACTTTCGGTTTTTGTGTTGCACTCATTTCGTTGTTCGTTTTTATTCCCAGATTTTCATCAGATAGGTTTATGTTTCATAGTAATCGTCCACTTGTAGTGTTCCTCGAAATTCGTCATTCTTGTTGTATTGTTTGCTTGATAAAGGCCTTTGGTCGAAACGTTGCTGTTTATCGTCACTGTTTATGTATTTTGTAAAACTGTAGTACTTTGTTTTTACGTGTTTACCTATTTTTCCAAGTTTTACTGCAGTCTCCACCCTTTTAGGGTTATTATATACTTGTTGCAATCTGTTATCATCATAGCTTGCGATGGACGGATATTATATACTTGTTTGTGTCAGAACTAATACTTGTTGGTTTCAGAACTAATATTAAACTACAGAATATAATTATGTTACAAATGTCCTCTAGAACACAAGTCTCAATGTCTTATCAATATTTATTGTCATTAATACAACTTTTTAACCTTCCTTCCAATTAAATCTACCACCATATTGCAGTCAATAGTTCATTTAATAGTTCATTTAATAGTTCAGTCAATAGTTCATTTAATAGTTCAGTCAATAGTTCAGTCAATAGTTCAGTCAATGTTCAGTCAATAGTTCAGTCAATAGTTCAGTCAATAGTTCAGTCAATAGTTCAGTCAATAGTTCAGTCAATAGTTCAGTCAATAGTTCAGTCAATGTTCAGTCAATAGTTCAGTCAATAGTTCAGTCAATAGTTCAGTCAATAGTTCAGTCAATAGTTCAGTCAATAGTTCAGTCAATAGTTCAGTCAATAGTTCAGTCAATAGTTCAGTCAATAGTTCAGTCAATAGTTCAGTCAATAGTTCAGTCAATAGTTCAGTCAATAGAATATGGTGATCTCTCTCATGTGAGTCTCTGTAGTGGCTCACTAAATAAATAAATAATAAATAAATAATGATATATTTTTTTATAACTATATTCAGACGAACTATTGATACAGACAATGTAGATTACAATTGTTCTTTGATGATAAATTGTCTCTCTGTGTGCCGTCATATTTGTTTTTCTTATTACAATAGACAAAATTCACCAATCACTATTGACATATTTCTTACCATACCACCACTCATCTCCAAGCAATTAACAAATATATCTTTATTTCATCATTACATAACAGAGAGTCGTTCAGAGAGTCGTTCAGAGAGTCGTTCAGAGTGTCGCCAGAAATTTTTATTTTAATCACTCCACTTCACCTGCTACATTACAATAGCTTTGATTGAAGATTGAAATAGCTGGGAAAAATTACATCACCTGCTAGATTATAAGTGCTTGGATTGAAGTAGCCCGGAAAAATCACTTCACATGTACATTACAAGTGCTTGGATTGAAGTAGCCCGGAAAAATAAATTTACCTGCTACATTACAAGTGCTTGGATTGAAGTAGCCCGGAAAAATAACTTTACCTGCTACATTACAAGTGCTTGGATTAACGATTGAAGTAGCCCGGAAAAATAACTTTACCTGCTACATTACAAGTGCTTGGATTAACGATTGAAGTAGCCCGGGAAAAAAGCACAATATGCGTATGATTAATCTTATCAATCATCAAGCAAGTGGTGGGTTTAGACGTTGGATGCTGTTGGAGATTTTGCCAAGGAGAATCTATGGACATGTCCGGAGTGCTTCTTCTTCTTCGTTTTCTTCTCTTCCACTATTTACTTCCTTTTTGGAGGTGTTGGGTGGTGGGGGTCTGTAGTGATCTTGTGTGTGCTTGTTTTAAGGCACTTTGTAAGCTGATATTCATTTTCGTAAGGCTGTTCTTGATCCCGTCGCTCCATCTTTTGCGTGGTCTTCCTCATGCTTTGTACTCGTTATACTTTTCTGTGTGGCTCTCTGTGGTACGCGATACCAGGACATTCTTGTCAGGTGTCCACAAACCATTTAATCTGTTGCTCTTTTATGAATTGCATGACTGGTTTCACATCTAGTCTTCTTCTGATTTCTTCATTTCTAATTTTGTCTCTTATTGTCACACCTGCAGCTCTTCTAAGACTCATCATCTCTGTCGTTTTGATTTTCCGCTCATTAGTTGCTGTTATTGGCCATGTTTGACACTGATAACATAGTGTTACCCGGGGTGCAATAAAGATATTTCAAACTGAAACTGAAATGTGAATGTTTGTGCTGTTGGTACGGATTCAACATATTTCTCACTGTTTGCTACATAGAATTAATCAAATGCAATGTATTGCTAGGATGTCTGTAGATTTCCTGCAGAGCTCGTTTCATTTTCCTTCTATCAAGATTGCATATTGTCAATATGTTATTAAATCTTCTTCTTCTTAGAACGCTCCATATCGACCACTTGTTAAACCATTCTTTGTGATTTGTATGTGATCTGATCCTAAGAGCGATTGTACGTTGTGCGAGTTATGCGCATACAAGTAGGTCAGCACATACAATTTCTGCACGGCTTCTTATTTACTAAGGTAGCTTCCCTAGGCCCCATCCTCAGTCGCCTCTTATGACATGCCTTGTAGGTCACAGTGTTACTATTCTTGGCTCCCCTTGCGAGCTCCGGCGAAACACGTGCCTGTTATTAAATGAAAAAGTTCTGGTAGAAATTGTTATGAAATTTAAAAGCGTTGTCCAGGTAGCACATTTACCAACATGTCATGTCAACTGTCAACTGTCTCGTTACGTGTTATTCAAATAATATGTTATAGATATATGGCCGGAAATAATCGCTTCTTCATAAATAGGTCAATGATATTACATCAAGTAACCAGGTGTGAAACATTGTGATATTAACCTGTAGTGTTGATAATCACGTCACCAGGTGTGAAACATTGCGATATTATCATGTAATGCTGATAACTGTTGTTATCAATACTATTCTGAAATGATCATCTGTAGCTTAAACGGTAGTGAGCGCAATCATAACCCAAGAATACATGTTTCAAATTCCGCGGCGGGGAGGTTTGGAAGCAAATTAGTTCTCTTGGATTTTTAAGAATGGTAAAAATAGACCTTATAGTTCTTCTTCCGATCCAGAAGCACTTGAGCTTTTCAGCTGAAAAGCTCTTCGGCTCGGTGCCATGGACATCGAAATCCTTCGGTTCGGTGCCGCAAACACCGTAAATCTGTGGCTTTTTCTGCCATCCCGCGGAATTGAACCCGCACACACAGAAGGATAGTCACCCTTAGTCCAACGCGCTACGAACACGCTGGGCAGACGGGCGCCTTATAGTTCAGAAAGCAATGGCACTATAGAACGTATAAATGATGCCTAGAAAATCGACCACTCGTTTACTGTGTTTTATGGCTACGTCCTGTAAAGGAAATGTCACGATTTTTCATTCTGAAATACATTTAATTATTCATTCTTGTATTACAGGTGAGAACAATCTTCATGTTTCAAGCCAGCATAATTTCATGCAGAAAGTGCAGTCATGTTTCAAGTCAGCATAATTTCATGCAGAAAGTGCAGTCATGTTTCAAGCCAGCATAATTTCATGCAGAAAGTGTAGTCATGTTTCAAGTCAGCATAATTTCATGCAGAAAGTGTAGTCATGTTTCAAGTCAGCATAATTTCATGCAGAAAGTGTAGTCATGTTTCAAGTCAGCATAATTTCATGCAGAAAGTGTGGTTATATAGAAATAAAGACAAGAATAAAACTGGATACACAATGACGGCCTTTGATGAGAGACATTATAGGCACGGTCAACACAATTAATTGTACTTGATAATTGACATATATGACTTGAGAACAAAATTGACATATGTGACTTGAGAACAAAATTGACATATGTGACTTGAGAACAAAATTGACATATGTGACATGAGAACAAAATTGACATATGTGACTTGAGAACAAAATTGACATATGTGACTTGAGAACAAAATTGACATATGTGACTTGAGAACAAAATTGACATATGTGACTTGAGAACAAAATCTCAGTTAATGTGAGAAACTAATAACGCAATACAAAAATAAAAAAAAACAGATTACATAGGAATAAATGGTAACAGGAATGTGAGAATAAACGATAACAGGAATGTGAGAATAAACGATAAGAAGATGAAACATGTTGACTGAAATGATGAAATGTAAATGTGTTGACTACAAGAAATATTAAAGGATTTTCAAGAGTAATAAAACTGAGAATATCGAAGAACAACGAACAATGCCTGTAGAATATCGAAGAACAACGAACAATGCCTGTAGAATATCGAAGAACAACGAACAATGCCTGTAGAATATCGAAGAACAACGAACAATGCCTGTAGAATATCGAAGAACAACGAACAATACCTGTAGAATATCAAGAACAACGAACAATGCCTGTAGAATATCGAGACACGGCGAATACATGTAGAATATCGAAGACAACGAACAATAACTGTAGAATATCGAGAACAACGAACAATGCCTGTAGAATATCAAAGGATCAGTCGAATAAATGTAGAATATCGAAAGAACAATAACTGTAGAATATCGAAGAACAATGCCTGTAGAATATCAAAGAACAATGATCAATAACTGTAGAATATCAAAGAACAACGAACAATGCCTGTAGAATATCGAAGAACAATAAATGTAGAATATCAAAGAACAAGCAAAACTGTAGAATATCAAAGAACAACGAACAATGCCTGTAGAATATCAAGACACATTAGAATATCAAGAACTAATAACTGAGATCAGAGCAACGAACGATGTGATCTGAGAATTCAAAGCTGATCAAGGTTTAACAAATTAATATTAATAGGATAAACAAGTCTGCTGTTGTCTGCTAATGTTCGCATAGGGTTTACTAAAATTATATAATGTAAAGGGCATGGGCGTTCTGTAAAACTTATAATAATTTTACAGCATGGACGGTTACTGTAAAACTTATAATAATGTTACAGCATAGAGCGGTTACTGTAAAACTTATAATAATTTTACAGCATGGACGGTTACTGTAAAACTTATAATAATGTTACAGCATGGACGGTTACTGTAAAACTTATAATAATGTTACAGCATGGACGGTTACTGTAAAACTTATAATAATGTTACAGCATGGACGGTTACTGTAAAACTTATAATAATGTTACAGCATGGACGGTTACTGTAAAACTTATAATAATATTACAGCATGGACGGTTACTATAAAACTTATAATAATATTACAGCATGGACGGTTACTGTAAAACTTATAATAATATTACAGCATGGACGGTTGCTGTAAAACTTATAATAATATTACAGCATGGACGGTTACTGTAAAACTTATAATAATGTTACAGCATGGACGGTTACTGTAAAACTTATAATAATGTTACAGCATGGACGGTTACTGTAAAACTTATAATAATATTACAGCATGGACGGTTACTGTAAAACTTATAATAATGTTACAGCATGGACGGTTACTGTAAAACTTATAATAATGTTACAGCATGGACGGTTACTGTAAAACTTATAATAATGTTACAGCATGGGCGGTTACTGTAAAACTTATAATAATATTACAGCATGGACGGTTACTGTAAAACTTATAATAATGTTACAGCATGGACGGTTACTGTAAAACTTATAATAATATTACAGCATGGACGGTTACTGTAAAACTTATAATAATGTTACAGCATGGACGGTTACTGTAAAACTTATAATAATGTTACAGCATGGACGGTTACTGTAAAACTTATAATAATGTTACAGCATGGGCGGTTACTGTAAAACTTATAATAATGTTACAGCATAGACGGTTACTGTAAAACTTATAATAATGTTACAGCATGGACGGTTACTGTAAAACTTATAATAATGTTACAGCATGGACGGTTACTGTAAAACTTATAATAATATTACAGCATGGACGGTTACTGTAAATCTTATAATAATGTTACAGCATGGACGGTTACTGTAAAACTTATAATAATGTTACAGCATGGACGGTTACTGTAAAACTTATAATAATGTTACAGCATGGGCGGTTACTGTAAAACTTATAATAATGTTACAGCATAGACGGTTACTGTAAAACTTATAATAATGTTACAGCATGGACGGTTACTGTAAAACTTATAATAATGTTACAGCATGGACGGTTACTGTAAAACTTATAATAATGTTACAGCATGGACAGTTACTGTAAAACTTATAATAATGTTACAGCATGGACGTTACTGTAAAACTTATAATAATGTTACAGCATGGACGGTTACTGTAAAACTCAAGAAAGATACAGACACTTCAAATGTTCTTCTTTCTTTCCTTCATTTCTTCAATCGTGTTGTATCATGTTGTGTTGGGTTGTGTTGTGTTGTGTCGTGCTGTGTTGTGTTGTGTTGTGTTGTGTTGTGTCGTGTCATGTTGTGTTGTGTTGTGTTGTGTTGTGTCGTGCTGTGTCGTGTCATGTTGTGTTGTGTTGTGTCGTGCCGTGCTGTGTCGTGTTGTATTGTGTTGTGTCGTGTCATGTTGTGTTGTGTTGTGTTGTATTGTGCTGTGTCGTGTCATGTTGTGTTGTGTTGTGCCGTGCTGTGTTGTGCTGTGTTGTGTTGTATGGTGTTGTGTCGTGTCATGTTGTGTTGTGCCGTGCTGTGCTGTGTCATGTTGTGTTGTGTCATGTTGTGTTGTGTTGTGCCGTGCTGTGTTGTGTCATGTTGTGTTGTGTCATGTTGTGTTGTGTCGTGCCGTGTTGTGTCGTGTCATGTTGTGTTGTATTGTGTTGTGTCGTGTCATGTTGTGTTGTGTTGTATTGTGTTGTGTCTTGTCATGTTGTGTTGTGTTGTGTCGTGTCGTGTCGTGTGTCGTGTCCTGTCGTGTCGTGTCGTGTCGTGTTGTGTTGTGCCTCACAGCGTCAGGATAAGAAGAGATTTCTAAAACGAGCCCTTGTGTGTGCTTCATAAATAGTGTCTTTCGTCGCCTCTGTTATCTCTGAGGTGCACCTTTTACGGGACTGGCCTATTGTTTTGTATCCGTTGTAGCGAAACAACATTGCTCTGTGAGGTGCACTGTCTGTTAGTAATCTGTGAGGTGCACTGTCTGTTAGTAATCTGTGAGGTGCACTGTCTGTTAGTAATCTGTGAGGTGCACTGTCTGTTAGTAATCTGTGAGGTGCACTGTCTGTTAGTAATCTGTGAGGTGCACTGTCTGTTAGTAATCTGTGAGGTGCACTGTCTGTTAGTAATCTGTGAGGTGCACTGTCTGTTAGTAATCTGCGTATGTGACCGAATCCTTTAATTTGTTGTTTCTTGATGAAGTCTAGTACTGATGTTGTTTCTTGATGAAGTCTAGTACTGATGTTGTTTCTTGATGAAGTCTAGTACTGATGTTGTTCTCACTTTTTTTCCGGATGTCTTCATTTCTAAACCGGTCTCCTCTTATTACTCCCAGCATTCTGTGTAGACACTTCATCTCTGTCGTGACTGGTCTCCTCTTGATACTCCCAGCATTCTGCATAGACGCCACAAAGAAACGATGGTAAAAGTAAAGAATATATAACGGTCACTATAAAGATCGGCGAAATGTATAACCTGTCTAATAAAAGAAATATGATTTCCATTTATTTTGAAATTGAAATTGTGTATCTAAGTTTGAATTGAAATTGTCTAAGACCAAAAAGGATTAATTCCTCAGCATATAATAATAATAATAATAATAATAATTCCTCTCGTACCGTTATACGTTACATAGGACCTGAAAGAAATTTATCCATACCGCTTTATCCTGGGCAACTCGCGTAATGATCATTTCTTCTCAGGCCGTGGGTTAGTGCAGTGTGTTATGTGTAATAGGTTATGTGCAGTGGATTGAGCGTAGTGTGTTGTGTGTAGTGAGCTGTGTGTAGTGGGATGTATATAGTGTGCTGTGTGTAGTGAGTTGTGTGTAGTGAGTTGTATGTAGTGGGCTGTGAGTTGTGTGTAGTGGGCTGTGAGTTGTGTATAGTGTGCTGTGTGTAGTGTGATGTGTGTAGGGGTTGTGTGTAGTGAGTTGTATGTAGTGGGTTGTATGTAGCGGGTTGTATGTAGCAGGTTGTATGTAGCGGGTTGTGCGTAGCGGGTTGTATGTAGCGGGTTGTATATAGTATAATGATCTCTAAATATGGAGGAATCTAAACCAATATCATGATGGACAAATAGGCAGTAGTGGACTAAACGACGGTGCGTTTCTTGCATTAGGCCTACTGGATGGGAGAATACATGTAACACTGACAACTTTATTGAAAGCTTCAAATGTTGTCAATGACAGGAACATGAAGCCATCAAGAATCTCAGTAGGATCTAAGACAGAGAGAAGAAGAAGAAATGCTTAACAGACAAAGCTGATCTAAGACAGAAAAGAATAAGAAATGCTTGACAGACAAAGCTGATCTAAGACAGAGAAGAAGAAGAAATGCTTGACAGACAAAGCTGATCTAAGACAGAGAAGAAGAAGAAAAAATGTTTGACAGACAAAGCTGATCTAAGACAGAAAAGAATAAGAAATGCTTGACAGACAAAGCTGATCTAAGACAGAGAAGAAGAAGAAATGCTTGACAGACAAAGCTGATCTAAGACAGAGAGAAGAAGGAAGAAATGCTTGGCAGACAAAGCTACTTAAATCATTGTAACCATCATCGTCAGATGTACAGCTATTAAAGACAACACATTTAGAAAACGTTATTAGACATTGATGGATTGTGTTTTAACTACGGCGCAGTGTGATGGTTACTTTAGAGTAGACACGTAAATATAGGGATATGGTTATGAAATAATGAAATCTACTATCATGTTGTTGCTCATACTAACAGCTACAGTCGTGGAAGGAGAGATGTCATGAATTTACTAGGTTGCAACTGCAGCCTGGAGTTGCTAACCATGAACTTTGTGATATTCTATGACTTATTACGACTAATTTGATTAGAAGAAGAACAAGAGAGACCACTATAGCAAGTCACTAACAAAACAATTCTCCAACAACACAACTGACCAACAACAACAACAACAATACAAGTTACAAACAGAACAAGTTATCAATAAAACGAGACACACTAAAACACACAATTCACCAACATCACTAGAGAGCTAATCCGCTACCAAAATCTTGCAAGACAATTGTTCCTCAACAATTATATGAAGGCTTTTATAAATGATAATTTCAAAATCACGAATTTCTATTGCCCGACTTAATTCCGTGCAAATTTAACGCACAGGATGTCACGATAACATAAGAGCGCGCGTACATGCCACGCGCCATCGCTAGCGAGCGAGAGCATGCAAAACGTGTATTGTACACGCCCAGATGCTCATTACACACGGGACGGATGTTTACAAGATGGCAGTGCGAGTCGCTTCCGGTGATTTCAAATGTATGGCGGGAAATATTTAGAAATCATGGATGTATCAACGCTGCAGTGGTTAGGCTGATGTACGCACTAACTTGCTCTTCTTTTAGTGGTGATACTTTACTTTGTAGACAAGGATGCAGTTGTAGTATGTAGGTAAACCATAACAATAATCTATATTTGGTAAATAGCCGACAGAACGTCTATCTATCCCATGAAATGCGTCTATCTGTCAGTGCTACTATGCGTCTATGCTACTCCATGCAACATGACTCCATGACTCAGTATGTCGAGTCATTAGGGCGCTAACATTCAGCAGAATTATTACTGTTGTAGTGATATAGTATATTATGATGTTGTCATGTATTAACCTCATGTCATCTTTCATTATCTTGGACAATCATCCGTTGATAAACTGAGACTGTGTGTTGAGACCATTGCAGACAGAAAGAGAGCGACTGTGTGTGCGTGTGTGTGTGTGTGTGTGTGTGTGCGTCCCTGACATACTTATTACTTGGCTACACTGGCCCTGGGCGTTTAACTCATGTTTTTAATGAATGTTTTTGTGTCAAACAGTGTTTAGTATTGCATACTTAATGTTGCTATATTGTTGTCAAGTTGAGACCAGATTACGAGGACAGATGTCACGCATGCCGAGTAGCGTTACTCACAGAATAATACATCTGTGAATTTAATCACGTGATGTATATTAATATCTGATGATTATCCTCACTTGATCCCCCTTCTGGTCCATAATTTCCACTCGGTTCCCTACTCCGCACCATTAACTCAGGAAAAGGTCTGTTCTGATCAACGACTCGCTACTCTAGCAGGCATACATTATCTAGACAACGGTTCCAATGTTTTCTGATGCAGTTCTGTTGTCCTACCCTGCCGCACAACTCCCCCTTATCCTAGTGTAGTCCTCCCCCTGCTGCCACCGTCTGCTGCTAATAGCAATGAATAATTCATGTCCTGATTATAACGGTGCTTACAGAAGAAAAGACTGGCTTGGCTTCTCCTTCTTTAGATGGTTATTGTGTTCGACTCAAGACGGGCAATTTTCTCTTTATTCGAATATTCAAAGAGCAGTTTTGTTTTAAAGGCGTTCATTCGCCTTTGACGGGGACCCTGGTCGAGAGAAAACTCTGTCGGAGGACAGGTTGCGGCATTCTCTTTCTGTGTAATGTTCTTATCTTTGATTTCCTGTAATAACGAGCAACGCATGTGCATGAGACAAGCAGGTGATACATGAGGAATCACTTGGGACATTCACACATAAGCAGGTGATACATTAAGAACCTCTTAGCACATTGAAAAACGATCGTTTTGAAGAGAAGAAGCGACAATAAGAGTGGCTTATATGTCGTCTCAAATGGACCCACGTGCGTGATGTGGAACAACTGGGCAAGACCGTCTGTCTTGTTGTTCTCTGTCCCGTTAACTGCACAAATTCTAGAGCGTTCATCAATGAACACCCAGTTCTCCATACAATTCCAAATTCGTGACACAATGATGCACAACTACATCCAAAGACGAGAGTTGGAAATGCAGAAACGCCGTGCACACGTGCAAGCAATTCGTTATTTTCAGACAGTATTGTCAGTGAACACTGCTCTCCACATTTGGTGCCACATAACAGCAGGACTATCGTCCGGGTCTGGAAGCATCAGTTATTTCTCTTAATGTGAACATGTGTTTCCGAATTATTTTTCAAATCAAGACCCATATAGAACACCCATTTCAATATCCCTACCCCCCATCCCCATTCTTTCTTCCGCGTGGCGAGCAAAAAAGTCAAGATATTGTTTCTTCTGTATTCGCACGTGCAAATTTCGAGTAAAATAGACATGCTGTCAGCTTGAAGACCATCTGTTAAAATGAGGATATCCGCTAACATTGGTCAGAAGTGGAAAGCAAACAGTGGAATAAACAGTTTGAATTGTTCTTTAATGTCTGCGTTGACAATGGTGATATGAGGTGGTCACAAAGTGTATTGCTGTTCTGGAAACTTATGAATATTGAGTGTCTGTGTGTGTGCCACACGGGCTTGGTCACGTGGTGTTCTATAGTGTCAGATATGAGGGCAAAGTCTCCAAACTTTGAGCAGGAAGACATTTTAAAATAAGTATAAGAAAACACGGTCACATGTGCTCACATTGTCATCAGATTCTCTGGCCAATCAGATGTTGAACTGTTACCTGAAACTTGTTCGGCCTTGACTTTGAAGGTCACTAATGATAAACAAAAATGGCTGATTTCTTTTGTAAAAATGCTCAGTGTCAGAGTGACCTCTCAGAGAATGCAATTTATCGTACATCACAGTTCTTATGTTTCTCATTTCTTTGTCTTTGACTTCCAGGTTTTCTTTATGTCTCCGTGTTGACCTTGTTGGAGCAGAAGACTTTGATTATCAGACAAGTGCCCATATGTTCTCATTTAGTCATTATTTGGCATGGCTTTCTTGATAAACAATAGCCAGAATTAATGCATTCCAGATCAAATATTCAACAAATATCAAACATAATATTCATTTGGGTTTTCTTAGAAGGCATGTGGAGCATGAACAGTAACGCCTCAAAGACCATATACACGGTGTTCTCGCAGAACAACCAGAATTACAGAATTAAGCTTAAAGTCAATGGGCAAGATCTTCCGGAAAACCAAACCTCAACGTACCTGGGAGTCACACCAGACAGAAGGCTGACATGGTGCGCCCAAATAGACAATGCTACGGCAAAAACGCGACAGAGGCTCAGCATGATGCGCAAACTCGCAGGCTCTACGTGGGGAGCAAACACCAGAATCTTCAAAACACTCTACTCTAGAAGAGTGCGACCGGTTCTGGAGTACGGCACTACAGCATGGAGCAGTGCATCCAACAAGCAATTCGTCAAAGTGAACAGCTGTCAGAACCGAGCAGCACGCATTATCACAGGTGCCATGAACTCAACGTCTATCAAGGAGATGGAAACAATCACAGGCCTCCAACCAATATCAGACCGTAGAGATAGGAAAGTTTTGATACTGTCCGAAAAACTGAAACGGCTTAACTCCCACCCTTTGTATGTCAGGATGAACGGACTAGGAAGGGGCAGGATAAAGAGAACAAGCTTCGCAAAAAGTGCCAAAACACTGACCCAAGGCCACCCGGTCTTAACAAAGTGTAAACCCAAATTGATACAGGCAACTGATAAGACCCCGCTGTGGCAGATCAATATGCCAGAAATAAGGGAATCAATCCCAGGTATACTTAAGAAAGGGCAACAAGAAAACTGCGAAAGAAGAGTGGTTACCGAAAAATTCATAGAGACTGAGTACCCAGAAAATGAGTGGACACACGTGTATACCGATGGATCGACAGTGGACGCAATCAGCGATGGTGGAGGAGGAATAGTGCTTAAACTCTCAAAGAAAGTAAAGATCACAAAGTTGATTGCCACAGGCAAGTTTTCAAACAACTGCCGTGCATAGGCAGAGGCGCTAAGAACAGCAGCCGAAATGATCTTTGAGAGGAGAAGCGCCTCGCGCAACATAGTCGTGATATTCACCGATACTCTATCGGTCATCACAGCCATACATAGCGTAGCCAAAACAGAACTCAATGAGCTGAAAGCGATCCTCGGTGTACTAGTAAACTCACTTAAACAGAGGTCAATGAGCTAAAAGCGATCCTCGGTGTACTAGTAAACTCACTTAAACAGAGCTCAATGAGCTAAAAGCGATCCTCTGTGTACTAGTAAACTCACTTAAACAGAGCTCAATGAGCTAAAAGCTATCCTCGGTGTACTAGTAAACTCACTTAAACAGAGCTCAATGAGCTGAAAGCGATCCTCGGTGTACTAGTAAACTCACTTAAACAGAGCTCAATGAGCTAAAAGCGATCCTCGGTGTACTAGTAAACTCACTTAAACAGAGCTCAATGAGCTAAAAGCTATCCTCGGTGTACTAGTAAACTCACTTAAACGCACGTTCATTCAATGGATACCATCACACTGCAACATAAGCGGTAACGAGGAAGCCGACAGGCTAGCAAAAGCAGGTAGGCGACTACCGCAGACTGATCCCGAGATCAGCTACGAAGAGGTCAGGACAACCATCGACTGGCATTACAATAAAAAATGGTTGAAAGACCACCCACAACACAACAGCAATGATGGATACTATGGTCTGTCCTGTAGTGAACAAGTTACCATATTCCGCCTCCGTACCGGCTATAACAGACTCCGAGCCCATATGTTTAACAAATTTAGAATTTGCACAACTAGCCTGTGCCACTGTGAAAAGGCGGACATGACGGCAGAGCACATACTGCAAAACTGCCAGTTGTTAGCAGCCCTGAGAAAAAAACTTGGCTTGATAACACAGAGCTTCGCAAAAGCAACAGTAACATTCATGATGTAATTTGGTTCATCAGTCTAGGAGGGGATCGCGAGAGGGAGAGAGATGGCACGATCATGGAGTTACCGTATCAATCATGAAGACAGATCGCTAGACTACTACCAGACATACGGCAGCATATGAAAACTATCTGCTGCCAGACGAGAAGCAACATATGAAAACAATCTACTGCCAGATAGAGAGAAACATTTGAAGATTATCTGCTGCCAGACAGAACGACATTAGCAGACAATCTTACAGTCATACAACACAATCTTAGAGTCATACATGACAATCTTACAGTCACACAAGACAATCTTACAGTCACCCAAGACAATCTTACAGTCATACAAGACAATTTTCCAGTCTGGTATCACGGTCTTAAGTTTCAAATGTTAGGACTCCCTTCCTGCAATCATCGTGTTGTAAGACTCCCTTCCTGCAATCATCGGGATGTAACACTCCTTTCCTGTAACCATCGTGGTGTAAGACTCCTTCCTGTAACCATCGTGTTGTAAGACTCCTTCCTGTAACCATCGTGGTGTAAGACTCCTTCCTGTAACCATCGTGTGTAAGACTCCCTCCTGTAACCATCGTGATGTAAGACTCCTTCCTGTAACCATCGTGGTAAGACTCCCTCCTGTAACCATCGTGGTTTAAGACTCCCCTCCTGTAACCATCGTGATGTAAGACTCCCCTCCTGCAATCATCGTGGTGTAAGACTCCCATCCTGCAATCATCGTGGTGTAAGACTCCTTCCTGCAATCATCGTGGTGTAAGACCCCTTCCTGCAATCATCGTGGTGTAAGACTCCCTTCCTGCAATCATCGTGTTGTAAGACTCCCTTCCTGCAATCATCGTGGTGTAAGACTCCCCTCCTGTAACCATCGTGTTGTAAGACTCCCTTCCTGTAACCATCGTGGTGTAAGACTCCTTCCTGTAACCATCGTGGTGTAAGACCCCCTCCTGTAACCATCGTGGTGTAAGACTCCCTTCCTGTAACCATCGTGGTGTAAGACCCCCTCCTGTAACCATCGTGGTGTAAGACTCCCTTCCTGTAACCATCGTGATGTAAGACTCCCCTCCTGTAACCATCGTGGTGTAAGACTCCCTCCTGTAACCATCGTGGTGTAAGACTCCCTCCTGTAACCATCGTGATGTAAGACTCCCTCCTGTAACCATCGTGATGTAAGACCCCTCCTGTAACCATCGTGGTGTAAGACTCCCTCCTGTAACCATCGTGGTGTAAGACTCCCCTCCTGTAACCATCGTGATGTAAGACTCCCTCCTGTAACCATCGTGGTGTAAGACTCCCTCCTGTAACCATCGTGGTGTAAGACCCCTTCCTGTAACCATCGTGATGTAAGACTCCTCCTGTAACCATCGTGGTGTAAGACTCCCTCCTGTAACCATCGTGGTGTAAGACTCCTCCTGTAACCATCGTGATGTAAGACTCCCTCCTGTAACCATCGTGATGTAAGACCCCTCCTGTAACCATCGTGGTGTAAGACTCCCTCCTGTAACCATCGTGGTGTAAGACTCCTCCTGTAACCATCGTGATGTAAGACTCCCTCCTGTAACCATCGTGGTGTAAGACTCCCTCCTGTAACCATCGTGGTGTAAGACTCCCTCCTGTAACCATCGTGATGTAAGACCCCTCCTGTAACCATCGTGGTGTAAGACTCCTCCTGTAACCATCGTGGTGTAAGACTCCCTCCTGTAACCATCGTGATGTAAGACCCCTCCTTAACCATCGTGGTGTAAGACTCCCTCCTGTAACCATCGTGGTGTAAGACTCCTCCTGTAACCATCGTGATGTAAGACTCCTTCCTGTAACCATCGTGGTGTAAGACTCCCTCCTGCAATCATCGTGGTGTAAGACCCCTTCCTGCAATCATCGTGGTGTAAGACTCCCTTCCTGCAATCATCGTGGTGAAAGACTCCCTTCCTGCAATCATCGTGTTGTAAGACTTCCTTCCTGCAATCATCGTGGTGTAAGAATCCCTCCTGTAACCATCGTGGTGTAAGACTCCCTCCTGTAACCATCGTGATGTTAAGACCCCTCCTGTAACCATCGTGGTGTAAGACTCCCTCCTGTAACCATCGTGATGTAAGACTCCCTCCTGTAACCATCGTGGTGTAAGCTCCCTCCTGTAACCATCGTGGTGTAAGACTCCCCTCCTGTAACCATCGTGATGTAAGACTCCCCTCCTGTAACCATCGTGATGTAAGACACCCTCCTGTAACCATCGTGGTGTAAGACTCCCCTCCTGTAACCATCGTGGTGTAAGACTCCACTCCTGTAACCATCGTGATGTAAGACTCCTTCCTATAACCATCGTGATGTAAGACCCCTCCTGTAACCATCGTGGTGTAAGACTCCTCCTGTAACCATCGTGGTGTAAGACTCCCCTCCTGTAACCATCGTGATGTAAGACTCCCTTCCTGTAACTATCGTGATGTAAGACTCCCTTCCTGTAACCATCGTGGTGTAAGACTCCTCCTGCAATCATCGTGATGTAAGACTCCCTCCTGCAATCATCGTGGTGTAAGACCCCTTCCTGCAATCATCGTGGTGTAAGACTCCCTTCCTGCAATCATCGTGTTGTAAGACTCCTTCCTGCAATCATCGTGGTGTAAGACTCCTCCTGTAACCATCGTGGTGTAAGACTCCCCTCCTGTAACCATCGTATTGTAAGACTCCCCTCCTGTAACCATCGTGGTGTAAGACTCCCCTTCTGTAACCATCGTGATGTAAGACTCCCTTCCTGTAACCATCGTGGTGTAAGACCCCTTCCTGCAATCATCGTGGTGTAAGACTCCCTTCCTGTAACCATCGTGGTGTAAGACTCCCTTCCTGCAATCATCGTGGTTTAAGACTCCCTTCCTGCAATCATCGGGATGTAACACTCCTTTCCTGTAACCATCGTGGTGTAAGACTCCTTCCTGTAACCATCGTGTTGTAAGACTCCTTCCTGCAATCATCGTGGTGTAAGACTCCCTCCTGTAACCATCGTGTTGTAAGACTCCTTCCTGTAACCATCGTGGTGTAAGACTCCTTCCTGTAACCATCGTGGTGTAAGACCCCCTCCTGTAACCATCGTGGTGTAAGACTCCCTTCCTGTAACCATCGTGGTGTAAGACTCCCCTCCTGTAACCATCGTGATGTAAGACCGCCTCCTGTAACCATCGTGGTGTAAGACTCCCTCCTGTAACCATCGTGGTGTAAGACTCCCTCCTGTAACCATCGTGATGTAAGACCCCTCCTGTAACCATCGTGGTGTAAGACTCCCTCCTGTAACCATCGTGGTGTAAGACTCCCTCCTGTAACCATCGTGATGTAAGACTCCTTCCTGTAACCATCGTGGTGTAAGACTCCCTCCTGCAATCATCGTGGTGTAAGACTCCCTTCCTGCAATCATCGTGGTGTAAGACTCCCTTCCTGCAATCATCGTGGTGAAAGACTCCCTTCCTGCAATCATCGTGTTGTAAGACTTCCTTCCTGCAATCATCGTGGTGTAAGAATCCCTCCTGTAACCATCGTGGTGTAAGACTCCCTCCTGTAACCATCGTGATGTAAGACCCCTCCTGTAACCATCGTGGTGTAAGACTCCCTCCTGTAACCATCGTGATGTAAGACTCCCTCCTGTAACCATCGTGGTGTAAGACTCCTCCTGTAACCATCGTGGTGTAAGACTCCCCTCCTGTAACCATCGTGATGTAAGACTCCCCTCCTGTAACCATCGTGATGTAAGACACCCCTCCTGTAACCATCGTGGTGTAAGACTCCCCTCCTGTAACCATCGTGGTGTAAGACTCCACTCCTGTAACCATCGTGATGTAAGACTCCTTCCTGTAACCATCGTGATGTAAGACCCCTCCTGTAACCATCGTGGTGTAAGACTCCCTCCTGTAACCATCGTGGTGTAAGACTCCCCTCCTGTAACCATCGTGATGTAAGACTCCCTTCCTGTAACTATCGTGATGTAAGACTCCTTCCTGTAACCATCGTGGTGTAAGACTCCCTCCTGCAATCATCGTGATGTAAGACTCCCTCCTGCAATCATCGTGGTGTAAGACTCCTTCCTGCAATCATCGTGGTGTAAGACTCCTTCCTGCAATCATCGTGTTGTAAGACTCTCCTTCCTGCAATCATCGTGGTGTAAGACTCCCTCCTGTAACCATCGTGGTGTAAGACTCCCCTCCTGTAACCATCGTATTGTAAGACTCCCCTCCTGTAACCATCGTGGTGTAAGACTCCCCTTCTGTAACCATCGTGATGTAAGACTCCCTTCCTGTAACCATCGTGGTGTAAGACCCCTTCCTGCAATCATCGTGGTGTAAGACTCCCTTCCTGTAACCATCGTGGTGTAAGACCCCTTCCTGCAATCATCGTGGTTTAAGACTCCCTTCCTGCAATCATCGGGATGTAACACTCCTTTCCTGTAACCATCGTGGTGTAAGACTCCCTTCCTGTAACCATCGTGTTGTAAGACTCCCTTCCTGCAATCATCGTGGTGTAAGACTCCCTCCTGTAACCATCGTGTTGTAAGACTTCCTTCCTGTAACCATCGTGGTGTAAGACTCCCTTCCTGTAACCATCGTGGTGTAAGACCCCCTCCTGTAACCATCGTGGTGTAAGACTCCCTTCCTGTAACCATCGTGGTGTAAGACTCCCCTCCTGTAACCATCGTGGTGTAAGACCCCCTTCCTGTAACCATCGTGATGTAAGACTCCCCTCCTGTAACCATCGTGGTGTAAGACTCCTCCTGTAACCATCGTGGTGTAAGACTCCCTCCTGTAACCATCGTGATGTAAGACTCCCTCCTGTAACCATCGTGATGTAAGACCCCTCCTGTAACCATCGTGGTGAAGACTCCCTCCTGTAACCATCGTGGTGTAAGACTCCCTCCTGTAACCATCGTGATGTAAGACTCCCTCCTGTAACCATCGTGGTGTAAGACTCCCTCCTGTAACCATCGTGGTGTAAGACCCCTTCCTGTAACCATCGTGATGTAAGACTCCCTCCTGTAACCATCGTGGTGTAAGACTCCCTCCTGTAACCATCGTGGTGTAAGACTCCTCCTGTAACCATCGTGATGTAAGACTCCCTCCTGTAACCATCGTGATGTAAGACCCCTCCTGTAACCATCGTGGTGTAAGACTCCCTCCTGTAACCATCGTGGTGTAAGACTCCCTCCTGTAACCATCGTGATGTAAGACTCCCTCCTGTAACCATCGTGGTGTAAGACTCCCTCCTGTAACCATCGTGGTGTAAGACTCCCTCCTGTAACCATCGTGATGTAAGACCCCTCCTGTAACCATCGTGGTGTAAGACTCCTCCTGTAACCATCGTGGTGTAAGACTCCCTCCTGTAACCATCGTGATGTAAGACCCTCCTGTAACCATCGTGGTGTAAGACTCCTCCTGTAACCATCGTGGTGTAAGACTCCCTCCTGTAACCATCGTGATGTAAGACTCCTTCCTGTAACCATCGTGGTGTAAGACTCCCTCCTGCAATCATCGTGGTGTAAGACCCCTTCCTGCAATCATCGTGGTGTAAGACTCCCTTCCTGCAATCATCGTGGTGAAAGACTCCCTTCCTGCAATCATCGTGTTGTAAGACTTCCTTCCTGCAATCATCGTGGTGTAAGAATCCCTCCTGTAACCATCGTGGTGTAAGACTCCCTCCTGTAACCATCGTGATGTAAGACCCTCCTGTAACCATCGTGGTGTAAGACTCCCTCCTGTAACCATCGTGATGTAAGACTCCTCCTGTAACCATCGTGGTGTAAGACTCCCTCCTGTAACCATCGTGGTGTAAGACTCCCTCCTGTAACCATCGTGATGTAAGACTCCCTCCTGTAACCATCGTGATGTAAGACCCTCCTGTAACCATCGTGGTGTAAGACTCCCTCCTGTAACCATCGTGGTGTAAGACTCCCTCCTGTAACCATCGTGATGTAAGACTCCTTCCTGTAACCATCGTGATGTAAGACCCTCCTGTAACCATCGTGGTGTAAGACTCCCTCCTGTAACCATCGTGGTGTAAGACTCCCCTCCTGTAACCATCGTGATGTAAGACTCCCTTCCTGTAACTATCGTGATGTAAGACTCCTTCCTGTAACCATCGTGGTGTAAGACTCCCTCCTGCAATCATCGTGATGTAAGACTCCCTCCTGCAATCATCGTGGTGTAAGACTCCCTTCCTGCAATCATCGTGGTGTAAGACTCCTTCCTGCAATCATCGTGTTGTAAGACTCCTTCCTGCAATCATCGTGGTGTAAGACTCCTCCTGTAACCATCGTGGTGTAAGACTCCCCTCCTGTAACCATCGTATTGTAAGACTCCCCTCCTGTAACCATCGTGGTGTAAGACTCCCCTTCTGTAACCATCGTGATGTAAGACTCCCTTCCTGTAACCATCGTGGTGTAAGACTCCCTTCCTGCAATCATCGTGGTGTAAGACTCCCTTCCTGTAACCATCGTGGTGTAAGACTCCCTTCCTGCAATCATCGTGGTTTAAGACTCCCTTCCTGCAATCATCGGGATGTAACACTCCTTTCCTGTAACCATCGTGGTGTAAGACTCCCTTCCTGTAACCATCGTGTTGTAAGACTCCTTCCTGTAACCATCGTGGTGTAAGACTCCCTCCTGTAACCATCGTGGTGTAAGACTCCTCCTGTAACCATCGTGGTGTAAGACTCCCCTCCTGTAACCATCGTGATGTAAGACTCCCTCCTGTAACCATCGTGATGTAAGACCCCTCCTGTAACCATAGTGTGTAAGACTCCCTCCTGTAACCATCGTGGTGTAAGACTCCCTCCTGTAACCATCGTGATGTAAGACTCCCTCCTGAACCATCGTGGTGTAAGACTCCCTCCTGTAACCATCGTGGTGTAAGACTCCCTCCTGTAACCATCGTGATGTAAGACTCCCTCCTGTAACCATCGTGATGTAAGACCCCTCCTGTAACCATCGTGGTGTAAGACTCCCTCCTGTAACCATCGTGGTGAGCTCCCTCCTGTAACCATCGTGATGTAAGACTCCCTCCTGTAACCATCGTGATGTAAGACCCCTCCTGTAACCATCGTGGTGTAAGACTCCCTCCTGTAACCATCGTGGTGTAAGACTCCCTCCTGTAACCATCGTGATGTAAGACCCCTCCTGTAACCATCGTGGTGTAAGACTCCCCTCCTGTAACCATCGTGATGTAAGACTCCCCTCCTGTAACCATCGTGATGTAAGACTCCCCTCCTGTAACCATCGTGATGTAAGACCTCCTCCTGTAACCATCGTGGTGTAAGACTCCTCCTGTAACCATCGTGGTGTAAGACTCCCTCCTGTAACCATCGTGATGTAAGACTCCTTCCTGTAACCATCGTGGTGTAAGACTCCCTCCTGCAATCATCGTGGTGTAAGACTCCCTCCTGCAATCATCGTGGTGTAAGACTCCTTCCTGCAATCATCGTGGTGTAAGACTCCTTCCTGCAATCATCGTGTTGTAAGACTCCTTCCTGCAATCATCGTGGTGTAAGACTCCCTCCTGTAACCATCGTATTGTAAGACCCCCTCCTGTAACCATCGTGGTGTAAGACCCCCCTCCTGTAACCATCGTGATGTAAGACTCCCTTCCTGTAACCATCGTGGTGTAAGACTCCCCTCCTGTAACCATCGTGATGTAAGACTCCCTTCCTGTAACCATCGTGGTGTAAGACTCCTTCCTGTAATCATCGTGATGTAAGACCCCCTCCTGTAACCATCGTGGTGTAAGACTCCCTTCCTGTAACCATCGTGATGTAAGACTCCCTCCTGTAACCATCGTGGTGTAAGATCCCTTCCTGCAATCATCGTGGTGTAAGACTCCTCCTGCAATCATCGTGGTGTAAGACTCCCTCCTGCAATCATCGTGTTGTAAGACTCCTTCCTGCAATCATCGTGGTGTAAGACTCCTTCCTGTAACCATCGTGGTGTAAGACTCCCTTCCTGTAACCATCGTGATGTAAGACTCCCTTCCTGCAATCATCGTGGTGTAAGACTCCCCTCCTGCAATCATCGTGGTGTAAGACTCCCCTCCTGTAACCATCGTGATGTAAGACTCCCCTCCTGTAACCATCGTGGTGTAAAGAATGGGTTGAAAAGGCATGGTTGGGAAAGAGACTTTTACAAAGTCATGGCACGGAGTCCGATAGAAACGACCAAGACCTATGTATGATGTGACTGCAAAGTCTGCTATACGATACAAAGCCACTGTTGATTTCAAAGAATTAGCTAATGAGTCAAAGAGTGGGTTATGGGACATTTTCACAACACAATTTTCTACATCAAATTCCCCCTAGCAGTTTCATGGCCAAATTTATAAAAGGACTACCAGCTAGTCTTGGCCTAATTTACGTTACCAGGAGGAGTTATATTAACAGATGTAGACAAATGGCAGTCCATTTCAGTAGAGAAATAGTTCGGCATTTTATGGATTAACCAGAATAAGTTGATAGGATGATCGTCGTGAGATTATGAATGTTCTTCGTGATATAACTAACATTAGAGAACATAGGATGATCGTGAAGAGATTATGAATGTTCTTCGTGATATAACTAACATTAGAGAACATAGGATGATCGTAAAGAGATTATGAATGTTCTTCGTGATATAACTAACATTAGAGAACATAGGATGATCGTGAAGAGATTATGAATGTTCTTCGTGATATAACTAACATTAGAGAACATAGGATGATCGTGAAGAGATTATGAATGTTCTTCGTGATATAACTAACATTAGAGAACATAGGATGATCGTGAAGAGATTATGAATGTTCTTCGTGATATAACTAACACTGGTGAACCTTACACTAATTATTTCATCACAAATGAGGATAGAGTTAATGTACTCAATGCCAGCTACATCACTCCTCAAAGACAGCCACATCACTCCTCAAAGCTAGCTACAGCCCTCCTCAAAGCTAGTTACAGCACTCCTCAAAGCTAGCTACAGCACTCCTCAAAGCTAGCTACAGCACTCCTCAAAGCTAGTTACAGCACTCCTCAAAGCTAGCTACAGCACTCCTCAAAGACAGCTACAGCACTCCTCAAAGCTAGCTACAGCACTCCTCAAAGCTAGCTACAGCACTCCTCAAAGCTAGCTACAGCACTCCTCAAAGCTAGCTACAGCACTCCTCAAAGCTAGCTACAGCACTCCTCAAAGCTAGCTACAGCACTCCTCAAAGCTAGCTACAGCACTCCTCAAAGACAGCCACAGGACGCCTCAAAGACAGCTACAGTCCTCCTCAAAGCTAGCTACATCACTCCTCAAAGCTAGCTACATCACTCCTCAAAGCTAGCTACAGCACTCCTCAAAGCTAGCTACATCACTCCTCAAAGCTAGCTACATCACTCCTCAAAGCTAGCTACAGCAATCCTCAAAGCTAGCTACAGCACTCCTCAAAGACAGCTACAGCACTCTGGTTAGGTTATGTTAGTTATGTTATGCGATCGACGTCTTGGCACATCGGGCATTCCCATGCGTGTTCTGTCCTCCGCTGCAGCAGCCATCCTAAAGTCCACTTGTTCACCGTACTCATAAGAAGTTGATTAGTATATCTTCTCTCTCTACCCCGAAGACGACACTGTCTGGCATGTCCAAACTTAACTACTAATTCTCGGACTCGTTCCAGTGTCTGAGACACGCCCATATTACATAAATGAGAGTGTACCACATTGATGACATCGGCTCTGTCCATACTTCTGTCCGCTTGAGTTGAGGCATTGTTTGCAAGAAAGAATGGTGCTCAGTATCACTACATCAAACAGCTCGACAAGATGGGTAGTAGTGCAATTGTAATGGATTTCAACAACAGTATACGGAATGATAAGTATTTGCTCCATAGCTAACGATCGCTCAATAAACGTTGCAAGTATTCTAGACTGCCCAGTAGCTACCACATACTCACCTTGAAGTATTCTAGACTGCCCAGTAGCTACCATAGCTAAACACGTAAAAACAAAGTACTACAGTTTTACAAAATACATAAACAGTGACGATAAACAGCAACGTTTCGACCAAAAGGCCTTTATCAATCAAACAATACAACAAGAATGACGAATTTCGAGGAACACTACAAATGGATGATTACATGTGGAAACATAAACCTATCTAATGAAAATCTGGGAATAAAAACGAACAACGAAATGAGTGCAACACAAAAACCGAAAGTGGAAAAGAAGAGAAACAATATAGTGGATAAATGACACATATGGAGCAAACACACATATAGATAACAAGGCACGAGATAAGACAGTACTAAGAAGCATAGGAATGTAATGTGTGGAGTCCAAGAGGTCGCAAAGTGCCATAGAATGAAATAAAACGGTTCTCCAGGGCGAATTGACTGCGATCATCGGAGGAACATGATCGGATGGCTGTGACCTGGACATCGTCAACTCCTGAATGGCCAGTATCATTGAAATGAGTGGCCACAGGAGTCACAGAGCATTGGCGAATATCGCGTAAGTGTTGGGCGAATCGGTCACTGAGCCTCTTACCGGTTTCATCAATATAGGCCTTGTTGCATCGTTTGCAGGTGATGGCATAGATGATATTACGGGACTCACACGTGAAACTGTCTTGAATGGCATACGTAGCTTTTGGAAAAGAGACGGTGCGGGTCTGTATTACATATGCACATGTATTACAGCGCTGACGGCCACACTGGATGGTGCCAAAGTGACTCTGGATATTAGGCTTGAGGCGACTGTGTACCAACAAATCCTTGAGGCTTCTGTCCCGTCTGTACGCCACCAAAGGATAGTGTTGGAAGACTGAACGTGTCTCAGGATCAGACTGAAGAATAGGGAGATGATGGAATAAGACCTTTTTCACTAGGGAACTATGAGGGTGGAAAGTTAAGATAAGTTTAACCCTGTCAGAATTGGGGGTTCTATGTGCGTGAGAAAGGGCCTCCTGGCGAGCAATTAGCTGAACCCGATGCATGGCAGATATAAGCACATTTTCAGGGTATAGGCGTTGGCGGAAGAAATCAAGCATCTCGTGGGCTCTATCAAGAAAATCGTCGTCCTCGCTACAGAGGCGACGAAGGCATAAGAGTTGAGAGAAAGGTAAAGAGTCTCGACAAGCCTGGGGATGGGAAGAGGTATACAGAAGAAAGCTATGTGTATCAGTTGGCTTGTAGTATACTGATGTAGTGATAGTGGATAGGCTGATGGTGATAGTGATGTCAAGAAAATTGACACAGGAGGTAGAGATGTGAGAGGTGAACCGAATAGCAGGATTGAAAGTGCAACTATTCGTCGTCACGTAGTAGGTAAGATTTTGGTGTTTAGCTATTTTTCCAAGTTTTACTGCAGTCTCCACCCTTTTTCGATAATCGTCCAGTAGCTACCACATACTCACCTTGAAGTATTCTAGACTGCCCAGTAGCTACCACATACTCACCTTGAAGTATTCTAGACTGCCCAGTAGCTACCACATACTCACCTTGAAGTATTCTAGACTGCCCAGTAGCTACCACATACTCACCTTGAAGTATTCTAGACTGCCCAGTAGCTACCACATACTTACCTTGAAGTATTCTAGACTGTCCAGTAGCTACCACATACTTACCTTGAAGTATTCTAGACTGCCCAGTAGCTACCACATACTCACCTTGAAGTATTCTAGACTGCCCAGTAGCTACCACATACTCACCTTGAAGTATTCTAGACTGCCCAGTAGCTACCACATACTTATATTACAAAATGTATATGACAAATTACTGGAGAAGGTAGTCTCCGGAAAGGTAATGTGTCACTTGGAGACGTGCCACATCCTCCCTTACACTTTGAGTGGCTACCAGCCAATGAAAGAGATTTATGACAATGATGGAACGTTTGCTTATAATAATTATGAGGGCTTCCAATCTAAGTAAGAGACTGTTGCTGTGGTCATTCACTGACTTGGAAGATGTGGTTGGAGGATGTGGTTGGAGGATGTGGTTGGAGGATGTGGTTGCTGTGGTCATTCACTGACTTCACTGACTTGTAGGATGTGTATAAAAAAGATAACTTTTCAAATGGGATAACCTGTTTGCTGAAATGTGGGGTTAATCCGTGGTTGGTGGGCCTTCAGTTTTGCTAAAAATGTTGGGTTAATCCGTGGTAGGTGAGCATCCAGTTTGCTAAAAATGTGGGGTTAATCCGTGGTAGGTGAGCATCCAGTTTGCTAAAAATGTTGGGTTAATCCGTGGTAGGTGAGCATCCAGTTTGCTAAAAATGTGGGGTTAATCCGTGGTAGGTGAGCATCCAGTTTGCTAAAAATATGGGGTTAATCCGTGGTTGATGGGCATCCAGTTTGCTAAATATGTGGGGTTAATCCGTGGTTGGTGGGCATCCAGTTTGCTAAAAATGTGGGGTTAATCCGTGGTTGATGGGCATCCAGTTTGCTAAAAATGTGGGGTTAATCCGTGGTAGGTGTGCATCCAGTTTGCTAAAAATGTGGGGTTAATCCGTGGTTGATGGGCATCCAGTTTTGCTAAATATGTGGGGTTAATCCGTGGTTGATGGGCATCCAGTTTGCTAAATATGTGGGGTTAATCCGTGGTTGGTGGGCATCCAGTTTGCTAAAAATATGGGGTTAATCCGTGGTTGATGGGCATCCAGTTTGCTAAAAATGTGGGGTTAATCCGTGGTAGGTGTGCATCCAGTTTGCTAAAAATGTGGGGTTAATCCGTGGTTGATGGGCATCCAGTTTGCTAAAAATGTGGGGTTAATCCGTGGTAGGTGTGCATCCAGTTTGCTAAAAATGTGGGGTTAATCCGTGGTTGATGGGCATCCAGTTTGCTAAAAATGTGGGGTTAATCCGTGGTAGGTGTGCATCCAGTTTGCTAAAAATGTGGGGTAAATCCGTGGTTGATGGGCATCCAGTTTTGCTAAATATGTGGGGTTAATCCGTGGTTGATGGGCATCCAGTTTGCTAAATATGTGGGGTTAATCCGTGGTTGGTGGGCATCCAGTTTGCTAAAAATATGGGGTTAATCCGTGGTTGATGGGCATCCAGTTTGCTAAAAATGTGGGGTTAATCCGTGGTAGGTGTTCATCCAGTTTGCAAAAAAATGTAGGGTTAATCCGTGGTTGATGGGCATCCAGTTTTGCTAAATATGTAGGGTTAATCCTGTAGGTGTGCATCCAGTTTGCTAAAAATGTGGGGTTAATCTGTGGTTGATGGGCATCCAGTTTTGCTAAATAGTGGGTTAATCCGTAGTAGAAAGCTATGCCGGCAGGAACGTTCTGTTCCTGGAAGGGTTACCCATGCCGGACAGGTCCAAGGTGAGAGGTCAGACTAAATGTGGCCTCCTGGTCCTCCAGGTTGGGGTTGGGCGCAGTGCTAACAACTCTGCCCCATAAAAAAGAAAAATGTTACAGAAACTTCAATAGGAAAAAAATGCTCTCGATGTGCAGCGGTCTTGAGACAGAGTACCACTGTCATCATGAACAGTATGGGTGAAAGCCGCAAGAAGCTCCATGCTGGGAATTCAAGTCTGCTGGATGTCAAAACTAAACTAAGAATAAGATTCTGGAACGTCAGAACAATGTTCGAGACCACAAAGACATCACAGGTGGTAAAGAGATGCAACACTATAAATTACACATTCTAGGGGTCAACGAAAGTAGATGGACAGGCTTTGGACAGACGACAACTAGAACAGGGAAACCATCTTATACTCAGGAAGAGACGACTGGAATCATTCAGCAGGAGTTGCACTAATAATAAGGAAAGGATTGAATAAACATCTCTTAGAGTGGCAACCGATTAATGAAAGATTGTTGAAAGCCCGATTTAATGGGAAACAGGAAAGCCACTTATCATTCAATGCTATGCACCCACTAACGAAGCCGAAGAAGAGGACAAAACACATTTTATAGAAGGTTACAGGAAATAGTGGACAAGGTTCCAGCTCAGGACGTTTGTGCATAATGGGAGACCTAAACGCAAAAGTTGAAACAATAACAGACACAGAGAAGAAATAATGGGAAAGAGGGATGTGGCACTGCAAATGAAAATGGAGAAATGTTGAGCAATTTTTGTCTAGAAAACAGACTGATCATAGGAGGCACATTGTTTCCACACAGGACCATACACAAGCACACATGGATATCCCCAAATGGAAGAGATGAAAACCAGATAGACCACTTTATGATCAACAGCAAATGGCGAAAGACATTACTTGATGTAAAGGTGAAAAGAGGAGCTGACGTGGGCAGCGACCACCACCTGTCGTTGCCATGATCAGGCTCAAACTCAAGAAAACATATATACAAGCCAAGACAAGAACAGAATACTTTAATGTTAACCTATTAAAAGACAAAGAGATTGCTACAAAATAATAGTGGAACTAAAGAACAGATTTCAAATCCTGTCAGAGCAGTCAGACACAACACCAACTGAAAGTATCCAAGAAAAATGGAATGCGATCAAAGGCACATATAAAATAGTTAGCAGTAGTGACTGGGAACCAGTAAAGGACAACATAAAGAGTGGATAAGTGGCCAGACCTTAGAATACATCCAAAAGTGAAAGGAGAGAAAAAATCTCATCAATAGCATTAGATCAGAACGTCAAAAGATAAGGCAAGAAAAGAATATACAGAACTAAACAAAATGGTAAAAGAAGTGCTAGAACAGACAAGAGAAAATTTATGGAAAAGACAGCAGAAATAGCAGAAAGGCTGCTAAAGTACATGATCTGCACACACTGTACAAGATTACCAAACAATTATGCGGAGGAAAAAGACACAACCATAACATGCCAGTCAGAAACAGTCTAAGACAACTGTTGACAACAGAGCAGGAGCAGGATATGAGATGGACATCCCACTTTGAAGATGTGCTAACAGACCTGATCCTGAACATCCACCGGATATCCCACCGGCCACACAGGATATTGATATCAACCTCAAATTGCCAGAAAAGCAAGAAATAGTAAAAGCTATTGGATCCCTGAGAAACAACAAAGCACCGGGAAATGATGAAATGACAGCAGAGCTTTTCAAGATCGATTCCATCTTAGCTGCAAACATATTAGAGCCATTGTTTGCAGATATCTGGGAGAAAGAAGAATTACCTAAGGATTGGACTAGGGGTACTGTGGTGAAAATCCCCAAGAAAGGAGACCTAACAGATTGCAATAACTGGAGAGGAATCACGTTGCTTTCAATCCTAAGTAAGATATTCTGCAAAATTGTCATAATGCGAATACAAGAAGCAGTAGACAAGTGTCTACGAATGGAGCAAGCAGGATTTAGGAAAGGAAGAGGAACAAATGAACATATATTTACCCTGCGTAACATTTTAGAACAATGTAGAGAGTGGCAAAGGACTATATATATCAACTTCATAGATTTTGAAAAGGCATTCGACAGCGTCCACAGAGACAGCCTATGGAAGATACTGAGACAATACGGCGTACCGCAGAAGCTTGTCAACATCATAGCCCTCTCTATAAAGATTTCTCCTGCAATCTAAAGAATTCCAACAAAACATTCCAGTAAAATCTGTGTAAGACAGGATGCGTAATGTCCTCTCTTTTGTTTAGTATTACAATTGACTGGGTGCTAAAAATGCCATGAAAACAACAAGCACCAAGAGGAATAAGATGGACCCCTTTTGAGATGCTTGAGGACCTGGACTTTGCAGACGATATAGCCCTGGTGTCACACAAATATGAACATATACAAGAGAAAAGTACAATACTTCACAGCACGGCAAAGACAGTAGGCCTCAAAACAAACACAGGAAAAACAAAAATTATGACAAACAGTGAAATCCAACAACCAGTAATGGTAGAAAATCAAACACTGGAAAGGGTTGAGCAGTTTACATATCTTGGTAGCGTACTGACACTAAATGGTGCACAGAGGAAGATATAAAATCACGTCTGAGTAAGACCAGAACCGCTTTTGCCAGAATGAAACCAGTATGAAGTCCAAAATCTACAATAGGACCACAAAGCTAAACCTATAAAGCATTGTTTTGCCAGTTTTGCTCTATCGATCGGAGTGTTGGAGGATGACCAAAGGAGATACTAGCAGGCTGTCAGTTTTCACCACTCTTGTCTTGCTAGAATCTTGGAATCTTTGGCCAGTAAAAATATCCAAAAACCAACTACTCCAAGACACAAGACAAGAGGCAATGAATGACATACTCAAAAGAGAAGATGGAAATGGCTCGGACATGTTATGAGAATGAGACAAGAAATGCCTGTAAGGATAGCCCTCACTTGGACACCGAGGGAAAGAGAAAGAAAGGCAGACCACGGACAACATGGAGGCGCGATGATGGAAGAGGAACTGACACCCATCCTGACGTGGGCTCTGCGCTGAAGGTTGCACGGGACAGGAGAGCATGGAAAATCCTTTCTGAAGCCCCATGTGTCACTAGGCATGACGGGATTAAGTAAGTAAGTAATCCGTGGTAGGTGTGCATCCAGTTTGCTAAAAATATGGGGTTAATCCGTGATCGATGGGCATCCAGTTTTGCTAAATATGTGGGGTTAATCCGTGGTAGGTGGGCATCCAGTGTTGCTAAAAATGTGGGGTTAATCCGTGGTTGGTGAACATCCAGTTTCCTTTTTTAATGGAGAGGACTGTTGTACTATATTAATGAAAATATAAAAACAAAGTACTACAGTTTTACAAAATACATAAACAGTGACGATAAACAGCAACGTTTCGACCAAAAGGCCTTTATCAAGCAAACAATACAACAAGAATGACGAATTTCGAGGAACACTACAAATGGACGATTACATGTGGAAACAAACCTATCTAATGAAAATCTGGGAATAAAAACGAACAACGAAATGAGTGCAACACAAAACCGAAAGTGGAAAAGGAGAGGAACAATAAACAATATAGTGGATAAATGACACATATATGGAGCAAACACACATATAGATAACAAGGCACGAGATAAGACAGTACTAAGAAGCATAGGAATGTAATGCGTTGAGTCCAAGAGGTCGCAAAGTGCCATAGAATGAAATAAAATGGTTCTTCAGGGCGAATCGACTGCGATCATCGGAGGAACATGATCGGATGGCTGTGACCTGGACATCGTCAACTCCTGAATGGCCAGTATCATTGAAATGAGTGGCCACAGGAGTCACAGAGCATTGGCGAATATCGCGGAAGTGTTGGGCGAATCGGTCACTGAGCCTCTTACCGGTTTCACTAATATAGGCCTTATTGCATCGTTTGCAGGTGATAGCATAGATGATATTGCGGACTCACACGTGAAACTGTCTTGAATGGTATAGGTAGCTTTTGGAAAAGAGACAGCATGGTCTGTATTACATATGCAGTGATTACAGCGCCGACGCCACATTGATGGTGCCAAAGTGACTCTGGATGTTAGGCTTGAGGCGACAGTGTACCAACAAATCCTTGAGGCTCCTGTCCCGTCTGTACGCCACCAAAGGATAGTGTTGGAAGACTGAACGTGTCTCAGGATCAGACTGAAGAATAGGAGATGATGGAATTAGACCTTTTCACCAGGGAACCATGAGGGTGGAAAGTTAAGATAAGTTTAACCCTGTCAGAATTGGGGGTTCTAAGTATGTGAGAGAGGGCCTCCTGGCGAGCAATTAGCTGACCCGATGCATGGCAGATGTAAGCACATCTCCGGGTATAGGCGCTGGCGGAAGAAATCAAGCATCTCATGAGCTCTATCAAGAAAATCGTCGTCCTCGCTGCAGAGGCGACGAAGGCGTAAGAGTTGAGAGAATGGTAAAGAGTCACGACAAGCCTGGGATGGGAAGAGGTATACAGAAGAAAGGTATGTGTATCAGTAGGCTTGTAGTATACTGATGTAGTGATAGTTGATAGGCTGATGGTGATAGTGATGTCAAGAAAATTGACACAGGTGGTAGAGATGTGAGAGGTGAACCGAATAGCAGGATTGAAGGCATTGATGAAGGTAATGAAGCGTGACAAATCGGCTTCAGACATATCGGTAATTCCAATACAATCATCGATGTATCTATGATACACGGATGGAAGAAGGCCATCATAGGTGTTCCATACTAAGTGTTCAAGATGACCCATGAATAGACAAGCAATCATGTTTCCACATGTAATTGTCCATTTGTAGTGTTCCTCGAAATTCGTAATTTTTGTTATTGTTTGCTTGATAAAGCCTTTTGTCGAAAGTTGCTGTTTATCGTCACTGTTTATGTATTTTGTAAAACTGTAGTACTTTGTTTTTACGTATTTACCTATTTTTCCAAGTTTACTGCAGTCTCCACCCTTTTTCGATATATTAATGAGAGGACTGTTGTACTATATTAATGAGAGGACTGTTGTACTATATTAATGAGAGGACTGTTGTACAATATTAATGAAAGGACTGTTGTACTATATTAATGAGAGGACTGTTGTACTATATTAATGAGAGGACAGTTGTTCTATATTAATGAGAGGACTGTTGTACTATATTAATGAGAGGACTGTTGTACTATATTAATGAGAGGACTGTTGTACTATATTAATGAGAGGACTGTTGTACTATATTAATGAGAGGACTGTTGTAATATATTAATGAGAGGACTGCTGTACTATATTAATGAGAGGACTGTTGTACTATATTAATAAAGAGGATTGTTGTACATATTAATGAGAGGACTGTTGTACTATATTAATGAGAGGACTGTTGTACTATATTAATGAGAGGACTGTTGTACTATATTAATGAGAGGACTGTTGTACTATATTAATGAGAGGACTGTTGTACTATATTAATGAGAGGACTGTTGTACTATATTAATGAGAGGACTGTTGTACTATATAATGAGAGGATGTTTGTACTATATTAATGAGAGGACTGTTGTAATATATTAATGAGAGGACTGCTGTACTATATTAATGAGAGGACTGTTGTACTATATTAATGAGAGGACTGTTGTACTATATTAAAAACATGCCCATGTCTCTTCTCTGGATGCACCCATCATCCTTTGTTTATTTATTTTGCTTTTTCATCAGCTGTGAGAGATGTGTATTAATGGTCACTGTGTGAGAGATGTGTATTAATGGTCACTCTGTGAGATGTGTATTAATGATCACTCATGAGAGATGTGTACTAATTGTCACTCTGTGGGAGATGTTATTAATGGTCACTCTGTGAGAGATGTGTATTAATGGTCACTCTGTGAGAGATGTGTATTAATGGTCACTCTGTGAGAGATGTGTATTAATGGTCACTCTGTGAGAGATGTGTATTAATGGTCACTGTGTGAGAGATGTGTATTAATGGTCACTCTGTGAGAGATGTGTATTAATGGTCACTCTGTGAGAGATGTGTATTAATGGTCACTCTGTGAATGTGTATTAATGATCACTCTGTAGAGATGTGTATTAATGGTCACTCTGTGGAGATGTGATTAATGGTCACTCTGTGAGAGATGTGTATTAATGGTCACTCTGTGAGAGATGTGTATTAATGATCACTCTGTGAGAGATGTGTATTAATTGTCACTCTGTGGGAGATGTGTATTAATGGTCACTCTGTGAGAGATGTGTATTAATGGTCACTCTGTGAGAGATGTGTATTAATGGTCACCTGTGAGAGATGTGATTAATGGTCACTCATGAGAGATGTGATTAATGGTCACTCTGTGAGAGATGTGTATTAATGGTCACTCTGTGAGAGATGTGTATTAATGGTCACTGTGTGAGAGATGTGTATTAATGGTCACTCTGTGAGAGATGTGTATTAATGGTCACTCTGTGAGAGATGTGTATTAATGGTCACTCTGTGAGAGATGTGTATTAATGGTCACTGTGTGAGAGATGTGTATTAATGGTCACTCTGTGAGAGATGTGTATTAATGTTCACTCTGTGAGAGATGTGTATTAATGGTCACTCTGTGAGAGATGTGTATTAATGGTCACTGTGTGAGAGATGTGTATAATGGTCACTCTGTGAAGATGTGTATTAATGGTCACTCTGAGAGATGTGTATTAATGGTCACTCTGTGAGAGATGTATTAATGAGTCACTCTGTGAAGATGTGTATTAATGGTCACTCTGTGAGAGATGTGTATTAATGGTCACTCTGTGAGAGATGTGTATTAATGGTCACTCAGAGAGATGTGTATTAATGGTCACTCTGTGAGAGATGTGTATTAATGGTCACTCTGTGAGAAATGTGATTAATGTCACTCTGTGAAGAGTATGTATTAATGGTCACTCTGTGGAGATGGTATTAATGGTCACTCTGTGAGAGATGTGTATTAATGGTCACTCTGTAGAGAGATGTGTATTAATGGTCACTCTGTGGAGATGTGTATTAATGGTCACTCTGTAGAGATGTGTATTAATGGTCACTCTGTGGAGATGTGTATAATGGTCACTCTGTGGAGATGTGTATTAATGGTCACTCTGTGAGAGAGATGTATTAATGGTCACTCTGTGAGAGATGTGTATTAATGGTCACCATGGAGAGTGATGTAATTCACTCTGTGAGAGATATGTATTATGGTCACTGTGAGAGATGTGTATTAATGGTCACTCTGTGGGAGATGTGTATTAATGGTCACTCTGTGAGAGATGTCTATTAATGGTCACTCTGTGAGAGATGTATTAATGGTCACTCTAGATGAGATGTGTACTTAATGGTCACTCTGTGAGATGTGTATTAATGGTCACTCTGTAGAGATGGTATTAATGGTCACCTGCAGAGATGTGTATTAATGGTCACTCTGTGAGATGTGTATTAATGTCACCTGTGAGAGATGTGTATTAATGGTCACTCTGTGACAGATGTATATTAATGGTCACTCTGTGGAGATGTGTATTAATGGTCACCTGTGAGATGTGTATTAATGGTCACTCTGTGAGAGATGTATTAATGGTCACTCTGTGAGAGAGATGTGTATTAATAGTCACCTGTGAGAGATGTATTAATGGTCACTGTGTGAGAGATGTGTATTAATGGTCACTCTGTGGGAGATGTGTATTAATGGTCACTCTGTGAGAGATGTGTATTAATGGTCACTCTGTGGGAGATGTGTATTAATGGTCACTCTGTGAGAGTGTGATTAATGGTCACTCTGTGAGAGATGTGTATTAATGGTCACTGTGTGAGAGATGTGTATAATGGTCACTCTGTGAAGATGTGTATTAATGGTCACTCTGTGAGAAATGTATTAATGGTCACTCTGTGAGAGAGGTATTAATGGTCACTCTGTGAGAGATGTGTATTAATGGTCACTCTGTGAGAGATGTGTATTAATGGTCACTCTGTGGGAGATGTGTATTAATGGTCACTCTATGAGAGATGTGTATTAATGGTCACTCTGTGAGAGATGTGTATTAATGGTCACTCTGTGAGAGATGTGTATTAATGGTCACTCTGTGAGAGATGTGTATTAATAGTCACTCTGTGGGAGATGTGTATTAATGGTCACTCTGTGAGAGATGTGTATTAATGGTCACTCTGTGGGAGATGTGTATTAATAGTCACTCTGGGATTCCGCTTGTCTGTGTTGCGAACGTATCTCATTCAACGTAACTGTGTCTGCATCACTACTTATACCAGAGTAGCTCTCCCTCGATCCCTACCCGCTTAGCCAGATAGGGACCAATGTCTGTTGCCAAGGTCACCTCGTGGAGGTGGGGTAGGATCTTGATTAGTGCCAGCTCAGTAATCCTGGCGCAAAGTTATCCCTTTGCGTCTTTAACCCCACTGCAGTCTCACAAAACGTCACTATAGTCTAACATGACATCATTACAGTCTAACATGACATCATTACAGTCTGACAAGACATCACTACGGTCTCTCTGCCTGACATTACGGTATCTCTGTCTGACATTACGGTCTCTCTGTCTGACATTACGGTTGCTCTGTCTGACATTACAGTCTCTCTGTCTGACATTACAGTCTCTCTGTCTGACATTACAGTCTCTCTGTCTGACATTACGGTCTCTCTGTCTGACATTACAATATTTCTGCCTGACATTGCAGTCTCTCGTCTGATTATGGTCTCTCTGTCTGACATTATGGTCTCTATGTCTGACATTACAGTCTCTCTGTCTGACATTATGGTCTCTCTGTCTGACATTATGGTCTCTCTGTCTGACATTACGGTCTCTCTGTCTGACATTACGGTCTCTGTCTGACATTATGGTCTCTCTTTCTGACATTACAGTCTCTCTGTCTGACATTACGGTCTCTCTGTCTGACATTACAGTCTCTCTGTCTGACATAGGTCCTCTGTCTGACATTACGGTCTCTCTGTCTGACATTGCAGTCTGACATTGCCGTCTCTCTGTCTGACATTACTTTCTCTGTCTGACATTACAGTCACTCTGTCTGACATTACAGTCTCTCTGCCTGACATTGCAGTCTCTCTGTCTGACATTACAGTCTCTCTGTCTGACATTACAGTCTCTCTGTCTGACATTACGGTCTCTCTGTCTGACATTACGGTCTCTCTGTCTGACATTACGATCTCTCTGTCTGACATTACAGTCTCTCTGTCTAACATTACAGTCTCTCTGTCTTACATTACGGTCTCTCTGCCTGACATTACGGTCTCTCAGTCTGATATTACGGTCTCTCAGTCTGATATTACGGTCTCTCTGTCTGACATTACGGTCCCTCTATCTGATATAACTATCTCACAGTCTGACATTACGGTCTAACCGTCAGACGTCACGTTCTCACCGTCAGACGTCACGTTATCAAGTCTGACCTAACGTTCACGCAGTCTGACATAACGCTCTCAGTCTGTAATAATGTTCTCAGCCTGACCAAACGTTCTCACAGTTTGACCAAACGTTCTCACAGTCTGAGCTAACGTTCTCAGTCTGACCAAACGTTCTCACAGTCTCACCTAACGTACTCACAGTCTGACCTAACTTTCTCACAGTCTGTCCTAACGTTCTCAGTCTGACCTAATGTTCTCACAGTCTGACCTAACTTTCTCACAGTCTGACCTAATGTTCTCAGTCTAACAGGATATTATTGCCATCCAACTTCTGTTTTCCTGTGGGTGGTTTGGCATAAATATGAACGTTTCTGCTTGTGTCAGTACGTTTGTGTCAGTTCTTTCAGTACTTGAATCTGCCCCCCCACTCCACACAATATGTATTTCCATCTCCCCTTTAGGTATTGATTTCACTGATCATGTGATGATGCTTAGCGCCTGGCTTTGGATCTCTTAACCTGCTTATCTAGCATTATTTTTTATGCTGGACACTATGGAGCTGACCTGAATTCCAACAGGTGTGTTTCTATGCCCTTCTGGTAAACAATTCCAGGTGTTTTATGACACTCTCCTCATGTGGTCCCACTTAATTTTCCCAGCATATCTAACTTCCTTCTATGTTTTGTTGCTGCCTTGTTGATGGTGCTGCTTTCACGACAGTCTATCATCGAATGTAACTCTGAGATAGACAGCTCTGTTGATGGTGCTGCTTTCACGTCAGTCTATCATCGAATGTAACTCTGAGATAGACAGCTCTGTTGATGGGGCTGCTTTCACGACAGTCTATCATCGAATGTAACTCTGAGATAGGTAGGTTGCTTATCTTCTCTAAGTAATTATTCATTTATTGTAATGATGCCAGCATTTTGTTTAGTAGAGAGAGTAAAAATCGTTATGTTATACTTGCCTGTGTTAAGTGCAGAACTACTCTCGTACCTGTGTTAAGTGCAGAACTACTCTCGTACCTGTGTTAAGTGCAGAACTACTCTCGTACCTGTGTTAAGTGCAGAACTACTCTCTTACCTGTGTTAAGTGCAACACTACTCTCTTATCTGTTTGTCCATGAGGTTAAGGCATATATAGCTCTCTGCATCTGTTTGGTGGCCACTGTTGCATACTCATGTGTGCACCATATTACCAGATCATCAGCGTACATTGCCACTTGTACTCCATGTGGTAGTTCAGCAACCAGGTCGTTGATGTCAATCAAGAGAACTGTTGGGGAAGGGGGAGGGAGAGAAACACCTCCTTGAGGGACGCCATGACGTAGTAGAATTGTCTTACTCTTGGGACCATCTAGATTCTAGATGAACTCTGGATTTTCTGTTATGTAAGTATGCTGATGTTAGCAAGTAATGAAATAGAGTTCCGGAAACTAGTCGATAAGGTGGTGACACGACAGAAAGTAACCGATAAGGTGATGACACGACAGAAACTAGCTGATAAGGTGGTGACACTACAGAAACTAGTTGATAAGGTGGTGACACAACAGAAACTACCTGATAAGGTGGTGACACGACAGAAACTAGCTGATAAGGTGGTGACACGACAGAAACTACCTGATAAGGTGGTGACACGACAGAAAGTAGCTGATAAGGTAGTGACAGAAAGTAGCTGATAAGGTGGTGACACGACAGAAAGCAGTTGATAAGGTGGTGACACGACAGAAACTAGCTGATGAGGTGGTGACAGAAAGTAGCTGATAAGGTGATGACACGACAGAAACTAGCTGATAAGGTGGTGACACGACAGAAACTAGCTGATAAGGTGGTGACACGACAGAAACTAGCTCATAAGGTGGACAACAAAGAATTTAGTTTCAATACTAATAAGACAAAAGTTATCATATTAAAAAGACAGACTTGGACAAACGCATCAACATAGTAAATGGAACTGAACTTAAAGTACATCAATTTAAATACCTCAGAATCCTGGTAACATCAGATGGCAGATACAGATCAGATATAAAGTGCAGGCAAATGCAACGTTCCAGAAAATGAGAAGCATTATATGCAACAAGTCATTGTCAGTTGAGGTCAGAATGAGAGTTATAGAGTGCTACATAGAACAAATACTGACCATAACATATGTTCATGGACAATAAACATAAAGATATCTGGAGGCCACAGAGATGTGATTTTACAGATGAAGGACAAGAATCCCATGGACTGCTAAAATGGCTAATGTGGAGATGTTGAATGATGTCAAGGACACAGAAAATGTTTATCGTGAATATAAGAAAGAGGTAGTCATAAATAAGAGGTAGTCAGGAAGATGTGATAAAAAGGGAGGTTTAGAACACATTGTGACAACCGGTAAAATCGAGGGTAGACGAGACAGAAGAAGACAGAGAGAAAACATTTTAGATAGCCTGACTTCATGGCATGGAATAGAGTCAACATCTGAGATGATAGCAAACACCAGAGACAGAGATTTGTGGAGATTCATGATCGCCTACGTCAGCCGGCACGGCACCTGATGATGATGCAGTATTATGTTTTTCTCCATCTGCACACCCGACCATTTATTCTACAGTGTTTGCTTGCTCATGTAGATCATGTAGATATAACAAGATCAAAATACTTCAGTGTTTGCTTGTTCATGTAGATCATGTAGATATAACAAGATCAAAATACTTCAGTGTTTGCTTGTTCATGTAGATCATGTAGATGTAATAAGATAAATATACTTCAGTGTTTGCTTGCTCATGTAGATCATGTAGATGTAATAAGATAAATATACTTCAGTGTTTGCTTGCTCATGTAGATCATGTAGATGTAACAAGATAAATATACTTCAGTGTTTGCTTGCTCATGTAGATCATGTAGATGTAACAAGATAAATATACTTCAGTGTTTGCTTGTTCATGTAGATGTAACAAGATAAATATACTTCAGTGTTTGTTTGATCATGTAGATTTAAAAAATATTAATGTGGCATTAAATTCAAGAAAAGATATTCACAAAATGGATGAGACTGCAGTAAAACTATTTGATTGGCAAAACACGTAATCAGAAAGTACTGTAGTTTTACAAATTACAAAAACAATTACAAAATACAGCAACGTTTCGACCAACAAGGCCTTTATCAAGCAAACCAACAACAGGAGTGACAATTTTTTTTTAAAAACATGTGGACGACTACATACAAACGTTTCTTATGAAAATCTGGGAATAAAAACGAATAACGAAATAAATGTAACACAAAAACACACATAAAAACTAGAAATAGAACGGAAGAGAAACAATGAAAAATCTAGTAAATATATAACTTGAATACATGCAACATATGCACATATAGATTACAAGGCATGGGAAGAGGCTCAGTGACCGATTCTCCCAACACTTACGCGACATACGCCAATGCTCTGTGACCCTGTAGCCACCCATTTCAATGATACTGGTCATTTAGTAGCTCACGATATCCAGGTCACAGCCATCCGATCATGTTCCTCGGATGATCGCTGTCGATTTGCTCTGGAGAATCGGTTGATTTTGTTGTATGGTACCTTGCGACCACGTGGGCTCAACGTATTACATTCCTATGTTTCTTAGTACTTTCTCTTCCCATGCCTTGTAATCTATATTAGAAAAAATATCCAGAAGTAGATTACAATTTAACTGAAAAACAACAACAATTTTCTAGAGCATTCGGAGAGTCTGCTGATTTGTCGTCAACATTTGATATGGTCTTGATAGTAGTTGGGACATTGTGATTGATATCTCTTTGATTAGTTTTTGATGTGTTAGTAAACAAAGCCACAGATTACAATATAGTACAATAGATATATTCAAGTCCAAATTTTATTGAATATAATTGTTCGTGTTGGAACAGAAGTCTATGCTGTTGTTTGATTTCTGTTAACATTTTACAATTTAATCTGATGGAAATCAAATGGCTATTGGGAGTCAAAAACGCATGAGGGGTGTTCCAGGATTAGTGAGCCGGCACTAATCAAGACCCTATCTCCTACCTCCACGTGGTGACCCTGGAAACAGACTGTGGTTAATGCAGGCTAATGGGGGCAGGGATCGGGGAGAACTACTGGTAGTGGTAGCAGTGCAAGTACGGAAAAGCAATGCAGGTCCATACGAACAAAATGCACGTATCTCCTGGCCGATGTCCAACAAAATATTGCCCAAGTTCCAGAACAAAATGCACGAATCTCTTGGCCGATGTCCAACAAAATATTGCCCAAGTTTCCGAACAAAATGAAACAGCAGCGAAACGTCTATGATAGAATCCCTACTCCCCCGGAGTAAGGGACGAATACAAATTGCCATCTTCGGAGCAAGAGACTCCATACACAAGCTTGAAGTGTAAGTCAAAGGTAACGCCACAAATTACCAGTTTCTCTGCCGATGGGAGATTAGTGTACAAGTGAACATGAAAGGATGAGAGGTGCATCCAGAGACAAAACGTGTGCCCACATCGGGCGAAACTCGAAGCCTTGAGGAGGGAGCAAACACTGCCAGTTCTGGAGCAAGAATAAATAAGTCAGATGCTTAACGAATAAAAGTCTACCCTCGTGTCTGTACGAGGGAAGACTGCAGCTGACTCCGTATCGGTGGCCTGGCGCAGACACATTTACAGGGCAAAGCTGGTCGAGCACAAAACATAAAGTTGCGTTTTAGTGCATAACGAAACTACCCTCCCTGGGAAAACCATGCAAGGTACTATTGCGATAACAACTAACATCCCCGGAATAATTGAGGCGGGTGATGGCTAACGGAATTGCCAGCCTTGGGGCAATCGGGTAAGGTACGGTTGCAGTCACAACTAACATCTCAGAAGAACTGGGGTGGGTGATGGTGGCGAGCGCAAAATATCAGTTGCGTTGCTAGCGTCAATTGAAACGACCCTATACATTATTTGTGCTTGACCCCAGTCCGAGGTTTCCGAGGCTAGGAAAATGCGAAGTAAAAACTGCAGATTGCAACGTACCGACACGCGTCTCGAAAAGGCTGAGAATGCTCCTGCTCTGGAACAAACTCAGAAGTGGACAGTAAAGTAAGGTCGACAATGTAAAGATCTGACAGGCTGTCCGAATCCAAACATTGGCGAAGGCCGATACTTTACACGGTGTTTTATACGAATAAGACACCGTCCGAGGACAAGCTTATAGGCCCCGTGAAATGTTCCTAATCCGGAACGGCCTCACAGTCAGAAAGAGCATAACAGTGTAATACTTTTGGCGTAGATCACAAAGCCCAAATATACGACAAAGTTGATCGAAAAGGCGAAGATTAGGGCCGAAATAGTCGGTAGAAAGGATCGTACCCTAAGGAAAGCTCACCCTAGTAAATCAAAAGCTGGCTGAAACCGGATGGGCAGGCCTAGTCACCATGGGAGCATAATCGACCCAACGTAGATTTCTCCGTTCTTGTCAAATGACCAATTATATATCACCAAAAGAATGATAAAATTGGTCGTAAAGAACGTTCGAAAGAAAAAGAAATGGCTATTGTGGTTAGCTAAATATATAATCACGTATTTTCCATCCGTTATATATAGGATTTATTTCAAAGAGTTTAGAGAGGAATACAAACAGTTTAGGCAGGAATACAAACAGATTAGAGAGAAATACAAACAGCTTAGAGAGAAATACAAACAGTTTAGAGAGAAATACAAACAGCTTAGAGAGAAATACAAACAGTTTAGAGAGAAATACAAACAGTTTAGAGTGTAATACAGTTTAGAGAGAAATACAAATAGTTTAGAGAGTAATACAGTTTAGAGAGAAATACAAACATTTTAGAGAAAAATACAAACAGTTTACAGAGAAATACAAACAGTTTAGAGAGTAATACAGTTTAGAGAGAAATACAAACAGTTTAGAGAGTAATACAGTTTAGAGAGAAATACAAACAGTTTAGAGAGGAATATAAACAGTTTATTGAGTAATACAAACAGCTCGGTGAGAAATACAAACAGTTTATTGAGGAATACAAACAGTTTAGAGTGGAATACAAACAGTTTAGAGTGGAATACAAACAGTTTAGACTGGAATACAAACAGTTTAGAGAGGATTACAAACAGTTTAGACAGGAATAGAAACAGTTTATTGAGGAATACAAACAGTTTAGAGAGGAATACAAACAGTTTAGATAGGAATACAAACAGTTTAGATAGGAATAGAAACAGTTTATTGAGGAATACAAACAGTTTGGAGAGGAATACAAACAGTTTAGAGAGGAATACAAACAGTTTAGATAGGAATAGAAACAGATTAGAAAGAAATACAAACAGTTTAGATCGGAAAACAAACAGTTTAGATAGGATACAAACAGATTAGAAAGAAATACAAACAGTTTAGAGATGAATACAAACAGTTTAGAGATGAATACAAACAGTTTAGATAGGATACAAACAGATTAGAAAGAAATACAAACAGTTTAGAGAGGAATACAAACAGTTTAGAAAGAAAGAACTCATACATCTCTTGTCATTAACTAATACAGAACTAGTGGAGAGAGCTTGATCTCCTTCCTTCCCTCCGTATTCTTCTCAGCTCCTTATATAGCATAGTGCCTCAACAGTTCTCAACTTTTTCTGGTCTATGCCTGTTTTTTCTATGACTTCTCATTATATTCCACTTACTTTCTCAAGAAGATCCCATCTTCACGTCTGTTAGGGACGTCCCATTTATTTTTTCATTGCCGCTCCGTCAATTGTTGTGAAAAAAGCGCTCGTCTGCACGGCTAGGTAATGTGTGCCGTAAGTTCGTCTGCAGGGCTAGGCAATGTGTGCCGTAAGTTCGTCTGCAGGGCTAGGCAATGTGTGCCGTAAGTTCGCCTGCAGGACTACGCATTGTGTGCCGAAAGCTCGTCTGCAGGGCTAGGCAATGTGTGCCGTAAGCTCGTCTGCAGGGCTAGGCAATGTGTGCGTAAGCTCGTCTGTAGGGCTAGGCAATGTGTGCCGTAAGCTCGTCTGCAGGGCTAGGCAATGTGTGCCGTAAGTTCGCCTGCAGGGCTAGGCAATGTGTGCCGTAAGCTCGTCTGTAGGGCTAGGCAATGTGTGCTGTAAGCTCGTCTGCAGGGCTAGGCAATATGTGCCGTAAGCTCGTCTTCAGGGCTAGGCAATGTGTGCCGAAAGCTCGTCTGCAGGGCTATGCAATGGGTGCCATAAGCTCGTCTGCAGGGCTAGGCAATGTGTGCCGTAAGCTCGTCTGCAGGGCTAGGCAATGTGTGCCGTAAGCTTGTCTGTAGAGCTAGGCAATGTGTGCCGTAAGCTCGTCTGCAGGGCTAGGCAATGTGTGCCGTAAGCTCGTCTGTTGGGCTAGGCAATGTGTGCCGTAAGCTCGTCTGTAGAGCTAGGCAATGTGTGCCGTAAGCTCGTCTGTAGGGCTAGGCAATGTGTGCCGTAAGCTCGTCTGCAGGGCTAGGCAATGTGTGCTGTAAGCTCGTCTGCAGGGCTAGGCAATGTGTGCCGTAAGCTCGTCTTCAGGGCTAGGCAATGTGTGCCGAAAGCTCGTCTGCAGGGCTATGCAATGGGTGCCATAAGCTCGTCTGCAGGGCTAGGCAATGTGTGCCGTAAGCTCGTCTGCAGGGCTAGGCAATGTGTGCCGTAAGCTTGTCTGTAGAGCTAGGCAATGTGTGCCGTAAGCTCGTCTGCAGGGCTAGGCAATGTGTGCCGTAAGCTCGTCTGTAGAGCTAGGCAATGTGTGCCGTAAGCTCGTCTGCAGGGCTAGGCAATATGTGCCGTAAGCTCGTCTGCAGGGCTAGGCAATGTGTGCCGTAAGCTCGTCTGCAGGGCTAGGCAATATGTGCCGTAAGCTCGTCTGCAGGGCTAGGCAATGTGTGCCGTAAGCTCGTCTGTAGGGCTAGGCAATGTGTGCAATAAGCTCGTCTGTAGGGCTAGGCAATGTGTGCCGTAAGCTCGTCTGTAGAGCTAGGCAATGTGTGCCGTAAGCTCGTCTGTAGAGCTAGGCAATGTGTGCCGTAAGCTCGTCTGCAGGGCTAGGCAATGTGTGCCGTAAGCTCGTCTGCAGGGCTAGGAAAGTGTGCCGTAAGCTCGTCTGTAGAGCTAGGCAATGTGTGCCGTAAGCTCGTCTGCATGTCTAGGCAATGTGTGCCGTAAGCTCGTCTGTAGAGCTATGCAATGTGTGCCGTAAGCTCGTCTGCAGAGCTAGGCAATGTGTGCCGTAAGCTCGTCTGCAGGGCTAGGCAATATGTGCCGTAAGCTCGTCTGCAGGGCTAGGCAATGTGTGCCGTAAGCTCGTCTGCAGGGCTAGGCAATGTGTGCCGGGAGAAATAAAGATTTGTGGTTCGAATCCGGTGTTTGGTATTTTGTTTTTTCCAGGAAACATTTAATATTTGTTTACTGTCTATTTATTGACTAGATTTATTGTCTATTGTGCTTCTCCTGGTCTTCTTTAACCTCTGTATTGTCTCTTGTGTTTCTCCTGGGCTTCTTTAACCTCTGTATTGTCTATTGTGCTTGTCCTGGTCTTCTTTAACCTCTGTATTGTCTCTTGTGTTTCTCCTGGGCTTCTTTAACCTCTGTATTGTCTCGTGTGCTTCTCCTGGACTTCTTTAACCTCTGCATTCACATGTTAGACAAACAAAAACTCTGTATTCACATGTTAGACAAACAAAAACTGTGAGTAACTAGAAGATTGTTTGTATCAATTATTTCTTCCTGTTGGAATTGTCTCCTTTAGTTCTATGAAATTATTGTTTGTCAGTTTTATTTCTAGTCAATATTTATTCCCACTCTGAAAACCAGGTCTAGATGGATCATTATGTGGATATCCTTGTCTGTTGTTGTAGCTAGTGAGTGGAATGTGGATGTGGCCAGCGAACTATCATCATCTTTGTGTAGTATTTCAAGTGCTTTTGTTGGTTATTCTCTTTTAGATTGTCGTCTATCAATGGTGATGTTGTTGATGATGATGATGATGAGAAGTCTGACCTGGATCTGTAAGTATTAGGTTTGGTTCATCTACTTGTAAGATAGACATTCAATGCCTGGGAGGAGACGTATTGACTAGAGGTGGTGACCATTCTAATGAGTGTATTCATACCTGGCCATTCAGTTGAGGAGAGGTCACAGCGTTGACCTTATTCAGTAACGAATGGGGAACATGTGGAAGTTGTCACGCAGCGAGAGGGGAACCGTATCATCAGATGTCTCATGATGTGTTTGTAATAACATCTGGTAAAGTCGGGTGATGGAGAGAACATTTTACTTGACCTACAAATGGTTTAGACCTGAACATCATCATCAGCATTTTTGTAAACTCTAAATATCTTCTACTTCCAACGCTCTATATCGACCACTTGTTAACCACTCTTTGTCATTTCTATGTGATCTGAGCCTAAGAGCGATTGTGCGTTGTGCCAGTTATGCGCCTACAAGTAGGCCAGCACGTCCAACATCAGCGACGCTTTTTATTTACTAGGGTAGCTTCCCTAGGTTCCTACCTCAATCGTATCTGACGTCATGCCTTGTAGGTCACCGTGCTATTATTCTGTGCTAGCCCTGTGGGCCCGGGAGGTCTCCAAATATAAAGTCGATTATTGTGAAGTTTGGTCAAAGTATGTCAATTGTCCTAACGGTACAGTCTGCTAGTGTAAGCTGTTGTCTGTCCACGTCTGAACATTTTACTCCTGAATTATATATCTTTTTCTTGGTCTCTTCATCTCCATACACGATCATTCTGGAAATATATGTCTACATGTTGATCAATGAATCTTGACACCATTTTGATAACGTGCATGTTTGTTAGGAGACAAATGTTAAAGTTAATATATCAAGAGAGAATATCCAGGTATGTGACCTAAATGTGTGACTAGAAGAACTTACTAGAAAAGCTAACTAGAACGAGAGATGATGGAACAGTGAAGTTCTGACAACGTTGACAAAATTGAGTTAGTTATTCAATATTCGTTTGTTGTATCTACCTGTGATATACCTGTGTCAAAAATGATGTCAATTTATTTGATATTTGATGTTATTTTATTATTCTTTGTACACAAACTGACCATCGACGTCGGTGTGTTGATTGCATTTCATTATACTCTCCACGCAAGCTGACCATCGACGTCGGTATGTTGATTGCATTTCATTATACTCTCCACGCAAACTGACCATCGACGTCGGTGTGTTGATTGCATTTCATTATACTCTCCACACAAGCTGACCATCGACGTCGGTGTGTTGATTGCATTTCATTATACTCTCCACACAAACTGACCATCGACGTCGGTGTATTGATTGCATTTCATTATACTCTCCACACAAGCTGACCATTGACGTCGGTGTGTTGATTGCATTTCATTATACTCTCCACACAAGCTGACCATTGACATCGACATATTGGTGTCATTTTATTATACTTTATACACAAGCTGACCATCAGTGTTGGCATGGTGATGCATTTCAATATTCGTTCTACATCATCTGACCATCAGCGCTGGCGGCGTGTTGATGCATTTTAATATCTCAGCTCGTCTGTCACTCAAACACTGTGTTCAGCTGTAAATCAAAAACTAAATTTAACTGTGTATGTCTACTTCTTTGACAATAAAATCAGGCTAGCTTCTGTTTAATTTGATCATATAGAGAGATCTATTTGTATGGCTCGATTAATGTATGGCTCGGAAACATGGACAGTGAACAAGCAGTTAGAAGACAGAATTGATGCATTTGAGATGTGGATATATAGAAGAATAGGCAGAGTTTCATGGACAGAAAAATAGACAAATAAACAAGTTTTAGGAAAACTAGGCATGAAGAAACAATTATTAAGAGAAATAAAATTCAGACAAGTAAAGTATTTTGGGCACATAAAAAACATGACACCATGATAAAACATTTACTAGAGGGAAAGTTGAGGGGGAAGAGCAAGAGGAAGACCGAGAGATAAGTGGAAGGGAAACTTTAAGAAATGGATAGGTTACAGTCTGGCAGTGTGTAACACCAAAGAGAAAGACAGAGGATGCTGGAGATTCATTGCAGCCAACCTTCGATGTGGAGACGGCACCTGATGATGATGATGAGAGACATATATCTGACAGGTGAGCTTCTGTACACTTTTAATATGATCATATAGATATATATCTGACAGGTGAGCTTCTGTATACTTTGATCGTATATAGAGAGATAAATATGATTATGACAGAAGTAACAGCGGTTGATTTAGTTGATTTTATAATTGTTGGAATTTCATCAATATAATTATCTTATAATAGCCGTCCATCGCAAGCGATGATGACAACAATCTCAGACGTGTACTGTTGCACCTCCCTGGTGTGTGCGGAGGTGACTGTAGAGTCCAATCCTAGAACAGAATCCCCGACCACAGGTGGGGCATACATGATCAAGGTTAGACATGTGCGTGTTGTGTGCTCTGTCTTTTCGCGCTGCTCGTTTTCTCTGTGACTCAACAATACGATGATTCTCAGCTATTCGGGTTCCTCTTTGTTGTTACAGCGCCACATTTGGCGATCTTGCGCAAGGATTCCCAGCACGTATTGTCTATATCGAAGCATTTCAGAGACACTTGAAGAGTGTCTTTAAAGCGTTTTTCTGTCCACCAGCTAAACGTCTGCCCCTTCAAGCTCGCCATACATCAGCTGTTTTGGGATGCGTTTATCAGGCATTCGAGCAACGTGACCGACCCATCTCAGTTAGGCCTTCTGCAACAGGGTGTTGACGCTTGGGATCGTTACAACATTGTGTAATCTTTCAGCTTTTCTAACTGAATCTCACTATGAACATGTCTTAGACTTCAGCTTCTCAAACTGAATCTCACACTGTACAAGTCTTTGAATCTCATACTGAACATAGTGTTTGACTTCATTTTTTCTAACTGAATCTCACACTGAACAAGTCGTTGAATCTCACACTGAACAAGTCTTTGACTTCATCTTTTCTAACTGAATCTCACACTGAACAAGTCGTTGACTTCAGCTATGCTAACTGAATCTCACACTGAACAAGTCTTTGACTTCAGCTTTTCTAACTGAATCTCACTATGAACATGTCTTAGAGACCAGCTTTTCTAAGTGAATATGTTGGAGGGAATGGCTATGCCAGGGGCATACAGCCATGTCCCCCAGGCAGAGAGCCTCATACTAGACAAGTAGATAGGATAGTTAGTAGAAACGAGGTAGGTAGAGACTGTAGGGTATGCACACCAAAGCTGCACACTACAAACAGGATAGCAGCGCTGGAACGTGACTAGTTTGACGTAGATTAGTTAGCACTGCTGAGCGACCTAGTGACAACATAGGGAAGACAGATATAATCACTGAACTTGGATGGACATGTTTGTAAACACTGTCTTGGAATACCATCATTAAACATGATCTAATCACAAGAGATGTGTTTGAGTGTGTCATTAACATCTTACACCAAGATAATTACCATCTACCTATGCTGTATCAACTACCATTAGGCTCAGCATTCGCAAACTACTAATATCACCGAAGCATTAAACAACAGAATGGAATACCCATTCTACTACAAATATCCCTATGAACAAGTCTTAGACTTCAGCTATTCTAACTGAATCTCACTATGAACAAGTCTTTGGCTTCAGCTATTCTAACTGAATCTCACTATGAACAAGTCTTAGACTTCAGCTATTCTAACTGAATCTCACTATGAACAAGTCTTAGACTTCAGCTATTCTAACTGAATCTCACTATGAACATGTCTTAGACTTCAGCTATTCTAACTGAATCTCACTATGAACATGTCTTAGACTTCAGCTTCTCAAACTGAATCTCACTATGAACATGACTTAGAGACCAGCTTTTCTAACTGAATCTCACACTGAACAAGTCTTTGGCTTCAGCTATTCTAACTGAATCTCACTATGAACATGTCTTAGAGACTTTAGCTTTTCTAACTGAATCTCATACTGAACAAGTCTTAGACTTCAGCTTTTCTAACTGAATCTTACTATGAACATGTCTTTGAGACTTGAAGAAATCACAACATGTTCCGGTTCTGAAAGAGTGCATGAAAATACAATAAGAAAACGTAACACGGTATGGTGACAACATTTCACAAGACAACATTCGACAAGACAACATTCGACAAGGGAACATTGAACAACATAAAACAAATTAACATACATGAACATACAAGAGAACATACAAGAGAACATACAAGAGAACATACAAGAGAACATACAAGAGAACATACAAGAGAACATACAAGAGAACACATACAAGAGAACATACAAGAGAACATACAAGAGAACATACAAGAGAACATACAAGAGAACATACAAGAGAACATACAAGAGAACACATACAAGAGAACATACAAGAGAACACATACAAGAGAACATACAAGAGAACATACAAGAGAACATACAAGAGAACACATACAAGAGAACATACAAGAGAACATACAAGAGAACATACAAGAGAACATACAGGAGAACATACAAGAGAACATACAAGAGAACATACAAGAGAACATACAAGAGAACATACAAGAGAACATACAAGAGAACACATGCAAGAGAACATACAAGAGAACATACAAGAGAACATACAGAGAACATACAGAGAACATACAAGAGAACATACAAGAGAACACATACAACAAAACATACAAAAGAACATACAAGAGAACATACACGAGAACACATACAAGAGAAGAAGTAAATATGTCAAATGTTGGATATATATGCCTCAGAAATAGATCAATAATAAACTCATTATTATTATTGACTTCATTAACTATATACACTATGACGTCAGTAACTATACAATATGACATCAGTAACTATACACTATGACATCAGTAACTATACACTATGACATCAGTAACTATACACTATGACGTCAGTAACTATACACTATGACGTCATCAATAACTATACACTATAACGTCATCAGTAACTATACACTCTGACGTCAGTAACTATACACTGTGACGTCAGCAGTAACTATACACTATGACGTCAGCAGTAACTATACACTATGACGTCAGCAGTAACTATACACTATGACGTCAGCAGTAACTATACACTATGACGTCAACAGTAACTATACACTATGGATGTTGTGGTGAAGATCAAGCCGGCCATCTTGACTTTTCTTCTATCCAACTGAGTCTGCTGGACGTACCTGACATTTGCAGTAGTCAGATACAAATTCTAATCGTACTTGTGGTTTCAAACCTCGAACAACGCGTCTGTAAAGCAAATACACTAATCAGTATGCTATGACAGCTTAATATACCCTGTACACGCGAGAAATTATTTCAACTATGCTGTACTCATTTTGATGTCCCTGTCCCCTCCTCTCATAGTAACGCCCATTCACTGTTATGTATTCAACTACTCTCTGTCATACTTCATTCTGACCCCAGCCTCCAGGGGGTCACTCCCAAGCTTGAGTCTGACAATCTGCAACTTTATGAATTAAGAGTAACCTGTCACTATAACGTTCTCGTATATCAGGTCTGTGCCTGATCAACTTGGATAGAGATTCTAGCAATCTCATGAGTGACTGACTGTCAGCTCTTCTATCTGCTTGAAAGAAAAGATCTCTTAATTCTAGTACCAGGACTAGGAGGACATCATATGACCAGTCAAACTTCACGTGACCAGGTACTGGTGTCCTGTGGGTTCACCTCCCTCATGAAATCTTAATGAAAGACTACAGAAAGCAATTATTTGTTTCCAATTCTCGCATGCTCCAAATATGGATGTTCTCGCTCTCTGGTACCGACATGATGACATTAGACATGTCAAAATTGTAAATAGAGTTTGTTGGACTTGAAACAATAGACTAACTTTAGACAGATTATATTCTTTCACACAGCAGCCATCATTATCATCACACAGTGTCTCATGATAACTCATATAGGCTGACATGATGCTGACAAAGCTATCATTGTATTCATTCATCACTTTCAATAATGACAGGCCTGTCCGCCATGTGTCTTGTTGACATCTTTCTTTAATCATCAGACATTCCGTCTCTTGTATCTGTCTCATCCATGTCTTAATGCTTTGATATTTTATCTGTCTCATCCATGTCTTAATGCTTTGATATTTTATCTGTCTCATCCATGTCTTAATGCTTTGATATTTTATCTGTCTCATCCATGTCTTAATGCTTTGATATTTTATCTGTCTCATCCATGTCTTAATGCTTTGATATTTTATCTGTCTCATCCATGTCTTAATGCTTTGATATTTTATCTGTCTCATCCATGTCTTAATGCTTTGATATTTTATCTGTCTCATCCATGTCTTAATGCTTTGATATTTTATCTGTCTCATCCATGTCTTAATGCTTTGATATTTTATCTGTCTCATCCATGTCTTAATGCTTTGATATTTTATCTGTCTCATCCATGTCTTAATGCTTTGATATTTTATCTGTTTATTTTGATCTATATTGGAAATATTATCTCTTGAAGTTTCAAACAGAATTGATCTGTATGTCTCCTGTTATTCTAATGGCAGTTCTAGATCTCAGATCGTTCAGTTTTTATTTCCACAAAAATATTCCCCACTTTCTCTTCATTGTTCTAGAGGTCCCCCTTAACTACTCTCCGTCGCTCCACTGTTATGTGACGGTATATGTGTGTAGTTCTCTAAGTTGTTAATTTCTTCTATATAATATGTTGCATTTATCTGATCTTGATTGTAACATAAACATTCTGACATCCATCCATCCTTTGACAGCCCAAGAATGCAGTGGTCAATGGTTCCATGATAATCTATACACAGGTGACATTTGGAAGAGTGTTGTGATTACATTAAGTTCATGTGATTATTACATGGTATATATTGTTGTATTATTGCATGGTATAAGTTGTATTCTGATCCACCAGTACTACTCAAGTTTGACGAAGAGGCAAGAAATAGCTCCTTACCAATTAACGAAGAAATGATAAGTGTAGCTGAGGTCAAGGAGGCAATCGATTCCTTGATAAACAATAAGGCAGCGGTGATGACAACATTACTGCAGAAATGCTCAAAGCGGCTGATGATACAACTATTAGCCAGGTGCAAGAACTATTTAATAAAGTATGGGAAGAAGAAACTGTCCCAGATCAATGGAAAAAAGGGAATAATTGTTAAGATCCCCCAAAAAGGTGATCTCAAAGATTGCAACAACTGGAGAGGGATCACCATATTGTCAGTAATGACCAAGACTTTCTGCAAAATCATTCTTAATAGAATCAAAGGAGCAGTGGACACAACCCTGAGAGAAGAACAAGCTGGTTTTAGACCTGGGAGAAGCTGCTTAGACCAAATAATTACCCTGCGACTAATTTTGGAGGAACATATTGAGAAGCAACAACCACTCATACTAAATTTCATCGATTTTAAAAAAGCCTTTGATAGTCTACACAGAATCTCCCTGTGGAATATTCTGAGATGCTATGGAATACCAGACAAAATAATAAACATTATTACGAGCCTCTATGATGGTTCACAGTGTGCAGTTCGCACTGATGGTGGACACAGCGACTGGTTTATGGTTGTAACCGGAGTAAAGCAAGGCTGTAGTCTATCTCCGCTATTGTTTGGAGTGGCCATTGACTGGGTGATGCGAAAATGTTGCAGGGGCGAAACTGACATCGATTGGGTAGAAAATAGTCAACTAGAAGATATGGATTTTGCAGATGATATTGCTTTGTTAAGTAGAAACAACCAAGATATGCAAAGAAAAACAGACAATTTGTCATCTATAGCATCAAAAGTTGGACTGCAGATAAGCTATGAAAAACAAATATAATGAAGACACCTATGGCAAGTAATGCAGATATCACACTGGAATCTAAAATGATAAAAATAACAGAGCAGTTCACCTATTTAGGTAGCAATTTTGATTGCACAGGAAATGTTAAAAAGAAATTATGATACGAATTGACAAAGCAACATCAGCTTTTAAAAGTCTAAATAAAATATGGAACTGCAAGTTATATAGTATTAAAACTAAATTCCGATTTTCAATTCAAATGTTGTATCAATCTTAACATATGTCAGCTAGAGTTGGAAAATGACTAAAGATATAGAAAGCAAGTTGAATGCATTTGAAAATAGATGTCTGCGAAAAATAATGAATATAAAATGGAACGAATTCAGAAGGGATGAAATCAGAGATATGTCTGGTCAACCACTAGTGACAACTGTTATAAGAAAGAGAAGATGGAGATATGTTGGGCACACCTTGAGGAGAAATGATCAACGAATATCAAAGCAGGCATTGAAGTAGGATGCAAAGGGTTCAAGAAAGAGAGGTCGACCTAAGGAGACCCTGGAACGAACTTTGCTGAGAGAAGCAAGAAATATTGATCTCAGTTCCATGCAGGAGACTGAGCGAGTTGCCCAGGATAGAGCGATATGGAGAAATTACTTGCAGGCCCTATGTAACGTATAACGGTACGAGAGAAATTATTATTATTATTATATGTTGTATTATTACATGGTATATGTTGTATTATTACATGGTATATGTTGTATTATTACATGGTATATATTGGTGTATTATTACATGGTATATGTTGTTGTATTATTACATGGTATATGTTGTTGTATTATTACATGGTATACGTTGTTGTATTATTACATGGTATATATTGTTGTATTATTACATGGTATATGTTGTATTATTGCATGGTATATGTTGTATTATTGCATGGTATATGTTGTATTATTGCATGGTATATGTTGTATTATTACATGGTATATGTTGTATTATTACATGGTATATGTTGTTGTATTATTACATGGTATATGTTGTTGTATTATTACACGGTATATATTGTTGTATTATTACATGGTATACGTTGTTGTATTATTACATGGCATATGTTGTATTATTGCATGGTATATGTTGTATTATTACATGGCAATTGAGTTGATCGTGTGTATCGATTCCTCCCCGCCAATAATGGCTGACACATTCCGTTTCTGAGGACATTTTTAGCGATGTGCAGTTTTGTTAATGTGTGTAGTGTGTAATGTGTGTAGTGTGCGTTGTTGCTGTATCGAGTGTTGTTGCTGTGTCGAGCGTTGTTACTGTATCGAGCGTTGTTGCTGTATCGAGCGTTGTTGCTGTATCGAGTGTTGTTACTGTATCGAGTATTGCTACCGTATCGAGTGTTGTTACTGTATCGAGTGTTGCTGTTGTATCGAGTGTTGTTACTGTATCTTCTGTGGTTTGTTTGTTGATTGTTGTAATAGTAATTGATCTTTCTTGCGTGTGTCCTTCTAAACTAACGTCTATACATGTCACAACGCCATGCCTAGGCCTATGTACTTAATGAATCTATGGCATAGTTAATTTTGTTATCAAAGTATATAATAAGCTAGGCAAAATCGAATGCAAATTGAGAAAGATAAGATTTACAAGTTTACCATCTTTCAGAGCTTGGAGGGCAGATATTCATCTGTAATAAATAATTGTGCCTGTGATGGGCTGAGACTAAAAACCGTTTTCAGATTGTACGAGTCTTCTCTCAGAGCATAGATTTCAGCTTATTAGATGGAGCACTCTTTCCTGCACATGCCGAAACCGCTGGTCAGATGATCTGTTTGGGTAATGTATAAATATGCATACTCCTTAAATTGTGTGTGTGTGACGGAACGTTTAGTTTCATCTTTTATTCATTTCCGGTTGCATTTCTGCTATCTTTAAGATGAATGAATGTGGTCAGCATCTTACTAATCTCTTGCAATTATTATCTGCTTTATGGAAGCTGGTATCTTTCTTTCATTTCTTTCACATCTTGTTTCATGTACATTTGTTTATTGATTTTTTTTTAAATTTCAACCACAAACCCGATGTAGCTGACCTCGTTTTATTGTGTTATTCTAGTCATAAGATTCTACACAAAATGGCTATGGATGCGCAGTGCCGGATTAGGCTAGCGCGGGGCCCGTAGCAAATTTTAGCGCGGGCCCTAGGTTTTGTATGATAATAAAATAAAACACAACTTTTACAAACAAACTTGTCTCGATTTATTGTGAGCAAATTTAGAGATAACACTAGACAAATCAATTTCTCTAAGTAAATTACATTCAATGTTCATTAAGGTGAGGTTATTTAGACGATCTTGTCCCATCATGTTTCTTAACTCACTTTTATACACTTTAATGTTGAAAAAGAACATTCTCCGCTGCAGTTAGTAATCATTAAAGACAAATAAATTCGTAAGACTATTTCTACATTTGGGAAACACGACTCTAATGAATTTTCCATTATAAGTTTATAAAATTGCAGTTCAAGAGCCTCATGCTTTTCGTTGCTAATAGCAGCAGCTACATTAATTTTAAAAAGTTCAGTGAACTGCATAAGTTCGTCGCCTAGGCTTTCTTTCAAATCCTCTTAGTAAGAGATGACAATATTTGGAGTTCTTTTCAAGATCTCTTCTGCTGTAATAGATTGTAATTGCCGGAGTATTCCAAATACACCAGTCACTCTATGGTACAGCCTAAATCAATAACTTTGCAAACAAAACAGAACAGTTGTCTTTTAGTTTCTGTATAACACAACCAATCTCTCACGTGAGTTTTGTTTGATGGTGTATGCGTGTATGTGAAAAACGACTTTCGACAAAATCGTGGATTGTTTTCTTTATCGTATGTTTTTTGTGGTTTTTTTTAAGACATGAAATCACTGTTCATATGTTGCACTTCGCTACTTTCTTTCACAATCCAATAATCTCGATTGAAGTTGTTTGGCCATTCACCAATATCGTTGGAGTACATTTTACTTTCGTTGTGTTTTTGGCTTGTAGATGATGTTCCTACATTAGAAGCATGTGCTGTTCTTTCTGCCTCTCTTTGGCTTGAAGATGATATGGCTAAATTGGGAGGACTTGCTGTACATTCGATTTCAGTTTGTCTTGTGAAAAATGTGGCTAAATCGTGAAAAGTTGCTGATCTTAATGGTAATATTGGTAATGATGATTCTTCTATAACACTGCCTTCATCTACTACACAGTGGGACACGTCTTCTGTATTTTCTGCTTCCATTTCTTTGGATTCAGCACCATCACACACGACATTTAAAAATTCAGACAGCTTGCGTGTTTTTGATATAACATCTGGTTATTTTTCCATTTTCATCTCTGTCACATAGGCGCGGGGCCCCTAGAAGCGCGGGGCCCGTAGCATTTGCTACTTCTGCTACTAGGATAATCCGGCGCTGTGGATGCGGTGTAGATGAGCAGTCACACAGTTGACATTGTGGGGCAATCTTTGGTTGGATGCGATGTAGGTGAGCAGTCACACAGTTGACATTGTGGGGCAATCTTTGGTTGGATGTGATGTAACTGAGCAGTAACACAGTTGACATTGTGGGGCAATCTTTGGTTGGATGTGATGTAATTGAATAGTCACACAGTTGACATTGTGGGGCAATCTTTGGTTGGATGCGATATAGGTGAGCAGGCACACAGTTGACATTGGGGGGCAATCTTTGGTTGGATGGTGTGTAGGTGAATAGTCACACAGTTGACATTGTGGGGCAATCTTTGGTTGGATGCGATATAGGTGAGCAGGCACACAGTTGACATTGTGGGGCAATCTTTGGTTGGATGCGGTGTGTGAATAGTCACACAGTTGACATTGTGGGGCAATCTTTGGTGTGATGCGGTGTAGATGAGCAGTCACACAGTTGACATTGTGGGGCAATCTTTGATTGGATGCGGTGTAGATGAGTAGTCACACAGTTGACATTGTGGGGCAATCTTTGGTTGGATGCGTTATAGGTGTGCAGTCACACAGTTGACATTGTGGGGCAATCTTTGGTTGGATGCGGTGTGTGAACAGTCACACAGTTGACATTGTGGGGCAATCTTTGGTTGGATGGGATGTAGGTGAGCAATCACACAGTTGACATTGTGGGGCAATCTTTGGTTGTATGCGATGTAGGTGAGCAGTCACACAGTTGACATTGTGGGGCTGTCTTTGGTTGGATGCGGTCTAGGTGAGCATTCAGGGGCACATGTTGTGTCCTTAGGCGGAAAACAATGACTTGTTCTTGTCGTGATTTATGGCATCTTTGGGATTTGGAGTGGTCATGTGTTTAAAGAGGGCTCTGCCTGTTTTGCCCATTGCCCACTCATTCACCCACTCCTCCTTTTTGTTACTTCTTATTATTTGTTTAGCAGTCTGCAGGGTTATTGGTCTGTCATGCTGTTGACTATTTGCCCCTGCCTTTGCAAGGATGTCTGCTCTTTCATTTTCCTGTATGTTGCTGTGTCCTGGTATCCACTGTAAGGTAAGCTTGACGGCAAAGGTGTTGATGAATGAACTGATGGATAGAGCCAGGTACTGGCACGCTGGGCTCTCAGGGTTTGCATTTTCTAGTGCCTATAGCACTGATTTACCATCAGTAAAGATAGCTGTGTGCTGAGTTTTTTTCAGGATGGAGCTGGAATATGTTTGTAAGATGATGCACTGAGACTTCAATGGCAATGGTCTCAGCCTCAAAATTAGAACAGTACTTGCCACATGCGTTTTGCAACTCATCGCATGATTTGTCTGGGTATTCTATTCGTGCACCGTATCCAGCATTAATAGTCCCCTTGAAGGCTGATCCATCTGTATATACATGTATCCATTCGTCTGGGAAAGATAGTATGGTATCTTGGGCCACCATCCAGAGATCTACTGGATCTGAGTTCTTCTTGGTGATGTCTTTGGTAAGTGTGGTGTTTATTTTTGGACAGGCGAGGCTACAATTTGGAGGGACTTCTGTGTGTACAATTTGTGTCTCTTCTCTGTTCTCCTGCATGTGATATTTTTCTTGCAGGCCTAATGCCACGTCTAGGATTGTTTTTGGCTTCAGTCTGTGCTGTGGTTGCCAGTTGTCGACTATTTGTCTGTTAGGGTGGTTTCTACGAAGTCTTTTATATCTTTCCACTGTCTCTACTACTGCTGCCTCCCTCCGCATTCGCAAGGGCTCAATGTTTGTATGGATTTCACATGCTGCTGTAGGGGCTGATCTCATACCTCCAGAGATGAAATGCACTGTCTGGCTCTGTACTTTGTCCAGAGCTTCCTTTGTTGTTTTACTACATGTTGCCTGCAGTGCTAGGTTGCAATCCATTACAGAACGTACATAACCAATGTAGAGTTGCCTAAGTGTGTTTTTGTTTGCGCCCCATGAGGTACTTGCAAGTCGTTTTAGGAGATTTAGTCTCTTTTTTGACTTCAACTTCAGGTTTTGGACATGTTTGTTAAATGAGAGCTGCCTATCTATCGTTATACCTAGGTATGTTGGGTTATCTTCTTACTTTAGAATATTACCATCTAGTGTTAGTGTCATATTTGTCTTTGCCACCTTGTTACTCCTGGTGAAAATAGAGTAGGTTATCTTGGTGTAGTTCACTTTCAATTTCCATGTCTCACAGTATTTGCTGAGCCTGTCAAGGTCTTCATTTAGCCGCCTTTCACTGAAGCCAGTGTGCTTGCTGGTGTGTCTAAGGACCAGGTTATCAGCATATAATGCTTTTTCTGTCAATACCTCTTTGGGCATGTCGAGCGGAAAACGTACCGCACACAAACGCTGGCTGAAATCGAACACCCCACCCAAGGATAAGCAACTGTGCTCTAATATATGCTGAAGGTTGGTGCACGTACATTACGTTCTGATGTTTGGCTGTTTATACATCACAATAGAATGATAAAAATGGCTGTTTATACATCACAATAGAATGATTAAAATGGCCTTAGAACGATCGAAAGAAGAAGAAGAGGAAATATCTCTAGCTGTTTAATTTATATATTAGAACTTTAGTTTTGTCTGTGTGTATATATCTCTAGCCTCAAGTACATTCCTTTGATAGAATAAACAGAAACAAACTATGGGCCATACTAAGTGAATATGGAATTCAGGGCCAACTATTAGACAATATTAGAGCGCTATACCAAAATGCTCAAGCGTAGTACGAACAAGCGACGGCCTGACAGACGAATTTGAATTATCATCAGGAGTAAGGCAGGGATGTGTGCTTTCACCTATACTTTTCAATATTTACATAGACAGGATAACGCAAGAAACCAAGACAGATAACAACCTCGATAACAACTACAATTTAATCAACGAACTACTTTTTGCAGATGATCAGAGTATAATTTACAACAACGAACACAAACTTCAACAACACATAAATGCCCTGCAAGCGACATGCGAAAATAAATATGACATGAAAATTAACACCTCCAAAACAGAAGTCGTGACAATAAGTAGATCAACAGGTCAACTAAATATACACGTGAATAATGTCAAAATACAACAGACTCCAGAATTCAAATATCTCAGGAGTATATTCACAGCAGATGGAAAGATGGACAGAGAAATCGAGACTAGATGCCAGAAGGCAAATGCAGTGACATACCAACTGTCACCACTATTAAAACATCCAAGCATTAACATGGCAGTCAAACGACAGCTGATAAACTGCATATTTATTCCAACTCTCTGCTCTCAGTGCCAAACATGGTCCCTGACTAAGACACAAGAAAGAAAGATTACAACATGTGAAATGAGATGTCTACGAAAAGCTGTAAACGTTACAAGGCGAGATAGAGTGAGAAACGAGAATATCAGAAGCATCATTGGTACTATACCATGCATACAGTACATCGAGAAGCAAAGAATCAAGTGATTCAGCCATCTAATGAGAATGGAACCACATTTACTACCATCACGTGCCTACAATAATCGACACTCAGGGCACAGAGCACGAGGCAGGCCAAGAACACGATGGATAGATAACATCTCAGAGTCCCTTCGAAAGCATGGACTGACGACGTCAAGCGCAACACACCTGACACAACATATAAAACTAACTCTCCCCACGACGCTTCACGACAAATGTGGTTAAGATAAGATAAGATTAGAACTTTAGTCTTGTCTGTGTGTATATATCTTTAGCTGTTTAATTTACATATTAGAAATTTAGTTTTGTCTGTGTGTATATATGTCTCTTTTTTCTTCTTCACCTTTCAACTTCCAACAGAGCACAAGTCTTCAACAAACTTCTTCCAGTTCTTGCTCTCTCTTGCCATCCCTTTCAACTTCCAACAGAGCACAAGTCTTCAACAAACTTCTTCCAGTTCTTGCTCTCTTTCAACTTCCAACAGAGCACAAGTCTTCAACAAACTTCTTCCAGTTCTTGCTCTCTTCCAACTTCCAACAGAGCACAAGTCTTCAACAAACTTCTTCCAGTTCTTGCTCTCTCTTGCCATCCCTTCCAATTCTTTCCATGTTATACCTTTCCTTTTAATATCAGCCTCCAGCTCTCTTCTACAGATCTGTCTAGGTCTTCACCTACTCATCTTTCCCTGCGAGTTCCAAAACATTGGCTGTCTTGCAATGCTTCCGGTCGGTCTTCTCAATGTTTCGCTAGCGATTCTTGTTTAACTCTTTCTCCACTGGTGTCTGCTTAGTTCTTTCTCTGAGTTCCTAGTTCGTAATCTTATCATACCATCTCAGTTCCTCTATTCTATGTAAACTATTTATGAAGGTATGTAGTTTTCTGGTGGTTTCTTCTATTGTCCTCCATGTTTCGAAGCCATAGAACAGTACTGACTTCACATTTGATTGAAATATTCTCAGCTTTGTATTTGTTTTGATCTCCTTTGACTTCCATATCTTACTCAATGCACCATGAACTATGAACTCAATGCACCATGAACTATGAACTCAATGCACCATGAACTCAATGCAATCAAGTTGTGTCCCTTTTAAAAAATTCTTATCTTGACATCTCTGATTGTTCGCCCTTCTGTGTTTAGGTTGCTACCAAGGTATGTGTTTGTTGCTACCAAGGTATGTGTATGTTGCTATTAAGGTATGTGTTTGTTGCTAGCAAGGTATGTGTTTGTTGCTACTAAGGAATGTGTTTATTGCTACCAAGGTATGTGTTTGTTGCTACCAAGGTATGTGTTCGTTGCTACTAAGGTATGTGTTTGTTGCTACCAAGGTATGTGTTTGTTGCTACCAAGGTATGTGTTTGTTGCTACTAAGGTTTGTGTTTGTTGCTACCAAGGTATGTGTTTGTTGCTACCAAGGTATGTGTTTGTTACTACCAAGGTATGTGTTTGTTGCTACTAAGGTGTGTGTTGGTTGCTACTAAGGTATGTTTTTGTTGCTACTAAGGTATGTGTTTGTTGCTACTAAAGTATGTGTTTATGTTGCTAACAAGGTATGTGTATGTTGCTACCAAGGTATGTGTATGTTGCTACCAAGGTATGTGAATGCTGCTACCAAGGCATGTGAATGCTGCTACCAAGGTATGTGTATGTTGCTACCAAGGTATGTGTATGCTGCTACCAAGGTATGTGAATGCTGCTACCAAGGTATGTGTATGATTCTACATCCTGTGTATGTTCCTTACAGCACATTCAACATTGTATCATTTATAAATATATATGTGTATATCGGAGAACTTGCGCTATCTATCTACTGTGCTCTGTCTTCAGTAAGAGTTAGAGAGAGAGTGGTGGTAGCGGGAGAGAGAGAGAGAGAAAAAAATATAAAGGAGAAACATAAAGAGGTTGAAAGAGTGACTATTATGACTAGAAAGCAACAAAGACGACGACAGTGATTGTGCTTGACAAGAAACGTACAGACGACGCGTGTTGGATTTGGGAGATATGAGAACATTGCTGGCAGGCAACCAACAGTTTTCACTCTGATAGTAACGCAAATGGGCGTGCCATATTGAAAGTCCAGCCCAGTAGGCGGTCCGCTAGTGTGGGCATGTGTGGGGGTTGGGTGTTCAGACAATAAAGACAGATGGAAGATAAATATGTGACCACAAAATGTCCTGGCAACGTTAGCAGTGACAGGTGGAGTTTGAAAATACTGCAGAAAAGAAAGAGTGCGGACGGAATACATCAGAGAGAGAGAGAGAGAGAGAGAAAGAGAGAAAGAGAAAGACAACAGCAGTAATGACGGACACAATCTGTCAGCTGAGAAACAAGTCAACCTCCTCCGCTGTTCACTATAGATAGTAGACTAGGGAGCATCAGTTTTGTGTCGAGTATGGTTTGTTTTCTATCTCTCACACAAGTAAGTCAAAACTGACCAATCGTCTATTATCTTCCAGGCAACCTGTTCAAACTCAGCATTGCTCTATGTTTACAGACAAGCTATAATAATGACCGTTGGTCTATATCATACAAACTGACCGTTGGTCTATATTTATCATACAAACTGACCGTTGGTCTATATCATACAAACTGACCGTTGGTCTATATTTATCATACAAACTGACCGTTGGTCTATATCATACAAACTGACCGTTGGTCTATAACTATCATACAAACTAACCGTTGGTCTATAACTATCATACAAACTAACCGTTGGTCTATATCTATCATACAAACTAACCGTTGGTCTATAACTTTCATACAAACTGACCGTTGGACTACAAACTGACCGTTGGTCTACATACTGTCCATATATGTATATCTTCCAGACAAGCAACTAAAACGCGAGTTATGAAACACTAGGGTCTCTATGCCATAATGTGGTTAAGTGGTTTGCCTGTCGTACTAAAGCTTGCGGGTTCGACTCTGGGCCAAGACACATGTACAATTTTTTATTAGATCCATCTCTACACGTCAGAGGCGAAGCCATATGGAGAAACCTGGTGCAACACTCTCGGCAGATTACATGCCATCTCTGCCTGACAGGGACGAAGCCATCTCTGCCAGACAGGGACGAAACCCTCTCTGCCAGACAGGGACGAAGCCATCTCTGCCAGACAGGGACGAAGCCATCTCTGCCAGACAGGGACGAAGCCATCTCTGCCAGACAGGGACGAAGCCATCTCTGCCAGACAGGGACGAAGCCATCTCTGCCAGACAGGGACGAAGCCATCTCTGCCAGACAGGGACGAAGCCATCTCTGCCAGACAGGGACGAAGCCATCTCTGCCAGACAGGGACGAAGCCATCTCTGCCAGACAGGGACGAAACCATCTCTGCCAGACAGGGACGAAGCCATCTCTGCCAGACAGGGACGAAGCCATCTCTGCCAGACAGGGACGAAGCCATCTCTGCCAGACAGGGACGAAGCCATCTCTGCCAGACAGGGACGAAGCCATCTCTGCCAGACAGGGACGAAGCCATCTCTGCCAGACAGGGACGAAGCCATCTCTGCCAGACAGGGACGAAGCCATCTCTGTCAGACAGGGACGAAGCCATCTCTGCCAGACAGGGACGAAGCCATCTCTGCCAGACAGGGACGAAGCCATCTCTGCCAGACAGGGACGAAGCCATCTCTGCCAGACAGGGACGAAGCCATCTCTGCCAGACAGGGACGAAGCCATCTCTGACAGACAGGGACGAAGCCATCTCTGCCAGACAGGGACGAAGCCATCTCTGCCAGACAGGGACGAAGCCATCTCTGCCAGACAGGGACGATATGGGGAAAACTGGTGCAATGAAGTCAATCCTTAGCGTTTGCACCCATTTTTATTGATCAGTTATCTCAACTTAACACTTACTCAACATATCACTTACTCAACATATCACTTACTCAACATAACATTTACTCAACATAACACTTATTCAACATAACACTTACTTAACATATTACTTATTCAACATATCACTTACTCAACATATCACGAACTCAACATATCACGAACTCAACAGATTGGTCACTCAATATATCCGTTACTCAATATATCAGTTACTCAACATATCCGTTACTCAACATATCAGTTACTCAACATATCCGTTACTCAACATATCTGATTATTAAAAAAAAAGCTTTTGATATACTTCAACATGAGAAAGTAATTGAGTGTTCCAAAGTGATATGCTTGGATGGGAAAGACATCAGAATGATCAGCAGCCTATACATGGAACAAGAGGCAACAATAAGATGTGATAGAAACCACTCGCCACATGCGGACATCAAAAGAGAAATGAGAATATTCGCCACATGTGGACATCAAGAGAGAAATGTGAATATTCGCCACATGTGGACATCAAGAGAGAACTGTGAATATTCGCCACATGTTCTCTCTAAAGAAAGAGAGAGAGAAGTTAGACAGCGATATGTTACGTTCCTCCTTGTCTACTGTTGTAACATCCATACAAAGTTCAATATTTAAACAAATCGAAGGTATACCAGAGGCGTAACATCAATGGAAGAATAATACATAAATCAAATATATAAGCAGATAATACAAAAGATGTTGGCGAACAACGGGCACAAACTGTAAGAACTATTAGAACAAGTAAACAACACAAGTAACATTTGTATCCTGGAAAGTAATATTGAGAAAAAAAAATGAAAAAACAAAAATTGTGGCTTATCCTTTACAGGACGTCGATGTTCTAGGCACCACTTATACGTTCAGTAGTCTGCTATAAATAACCTGAGATACGCTGATGATACTGTCTTGATTGCCAGAAATGAAATGGAGCTACAGAAATTAGTTGATAAGGTTGTGACAGAAAGTAACAACAAAGCACTCAGTTTGATTATTAAGAAGACAGAAGTTATGATCATATCAAAAAGCAGATTTTGCCAAAATGCACCATCACAGTAAATGGGACTGATCTAAGACGTGCAGCAATTGAAATACCTCGGAGTCCTGGTAACATCAGATGGCAGATGCCGATCATAAATAAAGAGCAGAATAAGGCAAGAGAAAACAACGTTCCAGAAAATGAGAAGCATCATATGCAACAAGTCTTTGTCAATCCCGATCAGAATGCGAATTATTCAGTGCTACATAGAACCAATACTGACATACAGATGCGAGTTTTACAGTGCTACATAGAACCAATACTGACATACGGATACGAGTCATGGACAATAAACAAACAGATCGAAAAATCTCTGGAGGCCACAGAGATGTGGTTTTACAGAAGAATAATGAGAATCCCATTGCTAAAATCACTAATGATAAAGTGGTGAATGAGATCAAGACATAGAGAAAACTTATCAATATAAGAAAGAGGCAGACATCATTTTTCGGACATGTGATGAGGAAGGGGAGGGGGTGGTTGGCTTAGAACACATTGTAACAACTGGTAAAATCAAGGGTAGACGAGACAGAGGAAGACAGAGAGAGAGAAAATTTGGGATAGCCTGACTTCATGGCACAGAAGAGCGTCAACATCTGAATTGATAGCAAACACCAAAGATAGGGATGTGTGGAGATCCATGATCGCCTACGCCAGCCGGCACGGCACCTGATGATGATGAGTCTATCGTTGCTTTCTCAACAGTGAGGTAAATTTTTACCTTTCGAATAAAGTCACCGAAACGAATTTGTTTCCAAAGTGCCTGCTGCTGCTGCTGGTGCTGCGTTGTAAGACGCTACGCTTGGTCAACAGTGAGGTATATTTTTACCTTTCGAATCAAGTCACCGAAACGAATTTGTTTCCAAAGTGCCTGCTGCTGCTGCTGCTGCGTTGTAAGACGCTACGCTTGGTTTGTGATCGAGCACACTACCGCTTAAGCTACATACGCCCATTGAGAAAACTAAACGTTGGTTATACGTCTAAATATTGAAAATAACGGTCAATATATCAAGACTGGAACATGTCTTAAGTTAAACATGTCTAACAGAAGACGGTAGATGTCAAATAGAAGTTCACAAGAGAATTCCCTCTTCCTCTTCAAACGTTCCATATTGACCACTTGTCAATCACTCTGTGTGATTTGTATGTGATTCGAGCCAAAGATTTTATGTTGTGTCAGTTATACGCCTACAAGTAGGCCAGCACATCCGATTTCTACGACGCTTTTTATTTACTAAGGTAGCTTCCCTAGATCCCTACCTCAGAACGCTTTGTCATACCGTTGACTTAATCCCGGTTACTGGTCCATCTTATGAACTTGTTTTATTTCTACATTTCCTTATTCAATGTTTCCTTGACTGTCCTCTTTAGCCTGTTATATCTGCCTTTCATTTCACAATTTCTCGGCTGTCCAGACTTTTGAGTTGTGAATTAAATGTTGATTAAAACCCGCACAAGAACTGAAATTACCTTATCGTTGACGAGCAAATCAAAAGTCGGAAACATTTTCTTGTTTTAAGTGCCGCCCCTGAACTGTGATGCCTGAGGCAAATGCTCCGGTTGCCCTACTGCCACCAGTTACATTTCAGTTTGAGATTTCAATAATGTTTCGGAGAGAAAGTGTGCAGGCTGGAGCCGTTATTGCTGATTGATGGCAATGTAATCAGAGACTTCATGTAGCCCCTATCGATGTCGGCTTCAATTTGATCAGCAGACAAATGAGAATTGTTGCTATAACAAATTTGCAATGATTTCACACCAGAACTAATAACTGTCACACCCCACCCACCACCACCACCACTAGACGATACTAAGTTGTTATCCCGTTATGTCTCTTTGATCACGGATTTGTCCAAATATAGGAAGAGGGGGGGTGGTGTTAGTTGATGTGAGTAATAGTAAGATGTACTTAGTGTGACAATGTGAGTAATAGTAAGATGTACTTAGTGTGACAATGTGAGTAATAGTAAGATGTACTTAGTGTGACAATGTGAGTAATAGTAAGATGTACTTAGTGTGACAATGTGAGTAATAGTAAGATGTACTTAGTGTGACAATGTGAGTAATAGTAAGATGTACTTAGTGTGACAATGTGAGTAATGGTAAGATGTACTTAGTGTGACAATGTGAAGATCTACTTAATGTGACAATGTGAAGATCTACTTAGTGTGACAATGTGTCGTATAAGGACTTCTTCTTCTTGAAATATTCCATATCGACGACTACTTGTTAAACTACTGTTTGTTATTTCTATGTGATCTAAACCTGAGAACGATTGTACATTGTGCCAGTTATGCGTCTACAAGTAGGCCAGAATATCCGATTTCTGCGTAGCTTTTAATTTACTAGAGTAGTTTCCTTAGTCTCCTACCTCAGTCGCCTCTTACGACATGCCTTTAGGTCACAGTGTTACTATTCTTTGCCACCCCACCCCACCCTCCCGCCTTTGCGAGCACACGCAACACACAGGCAACACACAGGCAACACACAGGCAACACACACACAACACACAGGTGTCATAGTGACTAATCTCGTTCACTTTGATTTTGCCGTTTCATGTTTTGTGTCTTTCTAAAATACGACCACAATGACATCAATACCACAACGACATCTTTCTGTTTTCTTTACAACCACACACAGAGATGTCACACAGTAATCTATCACATGTCACTCATGATGTCACACAGTAATCTAGCACATGTCACTCATGATGTCACACAGTAATCTAACACATGGTCACTCATGATGTCACACAGTAATCTATCATATGTCACTCATGATGTCACACAATAATCTAGCACATGTCACTCATGCTGTCACGCAGTAATCTAGCACATGTCACTCATGATGTCACACAGTAATCTAGCACATGTCACTCATGATGTCACACAGTAACATATCACATGTCACTCATGATGTCACACAGTAATCTAGTACATGTCACTCATGATGTCACACAGTAATCTAACACATGTCACTCATGATGTCACACAGTAATCTATCACATGTCACTCATGATGTCACACAGTAATCTAGCACATGTCCCTCATGATGTCACACAGTAATCTAGCACATGTCACTCATGATGTCACACAGTAATCTATCACATGTCACTCATGATGTCACACAGTAATCTAGCACATGTCCCTCATGATGTCACACAGTAATCTAGCACGTGTCACTCATGATGTCACACGGTGATCTAGCACATGTCACTCATGATGTCACATATTAATCTATCACATGTCACTCATGATGTCACACAGTAATCTATCACATGTCACTCATGATGTCACACATTAATCTATCACATGTCACTCATGATGTCACACAGTAATCTAGCACATGTCACTCATGATGTCACACATTAATCTATCACATGTCATTCATGATGTCACACATTAATCTATCACATGTCACTCATGATGTCACACAGTAATCTAGCACATGTCACTCATGATGTCACACAGTAACATATCACATGTCACTCATGATGTCACACATTAATCTATCACATGTCACTCATGATGTCACACCCCGGCACCACACTGTCGTGTCTCTCGATCCATATCATTCTATTCTCTGTCATTGTCCCTTATTCCGTGCTGTATATTTCAAGCAGTCACGAGCTTTTAATCTCAGTCTTTTCTCTCTCTCATTCTCTCCCTCTTTCTTTCCCTCTGTATCTCACTGTATCTTTCTCTCTAACTCTTTCTCTAATTCTTTCTCTCACTCTCTAACTTTTTCATTCTCTCTCTCACACTCTATATTCTCTCACACTCTATATCTCTCTCACACTATATCTCTCTCTCACACTCTTTATCTCTCTCTCACACTCTATATCTCTTTCTTTCGCTCTGTATCTCACTTTACCTCTTTCTTTCACTCTCTATCTCTCCCACTCCCTCCACTCTATCCCTCTTAATATGTACGTCTGTCGTGGCATGCTTTATATTTTGATGTATATATAACTCCGTTCTATTTCTCTTTCTATCTCTCTCTCTCTCCCTCTGTTTGATACCGTCTTATACAAATCTCTTATTGATGTCAAATAAAAGATAACCAAGAGGAGATATGAAATAATTTGCTCGCTAGAATGTTATCAACGAGACTGTGAATATTTGATATCAACGAGACTGTGAATATTTGATATCAACGAGACTGTGAATATTTGATATCAACGAGACTGTGAATATTTGATATCAACGAGACTGTGAATATTTGATATCAACGAGACTGTGAATATTTGATATCAACGAGACTGTGAATATTTGATATCAACGAGACTGTGAATATTTGATATCAACGAGACTGTGAATATTTGATATGAACGAGACTGTGAATATTTGATATCAACGAGACTGTGAATATTTGATATCAACGAGACTGTGAATATTTGATATCAACGAGACTGTGAATATTTGATATCAACGAGACTGTGAATATTTGATATCAACGAGACTGTGAATATTTGATATCTGTTGTATGCTGTGGGCGGTACCAGAAGAAGCAACGTGTTGTTCCCTCAGGGACCTGGCTTGTCGGATGATGTTTGTAATAACTTTGTACATCGGATCAACGTGTCATGTCACCCGCTTAGCAGATTTTAATTACTATATCCCTCATGGTCTGACCACACAAAGTACACGCCCATGAACACCGCCCACTGATCTTTTGGTTACACATCCCCTACAACAGAGCCGCATTGTCTGTAGAATTGTATGAGACCATTGTAAAACTGTCTGAGACTATTGAGAACTGTCATAGGCTATTGTAGAACAGTCTGAGACTATTGAGAACTGTCAGAGACTATTGTAGAACAGTCTGAGACTATTATAGAACTGTCAGAGACTATTGTAGAACTGTCAGAGACTATTGTAGAACAGTCAGAGACTATTGTAGAACTGTCAGAGACTATTGTAGAACTGTCTGAGACTATTGTAGAACAGTCTGAGACTATTATAGAACAGTCTGAGACTATTGTAGAACTGTCTGAGACTATTGAGAACTGTCTGAGACGATCATAGAACTGTCTGAGACTATTGAGAACTGTCAGAGACTATTGTAGAACAGTCTGAGACTATTGAGAACTGTCTGAGACGATCATAGAACTGTCTGAGACTATTGTAGAACTGTCTGAGACTATTGTAGAACTGTCTGAGATTATTGTAGAACTGTCTGAGACTATTATAGAACAGTCTGAGACTATTGTAGAACTGTCTGAGACTATTGTAGAACTGTCTGAGATTATTGTAGAACTGTCTGAGACTCTTATAGAACTGTCTGAGACTATTGTAAAACTGACTAAGACTATTGTAGAACTGTCTGAGATTATTGTAGAACTGTCTGAGACTCTTATAGAAAAACTAACATCTAGATTATTCATACCTTTACTCAGGAGTTGAGAAAAAACGTAAGGACCATACATGGCGTCAGATTTATAACTGTTACAATGAAGGCGCAGTTTCTACTAATGACACAGCTGACATCTCGGAGAGTAGCATGTCAGTAATGATAAGAGAACCTGGGACAAACGTCCCACACATTCATATTTATGCCCTCGATACCGCCTCAAACAATGATGAGAAATGCATGACGTCATGAGGGATATCAAAACATAATTTTATTTTAAAATAAAGAAGATATATCGTCATGGGCGATTACAAGAACATGATCTAACGGGACATTATCTAACAGAACATTATCTACAGAACATTATCTAACAGAGCATTATCTAACAGAACATTATCAAACAGAACATTATCTAACGGAACATTATCTACAGAACATTATCTAACAGAACATTATCTAACAGAACATTATCTAACAGAACATTATCTAACAGAACATTATCTAACAGAACATTATCTAACAGAACATAATCTAACAGAACATTATCTAACGGAACATTATCTACAGAACATTATCTAACAGAACATTATCTAACAGAACATCATCTAACAGAACATTATCTAACGGAACATTATCTAACGGAACATTATCTAACGGAACATTATCTAACGGAAAATTATCTAACGGAAAATTATCTAACGGAACATTATCTAACGGAACATTATCTAACAGAACATTATCTAACGGAACATTATCTAACGGAACATTATCTAACGGAAAATTATCTAACGGAACATTATCTAACGGAACATTATCTAACAGAACATTATCTAACGGAACATTATCTAACGGAACATTATCTAACGGAACATTATCTAACGGAAAATTATCTAACAGAACATTATCTAACAGAACATTATCTAACATGAGAACATTATCTAACGGAACATTCTATAACGGAACATGATCTAACAGAACATGATCTAACGGAAAATTATCTAACAGAACATTATCTAACAAAACATTATCTTCGAACAGAACATTATCTAACAGGACATTATCTAACGTGACATTATCTAACGGGACATTTTCTAACGGGACATTATCTAACGGAACATTATCTAACAGAATATTATCTAACAGAACATTATCTAACGGAACATTATCTAACAGAATATTATCTAACAGAACATTATCTAACGGAACATTATCTAACAGAACATTATCTAACAGAACATTATCTAACAGAACATTATCTAATAGAAGTTGAGTGGTAGAATATCTAGGTTACTTCCAAGATCACAAAAGTCAGGTGAAAAAAAACATTAGATTGGCTGGAGTCTAATCGAATTATACAACCAACAACAACCACCTATTTATAACCAACAAACACTACCATCATGAGCAGCTGCCATACATATTATACAACTGAAATAAACGGAACAACTTAGACTGTAACAGACAAATAGATTTTATATTTGCCAAGAGGATCAGATAAAGGTTTGTAATAGATGCAATGTCATAGCAAACTTATGTATAGACACTGACCACACTGACCACAAGGTGGTAGTTATGACTATTAGAACATAGCAAACTTATGTATAGACACTGACCACAAGGCGGTAGTTGTAACTATTAGAACATAGCAAACTTATGTATAGATACTGACCACAAGGCGGTAGTTGTAACTATTAGAACATAGCAAACTTATGTATAGATACTGACCACAAGGCGGTAGTTGTAACTATTAGAACATAGCAAACTTATGTATAGATACTGACCACAAGGCAGTAGTTGTAACTATTAGAACATAGCAGTATAGACACTGACCACAAGGCGGTAGTTGTAACTATTAGAACATAGCAAACTTATGTATAGATACTGGCCACACTGACCACAAGGTGGTAGTTGTGACTATTAGAACATAGCAGTGCCGCCGAGTGGTTACCGGGGCCCAAATTTGGGGTGTAAAGAATAGAACCACTGTTACCTGCCACGCATGTCGTAAGAGGAGACTAAGGAGGTTTGACTAAAATCGGATGCACATGTCCTAAACGTGTAGAAGTCTATGAGTTTAGGGGCCTACCAAACGAATGTGCAACGTATACACGCTCTTGGCAAAGATCAAACATATCACAAAGAGTGACTAAAATTGGTTGTAAAGAACGAACGCAAAGAAGAAGAAAAAGAAGAAGAACATAGTAAACTTATGTATAGACACTGACCACACTGACCACACTGACCACAAGACGATAGTTATGACTATTAGAACATAGCAAAAAGTCTAAAATCAGAGAACAACACAAACTTATAAAAGAAAAATTCAAACTCAAAGAACAAACACATGTCAGACACACAAGAATCTTCCAAGAACTAACACATGTCAGACACACAAGAATCTTCCAAGAACTAACACATGTCAGACACACAAGAATCTTCCAAGAACTAACACATGTCAGACACACAAGAATCTTCCAAGAACTAACACATGTCAGACACACAAGAATCTTCCAAGAACTAACACATGTCAGACACACAAGAATCTTCCAAGAACTAACACATGTCAGACACACAAGAATCTTCCAAGAACTAACACATGTCAGACACACAAGAATCTTCCAAGAAACAAGCGAAATAGTCAAATAGAGAGACAGAAGAACAAAAATAATAACTTGGTGTGGAACGGGGAAGTAAAACCAACAGTAAAGAAGAAGAAACATAGATATAACACATAAAGGAAAAGTCAACAATAAAACATTACTGAATATAGAACAGCACATAAACAAGCCCATGAGGTTGTCAAGAAGGTTACAATATATGCAAGAGTATAACAAAATATTGAATTCAAACAACGAAAGCTCAACGTGAAAGTTCTATAAGAAGACTGAAGCTATGAAGAGTAGAAACGAACAATACAATAATAGGAAAATTATTATCGATGAAAATGTCAATGCTCTACACTCTACACTCTACACTCTATACTCTGCACTCTACACTCTACAGTCTACAGCAACCAGAAATAATCATGAATAGATGTCTATAAAAAATAATGGAATATAAACTGCAACTATAGAAACGATTTGTCACACAAGAAAACTTCATAAACATAATCAAAGATTTAGAACACTGATGGACAACTTGTGGTCTGTGGTCCGGAACTGGTCCACCAAATTATTTTGATCGACCCCAAAGGTGTATCGAACATCACTATACACAAATGCGTTTGTGGTCCACAGAAAAAGTTTATGGGAAGGTACGTGTGCACACAACACACACATACATCGCGCACACACACACACACACCACACACACACACACACACACACAGCACACACATACATCGCACACACATCACACACACCCACACATTTATCCCCTAGTTAAATTAACATCAACAAAACAACTATATAATAAAAATAAGTTGATAAACAGTGAACTTTAAACATTCTGTCTTGGAATCTCTGATCCTACAAGTCAAATAGCTTCATGCTAAACACTTATTATAGGAAGACCAAATTTCCAAGACAGTGTCAATTGGATTCTTTGGTAAGAAGAAACTGTGAAGAAAGCGGTATTTTCTATAGTAGATTCTCTGAGATCAGATGAGCTTTGTCTATGCAATCGTTAAATACATTGTAGTAAGGAAAAGTCATTGTAGTGGTGGAGGCGAAAGATATTTTACATAAGTAAGGCGTTGGAAGTTGGTGATCATTTGTTACAAGTTACACAATGCCAATGTCAAGCAAGAAATGAATAGTTCAAAAAGTAGGTTTTACTTTTCAGGAACGATAGACTGCGGATTATTTCTGTATTGTGTTAAGAGGTGACCTGTGGAGGTGAGCATAAACTTAACTTCTAGAAAACTGATTATCCACATGACAAGTATTCATGGATCACATCAAAAACACAGAAAATGATTTTAAAATGTTGTATAGATGAGATTCAAAGTTACAGTTGTTACATCAGTATATAGATGAGATTCAAAGTTACAGTTGTTACATCAGTATATAGATGAGATTTAAAGTCACAGTTGTTACATCAGTGTATAGATGAGATTCAAAGTTACAATTGTTACATCAGTGTATAGATGAGATTCAAAGTTACAATTGTTACATCAGTGTATAGATGAGATTTAAAGTTACAGTTGTTACATCAGTGTATAGATGAGATTCAAAGTTACAGTTGTTACATCAGTGTATAGATGAGATTCAAAGTCACAATTGTTACATCAGTGTATAGATGAGATTCAAAGTCACAATTGTTACATCAGTGTATAGATGAGATTCAAAGTCACAATTGTTACATCAGTGTATAGATGAGATTCAAAGTCACAATTGTTACATCAGTGTATAGATGAGATTCAAAGTCACAATTGTTACATCAGTGTATAGATGAGATTCAAAGTCACAATTGTTACATCAGTGTATAAATGAGGTTCAAGACAATAGGATGTCATCCGGAAGAGAAGCGGCAAACATTATAATGCAACAATATGCCGAAGTCAGCAGAGTAAGCATAGCAAAAGAAACAGTCGATGACACTAGGAGAAAAGCGAGAGCGATCCAAGGCGAGCCAAGAAAAGCAGATAGTCACCTAACGGAAACGTTCACCAGTAATGAGTTGGAAGAGGCTTTAAGGGAGCTGAAGCCCAGAAAGTCGCCCGGAAAGGACGGGATCACCAATGGATGCTTAAGAACTTGGGTGCCAGAGCTAAAGCAGCTCTACTAGCCGTTCTAAATATGTCATGGAGAACAGGAATAGTACCACGAGAATGGAAAGAAGCGATCATGGTGCCCATCTTTAAACCAGGCAAAAATAAACTCGACCCAGCGAGTTACAGACCAACAAGCCTCCTAAGCTGCACGGGTAAACTCATGGAACGTATGGGGAACAAAAGGCTATCTTGGCACTTGGAGAGCAAAGGGCTTCTCATGACACAACAGGGAGGCTTTCGGAGATACCGATCTACAGAAGATCAAGTAACTTATATCGCCCAGGAAATCGAGGATGGTTTCCAAGAAAAAACAGACACTTGCAGTTTTGGTAGATATGGAGAAGGCATTTGACACAGTCTGGAAAGAAGGACTAAGACTGAAACTCCTCACCCTCGGCATAAAGGGAAGAATGTACAATTGGCTTGATAGATACCTAGAGAACAGAACAGCAAAGGGTTCAAGTTCAGGGGTACGCAAGCATGAAAGTCACACTAAAGCAAGGGGTCCCCCAAGGAGGAGTGCTCTCACCAACTCTTTTCTTAATCTTTGTCAATGACATCGCAACATGCCTACCAGAGCGAGTGAACTCTGCCATGTACGCCGACGACCTGGCAATATGGGCGAGGGAAAAGTCAATGCCCACAGATTGACTACAAGTTACATTAAATAACCTGGAAGTGTGGACAAAAAGTGGAATATGAGCATAAATGCGTCTAAAACCACTTACACTGTGTTCTCGCAAAACAACCAGCTTCACAAAATTCAACTTAAAGTCAATGGGCAAGATCTTCCAGAAAGCAAGACCCCAGCGTACCTTGGAGTCACACTCGACCGTAAACTGACTTGGTGCTCTCAAATTGAAAATGCTACGGCAAAAGCGAGACAGGCTCATAATGATGCGTAAACTCGCAGGCTCCACGTGGGGAGCAAACGCCAGAGTGTTCAGAAGACTACTCTGGTAGAGTGCGGCCGGTCCTAGAGTACGGTATAGCATCCTGGAGCAATGCATCCAACAAGCAATTTGCCAAAGTAAGCAATAGCCAGAATCGTGCCATGCGTATTATCACTGGAGCCATGAAGTCCACGCCTATCAAGGCGATAGAAACAATCACCGGTATCCAACCAATGACAGATCGAAGAGACAGAAAAGTATTAGTACTAGCGGAAAAACTAAAACGGCTCGATTCCCACCCAATTCACGGAAGAATGTTTGAATTCGGAAGGAGTAGGCTACAGAGATCTAGCTTCGCAAAAATCTCCAAAGCACTGACCGGAGATCATCCAGTCCTATCAAAATGCAAATCCAAATCAATCCCGGCAACTGACAACTGCCCGCCGTGGAAAACCAGAATGCCAGAACTAAGGGAATCAATCCCAGGCATACTGAATAAAGGGGAGCAAAAAACTTCGAAAGAAAAGCGGCCACAGAAGAGTACATAGAATCCGAGTACCCTGAAAAAAGTGGACGCACGTGTACACTGACGGATCGGCCAAAAACGCAATCAGTGATGGCGGAGGAGGAATAGTGCTTAAACTCCCAAAGAAAGTGGCGGTCACGAAAGCGATTGCCACAGGCAAATACTCGAATAACTACCGGGCAGAGGCCGAGGCAATAAAAGCTGCGGCCGAAATGATCCTAGAGAGAAGAGGCACCACTCGCAACAAGGTCGTGATATTCACCGATGCTCTATCGGTCATCACGGCACTCAAAAGTGTTTGCAAAAACAGAGCTGAATGAGCTCAAAACGGCCTACGATGAACCAACGCGCTCACTCAAACACACCGTCATTCAGTGGATACCATCACACTGAAACGTATGGGGAAACGAAACAGCCGACAAACTAGCCAAAGAAGGCGGGCGACTACCTCAGACTGATCTCGAGATCAGTTATGAGGAAGCCAAAACAACCATCGGCTTGCACTATAGAAACAAATGGACAAAAGACCATCCTCAGTATACCAACAGCGACGGATACTATGGTCTCTCTCGTAGTGAACAAGTTGCCATACTTCGCCTCCGTACCGGACACAACAAGCTCCGAGCCCACATGTTCCACAAATTTAAGATTGGCACAACTAGCCTGTGCCCCTACAAAAAGGCAGACATGACGGCAGAACATATTCTGCAAAGACTGTCAACGGTTAGCAGGTATAAGGAAAAAAACATGGCCCCATAACACAGAGCTTCTCGAGAAGCTGTACGGAGGAACAGAGTCCCTTAAAACCACGGTAAAATTCATGATAAAAGTTGGTCCATCAGTCTAGGCCGGAACGCAAGAGAGAGAAATGAGGTTCAAAGTTACAGTTGTTACATCAGTGTATAGCTGGGATTCAAAGTTACCAGGACATGCGCAATCACAGACACGACCAGGCACTAGTATAACAGTCTCGGGTGACGCTGCTGACAGTTTGCCGAAGCCATTACTCTCACTACAGTCATTCCTTTCCACGCCTTCATTACCAGCTCATGGTGTATGTGTTCTGCTAAAACAAATGACATGGTTCGTCTACATGACCAGTTTACCAACAGATAGTACAGATAGTTAACTATACAATATTTGAGATCAGATTACATCAGCTAACTATACGATATTTGAGATCAGATTACATCAGCTAACTATACGATATTTGAGTTCAGATTACAGCTACTAACTATACAATATTTGAGATCAGATTACAGCAGCTAACTATACGATATTTGAGATCAGATTACATCAGCTAACTATACGATATTTGAGATCAGATTACATCAGCTAACTATACGATATTTGAGTTCAGATTACAGCAGCTAACTATACGATTTTTGAGTTCAGATTACAGCTACTAACTATGCGATATTTGAGTTCAGATTACAACAGCTAACTATGCGATATTTGAGTTCAGATTACAGCTACTAACTATGCGATATTTGAGATCAGATTTCAGCAGCTAACTATACGATATGTGAGTTCACATTACAGCTGTTAGCTAGCTATAGAACGATACTTGTCTGCTGTATTCTCGTATGACGCGATGTTTACGTCGACGTTGATTGATTGTTGTATAAATCTGATACATTATGCATACAACAAACGTACAACAAACGTACAACAAGCGTACAACTACGTGTGTTTACTGAAGTGAATATTGACAACTTGTGGAACATGTTCAGTTAAATGCTTTCTTCTCTGGTTTTCCGTTCAAGTGTAGATACCAACACATACCTTCAGATCCAGGCAGAAATGGGTGACTGTACAGATAACGACGGCTTTGTCGGCTCCACGGCTAGTCCTTGTGTCAACTTGCCGTGGGCGGCGGCCAAGGTATTCTTTAGCTTTCACCACGACCCGCCCACAACACTATCTTTCTTTTGCAAACCTGAAGAAATCATCAGCCAGGGAACACTTTGTTTCACCACTTGAAAGTATCATAACATGGCTGCCGTAGATATCGTCTCGTTGTTACTATTAACATGTTGATGATGTTGCTGATGTTTCTGATGTTGCTGATGTTTCTGATGTTGCTGATGTTGAGATGGTGCTGCTCATGTCAACACTGAGATTGTATTATACATTCACTAAAGTCATACACTCGCTAAAGTCATACATTCGCTAAAGTCATACATTCACTAAAGTCATACATTCGCTAAAGTCATACACTCGCTAAAGTCATACACTCGCTAAAGTCATACACTCACTAAAGTCATACATTCGCTCTAAAGTCATACACTCAAAAAGTCATACATTTCTTAAAGTCATACACTCGCTAAGTCATACATTCGCTAAAGTCATACACTCGCTAAAGTCATACACTCGCTAAAGTCATACATTCACTATAAAGTCATACATTCGCTAAAGTCATACACTCGCTAAAGTCATACACTTACTAAAGTCATACATTTCTCTTAAGTAATACATTCGCTAAGGTCCGACACACATTTTTTTTATTCTCTACATTTATTATGTTGAGTCGCCATTGACTGGGTTGATGCGAAAATGTTGCAGAGGCGAAACTGGCATCGATTGGGTAGAAAATAGTCAACTAGAAGATTTGGATTTTGCAGATGATATTGCCTTGTTAAGTAGAAACAACCAAGATATGCAAAGAAAAACAGACAACTTGTCATCTATAGCATCAAAAGTTGGACTGCAGATAAGCTATGACAAAAACAAATATAATGAAGACACCTATGGCAAGTAATGCAGATATCACACTGGAATCTAAAATGATAAAAATAACAGAGTAGTTCACCTATTTAGGTAGCAATTTTGATTGCACAGGAAATGTTAAAAAGAAATTATGATACGAATTGGCAAAGCAACATCAGCTTTTAAAAGTCTAAATAAAATATGGAACTGCAAGTTATATAGTATTAAAACTAAATTACGAATTTTCAATTCAAATCTTGTATCAATGCTAACATATGCCAGCGAGAGTTGGAAAATGACTAAAGATATAGAAAGCAAGTTGAATGCATTTGAAAATAGATGTCTGCGAAAAATAATGAATATAAAATGGAATGAATTCAGGAGAAGTGATGAAATTAGAGACAGGTCTGGTCAACCACTAGTGACAACTGTTATAAGAAAGAGAAGATGGAGATATGTTGGGCACACCTTGAGGAGAAATGATCAACGAATATCAAAGCAGGCATTGAAGTGGGATGCAAAGGGTTCAAGAAAGAGAGGTCGACCTAAGGAAACCCTGAAACGAACTTTCCTGAGAGAGGCAGGAAATATCGGTCTCAGTTCCATGGAGGAAATTGAGTGTGTTGCCCAGGATAGAGCGGTATGGAGAAATTGAATGCAGGACCTATGTAACGTATAACGGTAGGAGAGGAATTATTATTATTATTTAAATTTGTAATATTCTTTCATGAATTATTTTTACCTTCTTTCTTTCCTTTGTCCTTCTCTGCGTTTTGCCGTTAGGTGTTACATGTTTAACTGATGATTGGTTTCCGAGATAGTGTATCCTCGGTTGCTTGATAAGCTGAGGTATTGTGGTGTTTTAAGATGTCTGTAACTCCATCAATCCATCTTTATCTTGGTCTGCGCCTTCCTCTTGATAATACAATTTTCATTTTGTGCTCTATTGCAACTGGTGTATTTGGATTCATTCTCACCAAGTGGCCAAACCTTTTGAGTCTCTTTTTTTTTAATGAATCTAATAGCAGGTGTCGTTCCAACTGTTTTTCTAATTTTCTCATTTCTTATATGGTCTCTTCTTGTTTTATTTACCGCTTTCCTCAAGCATCTCATTTCTTATATGGTCTCTTCTTGTTTTATTTACCGCTTTCCTCAAGCATCTCATTTCTTATATGGTCTCTTCTTGTTTTATTTACCGCTTTCCTCAAGCATCTCATTTCTTATATGGTCTCTTCTTGTTTTATTTACCGCTTTCCTCAAGCATCTCATTTCTTATATGGTCTCTTCTTGTTTTATTTACCGCTTTCTTCAAGCATCTCATTTCACAGATGGTCATTTTCTTGTCCTTTATTGTTTTTTTGTCAGTGCCCATTTTAGGCAATGGTAGCACACTGTTGGTATGAAGATTTCATTTATAATCTGTCTTTTAGTCTCTACTAGAATTGCTGAGTATTTCTTCTTCTTCTTGTTCTTCAATCTTTCTTTTCGGCCAATTTGATCATTTTTTAAAAATATATAAACAAAATTTGCCAAGAACGGATTTTACGTCGAGCCATGTTATGCGCCTATGGTGACTAGGCCAGCACATCCGACTTAGTGCCAGCATTTTATTTACTAGGGTAGCTTGCCCTAGGGTGGCGTCTGTGGTCTTGGGGATAGTGACTCGGTCTATTAACCCCAACATTCTGAGTTCGAATCATGCTGCGGAGAGTTTAGTTGCAAATTGTTTCGTGTGGATTTTTACAAAAGGACGATGACAGCACCCGTTCAGAAAGCAATGGCAAACGACTGAAGGTAATAATGCCTAGAAAAATCACAAACAGCGTCAAAAATCTGGAGTTTATTCGCAAAGTCCTGTAAAGGAAATGCAATTTAAAAAAATAGCTTGCCTTATTGCTGCAACCTTTTTGACTATGTCCGGCGTACCTTTTGCATCGTATGATGAGCACTCTTTAATGATCTGTTTAACGCACCATATTTTGGCTTCGATCTACGCCAAAGACCATTTACTAATTTGCTAATTTTTCTGACTGGGTGTGATCGTTCTGGTTTAGGAACATTAACAGCCCTTTTTGGACTAGTCAGTAGGATGGTCACTTGTCGACTGCATTGCTTTTTAACGATCATCTTTCTCCGTATATTTAGCTTTAGGATCTACGTCACAGACCCAGAATTTTATTTACTGGGATAGCTTTCCTTGGAACTGTGGGACGGAAGGGTTTGCCACTTGGACGTCATCTTGTTAGAACTGTGGGACGGAGGGGTTTGCCACTTGGACGTCATCTTGCTAGAACTGTTGGACGGAGGGGTTTGCCACTAGGACGTCATCTTGTTAGAACTGTGGGACGGAGGGGTTTGCCACTTGGATGTCATCTTGTTAGAACTGTGGGACGGAAGGGTTTGCCACTTGGACGTCATCTTGTTAGAACTGTGGGACGGATGGGTTTGCCACTTGGATGTCATCTTGTTAGAACTGTGGGACGGAGGGGTTTGCCACTTGGACGTCATATTGTTAGAACTGTGGGACGGAGGGGTTTGCACTTGGACGTTATCTTGTTAGAACTGTGGGAAGGAGGGGTTTGCCACTGGGACGTCATCTTGTTAGAACTGTTGGACGGAGGGGTTTGCAACTAGGACGTCATCTTGTTAGAACTGTGGGAAGGAGGGGTTTGCCACTGGGACGTCATCTTGTTAGAACTGTTGGACGGAGGGGTTTGCAACTAGGACGTCATCTTGTTAGAACTGTGTTACGGAGGGTTTGCCACTTGGACGTCATCTTGTTAGAACTGTGGGACGGAGGGGTTTGCCACTTGGACGTCATCTTACTAGAACTGTGGGACGGATGGCTTTGCCACTTGGACGTCATCTTGTTAGAACTGTGGGACGGAGGGGTTTGCCACTGGGACGTCATCTTGTTAGAACTGTGGGACAGATAGGTTTGCCACTTGGACGTCATCTTTCTAGAACTGTGGGACGGATGGGTTTGCTACTTGGACGTCATCTTGTTAGAACTGTGGGATGAATGAGTTTGCTACTTGGACGTCATCTTGCTAGAACTGTGGGATGGATGGGTTTGCTACTTGGACGTCATCTTGCTAGAACTGTGGGACAGATGGGTTTGCTACTTGGACGTCATCTTGTTAGAACTGTGGAACGGATGGGTTTGCTACTTGGACATCATCTTGCTAGAACTGTGGGACGGAGGGGTTTGCCACTTGGATGTCATCTTGTTAGAACTGTGGGACGGAGGGGTTTGCCACTTGGACGTCATCTTGCTAGAACTGTGGGAAGGATGGTTTGCTACTTGGACGTCATCTTGTTAGAACTGTGGGACGGATGGGTTTGCTACTTGGACGTCATCTTGTTAGAACTGTGGGATGGATGAGTTTGCTATTTGGACGTCATCTTGCTAGAACTGTGGGATGGATGGGTTTGCTACTTGGACGTCATTTTGCAGAACTGTGGGACGGATGGGTTTGCCACTTGGATGTCATCTTGTTAGAACTGTGGGACGGATGGGTTTGCTACTTGGACGTCATCTTGTTAGAACTGTGGGACAGATGGGTTTGCCACTTGGACGTCATCTTGCTAGAACTGTGTGACGGAGGGGTTTGCCACTTGGATGTCATCTTGTTAGAACTGTGGGACGGATGGGTTTGCTACTTGGACGTCATCTTGTTAGAACTGTGGGACGGATAGGTTTGCCACTTGGACGTCATCTTGTTAGAACTGTGGGACGGATGGGTTTGCCACTTGGACGTCATCTTGTTAGAACTGTGGACGGAGGGTTTGCCACTTGGACGTCATCTTGTTAGAACTGTGGGACGAGAGGTTTGCCACTTGGACGTCATCTTGTTAGAACTGTGGGACGGATGGGTTTGCTACTTGGACGTCATCTTGCTAGAACTGTGGGACGGATGGGTTTGCTCATTGGACGTCATCTTGTTAGAACTGTGGGACGGAAGGGTTTGCCACTTGGACGTCATCTTGTTAGAACTGTGGGACGGAGGGTTTGCACTTGGACGTCATCTTGTAGAACTGTGGGACGGAGGTTTGCACTTGGACGTCATCTTGTTAGAACTGTGGAACGGAGGGTTTGCACTGGACGTCATCTTGTTAGAACTGTGGGACGGAGGGTTTGCTACTGGACGTCATCTTGTTAGAACTGTGGGACGGAAGGGTTTGCCACTTGGACGTCATCTTGTTAGAACTGTGGGACGGAGGGTTTGCCACTGGACGTCATCTTGTTAGAACTGTGGGACGGAGGGGTTTGCCACTTGGACGTCATCTTGCTAGAACTGTGGGACGGATGGGTTTGCCACTTGGACGTCATCTTGCTAGAACTGTGGACGGATGGTTTGCCACTTGGACGTCATCTTGTGACTGAAGGTTGATGACGACGTTGTTGGACAGTTGATGAGTCATCTTGTGTGGTTATGAGTCATCTTGTTGAACGGAGGAGGGTTTGCCCTTGGACGTCATCTTGCTAGAACTGTGGGACAGATGGGTTTGCTACTTGGACGTCATCTTGTTAGAACTGTGGACGGATGGGTTTGCTACTTGGACTCATCTTGTTAGAACTGTGGAAGGATGGGTTTGCTACTTGGAATCATCTTGCTAGAACTGTGGACGGAGGGTTTGCTACTTGAGTCATCTTGTTAGAACTGTGGACGGAGGTTTGCATTGGACGTCATCTTGTAGAACTGTGGGACGGAGGGTTTGCCACTTGGACGTCATCTTGTAGAACTGTGGACGGAGGGTTTGCACTGGACGTCATCTTGTTAAACTTGGGAGGAGGTTTGCATTGGAGTCATCTTGTTAGAACTGTGGAGGAGGGTTTGCACTTGGACGTCATCTTGTTAGAACTGTGGGACGGAGGTTTGCCACTTGACGTCATCTTGTAGAACTGGGGAAGGAGGTTTGCCTTGGACGTCATTTGTTAGAACTGTGGGACGGAGGGGTTTGCACTTGGACGTCATCTTGTTAGAACTGTGGGAGGAGGGTTTGCATTGGACGTCATCTTGTAGAACTGTGGAGGAGGTTTGCACTGGACGTCATTTGTAGAACTGTGGACGGAGGGTTTGCCACTTGGAGTCATCTTGTTAGAACGTGGGACGGAGGGTTTGCCACTGGACGTCATCTTGTTAGAACTGTGGACGGAGGTTTGCCACTGGACGTCATCTTGTTAGAACTGTGGACGGAGGGTTTGCCACTGGAGTCATCTTGTTAGAACTGTGGGACGGATGGGTTTGCTACTTGACGTCATCTTGTTAGAACTGTGGGAGATAGGTTTGCACTGGACGTCATCTTGCTAGAACTGTGGACGGAGGGTTTGCCACTTGGACGTCATCTTGTTAGAACTGTGGGACGGAAGGGTTTGCCACTTGGACGTCATCTTGTTAGAACTGTGGGACGGATAGCTTTGCCACTTGGACGTCATCTTGTTAGAACTGTGGGACGGATGGGTTTGCTACTTGGACGTCATCTTGCTAGAACTGTGGGACGGATGGGTTTGCTACTTGGACGTCATCTTGTTAGAACTGTGGGACGGATGGGTTTGCCACTTGGACGTCATCTTGCTAGAACTGTGGGACGGATGGGTTTGCTACTTGGACGTCATCTTGCTAGAACTGTGGGACAGATGGGTTTGCTACTTGGACGTCATCTTGTTAGAACTGTGGAACGGATGGGTTTGCTACTCGGACATCATCTTGCTAGAACTGTGGGACAGATGGGTTTGCTACTTGGACGTCATCTTGCTAGAACTGTGGGACGGATGAGTTTGCCACTTGGATGTCATCTTGTTAGAACTGTGGGACGGATGAGTTTGCCACTTGGATGTCATCTTGTTAAAACTGTGGGACGGATGAGTTTTCCACTTGGATGTCATCTTGCTAGAACTGTGGGACGGATGGGTTTGCCACTTGGATGTCATCTTGCTAGAACTGTGGGACGGATGGGTTTGCCACTTGGATGTCATCCTGCTAGAGAAGTATGATCGACGACCGGAAAGTATCACCCTTAGCCAATGCTTGGGTTTGTACCATTCAAGACTTTGCATTATCAGTCTTACTTTTCTATCCACGGTGAGTTTGTTCCTGAGTAGGAGTATTCTCTTACTTTTCTATCCACGGTGAGTTTGTTCCTGAGTAGGAGTATTCTCTTACTTTTCTATCCACGGTGAGTTTGTTCCTGAGTAGGAGTATTCTCATCTGTTTCGGGGCGCGCGTCGACACTTGGCAATTTGCAACGTTTACTCTGCATTTTCCCTGTCCCAGGGAAACATTGGACTGGGGTTGCGCACATATATTCTAGAGGGTCGTTTCAATTGGCGCTAGCAACGCTAAAATTATGCGTTCGTCAACATCACCCACCTCAGTTCTTCCGAGGATGTTAGTCGTTAATGCAACAGTACATTGCCCGGTAAAAGAACATTCATAAAAGAACAACAGATTAATAGGTTTGGACACCTAACAAGAATGTCCTGATATCGCCTACCACAGAGAACCACACACAAAAAGTATTATGAGTACAAAGCAAGAGGAAGACCACGCAAAAGAAAGAGCGACAGCATTACGAAAATGAATATCAGCTTACAAAGTGCCTTAAAACAAGCACTCACAAGATCACTACGTTCCACCTCCCCCTCCAACACTTCTATAAAGAAATAAATGGTGGAAGAGAAGAAAAAGAAGACCTTGCCCGATTGTCTCACGGAGGGCAGTTTCGTTAGGAACTAAAACGCAACTTTAGGATTTGCGCCTTGCCAACCTTACCCAGTAAATGTATCTGCGCTAGGCCTTTGGTATGGAGTTTGTCTTCCTATGTCCCATTGGGTTACAGTGTTTTCAGAGACACTTGCTGGGACTGTTGATTACACATCGTTCTCATTGATTCTTGCCCCACAGCTAGCAATTTTAGTGCTGCCATTTGCTCCAAGGGAGTTGGCATCGATCATTGACGACTCGTACGATACAATTTCTTACGTTTCAGCAACTATTTTGGCAATTTTTCATCGGAAGTTTGACAAGGAGATGCGTGCATTTTATTCAAGGTTTTTAGACCTGCATTATTTTTCCGTACTTGCACTACTACCACTACCTGTAGCTCTCCCTCGATCCCTATCCGCTTAGCCAGACAGGATCCACTGTCTGTTTCCAGGGTCACAACGTGGGGGTGTGATAGGTTCTTGAATAGTGCCAGCTCACTAAACCTGGCGCGACGTTGTTCCTAGAACTGCGTCTTTGACCCTGCTGAGTGTTTCAAGATTGGGGTAAGTTGGTATGTAATGTTGTTGGCTTGCTGGATTCTAGTTTCGATCTCTCTGTCGAGTCTACTATCAGATGTGAAGATACTTTCAAGGTATTTGAATTCTCTTACCTGATTTAGCGTTTGGTCATTTATTTGTATGTTGATATCTTTATGTTCTCTGTTTATAGTCATGATTTCTGTCTGTTGAATGTTGATCTTCATGTTGTATTTGAGGCAGCTTTTGTTTGAGTAAGTTTGTGTTCTTGAAGCTGTTCATTATTATCATGGAATAGACACTGGTCGTCAGCAAATAGTAGTTCATTTTGAAGGTCTACGTCTCGTGATGTTTCGTCTATTTTGGTGATACTATCCATGTATATCATGAAGAGGAGAGGTGATAAAACGCATCCTTGCCGTACTCCTGATGTTACTGGAAACCAATTTGTGAATCCCGTGCTTGTTCTTATGCACTTTCACTTTCCTTATATATGGCTCTAACACAATCTAGTAGCGTTCCTTTTATTTCGTAATTTTCAAAGACATCCCATAATATTTATCTGTTAACCCTATCAAAAGCTCTCTCGTAGTTAGCCTAATCTAACCATGTCTTCTTGAAGATGTAATATACCCAAGTTGCTAAAATTTCTTTACAATTATATTATTTCATTAAATATATTATTTCATTAATTATATTATTTCATTAATGATATTATTTCATTAATTATATTATTTCATTAAATAAATATTATTTCATAAATTCTATTATTTCATTACATATATATTATTTCATTAATTATATTAATCATTAATGATATTCTTTCATTAATTATATTATTTCATTAATTATATTATTTCATTAAATATATATTTTTTCATTAATTATATAATTCATTAATATTCTTTCATTAATTATATATTTTTTCATTAATTATATTCTTTCATTATACTCTTTCATTAATTATATTCTTTCATTAATTATACATTCTTTCATTAATTATACATTCTTTCATTAATTATACATTCTTTCATTAATTATATTCTTTCATTAATTATACATTCTTTAATTAATTAAACATTCTTTCATTAATTATACATTCTTTCATTAATTATACTCTTTCATTAATTATATTCTTCCATTAATTATACATTCTTTCATTAATTATATTCTTTCATTAATTATATTATTTCATTAATTATATATTCTTTCATTAATTATACATTCTTTCGTTAATTATATTCTTTCATTAATTATATTCTTTCATTAATTATATTCTTTCATTAATTATACATTCTTTCATTAATTATATTCTTTCATTAATTATATTCTTTCATTAATTATACATTCTTTCATTAATTATACATTCTTTCATTAATTATATTCTTTCATTAATTATACATTCTTTCATTAATTATACATTCTTTCATTAATTATACATTCTTTCATTAATTATACATTCTTTCATTAATTATATTTTCTTTAATTAATTATATTAATTCTGTAATTATATTATTTATTAATTAAATTATTTCCTTAATTATATTATTTCATTAATTATAGTCTTTAATTAAATATATATTTTTTCATTAATTATATTTTTCATTAATTATAGTCGTTATTTAATTATATTCTTTCATTAATTATATATTCTTTCATTAATTATATATTTATTCATTAATTATATTCTTTCATTAGGTACACATTCGTTAATTATATAATCGTAAACATATTATTTCATTAATTAAATTCTTTCTTTCATTAATTATATTCTTTCATTAATTATAGATTCATTAATTATATTTTTTCATTAACTATATTCTTTCATTAATTATATTCTTTCATTAATTATATTATTTCATTAATTATATTCTGTCATTAATTATATTTTTTCATTAACTATTTCTTTCATTAATTATATTCTTTCTTTCATTAATTATATTCTTTCTTTAATTACATATGTTCAATAATTGTATTCTTTCATTAATGGTATATTCATTAATTATATTCTTTCTTTAATTATAGTGTTTCATTAATGTTATATTCATGAATTAATTATATTCATGTCTTTAATTATATATTTTCATTAGTTATTGTTTTTCATCTATATATATATATATATTTATATATATATATATATATATATATATATATATATATATATATATATATATATATATATATATATATATATATATAAGAATCAGTTGAATTACATTGTATGTCTGTCCCAATAGTTTTTAAGATATCTGGACATCCTGCGAACTTGAAATTTGCCAAAAAAGGTAGCTTTCATAGATACAAAGAGGGAAAACTTATCGAAAAACTGAACTATTTGTTCTTCTCTATTACCATATTCCAACTTAACGCACATGGTCATTCTGCGTAGGAATCGCCAAAAATGTCTTATCAATGTTGTCGCGACGCTCCCGGTCACGTGATCATGTTGTTACTTTACGCTGGCGAAACGCGTAATCACAAAGTACGGAAGTTTTACAAAATACAAAAACAATGACAATACACAGCAACGTTTCGACGTACAAGGACTTTATCAAGCAAACAATACAACAAAGTGACGAATGTCACAGCACACTACATACAGACTTTGACAAAGATATTGCAACCAAATTATTACTTTCCGCTCAATTCCCGGTCACATAATGTTATGATAAGGTCACTATTATTATAATGTATTTTAAACACATTTATTCAAGTTCGGGCCATATCTTTTTAACACTCGGTCATTTTTTTTATAAACACGTCGATAAGTTAATAATCTGAATAAATTTAATTTGCCAATTGTTTTTTTTCAACTTTCACTGGAATTCAATCGTATCAGGTTTTACTGGCAATCGAAATGAGTTTATGTGGGCTCGGAAGATCAGCGAAAAAGGATAACAAATGTAACTTTAAAAGTGGTGAAATATTACAACTAGATTTAAACTAAATTCAACTTTTACGGGAACGGAAATTCTGTTGTATCTGGTTTTATTGGCAATCGAAATGAGAGACATTTTAAATTGTTATTTGTCAACTTTCACGGGAACGGGAATTCTGTTGTATCAGGTTTCACTGGCAATCGGAATTAGGGACATCTCAATCTTATATGGTGAGCCGACAAAGCTTTCAAACCAAGCATGGAGAGAAAACGTATTGCTTTTAATGGGGAAGACGATTTTGAAGCAACGTGGCATGTTTCTTTAAGGGACTTTACAAATAGATGTTAAACTAAATTCCCCGTACGAAGAACGGTTAAACTGCTAGTTAATTATACGCTTGTTGAGTGATGGGCCAAGAAGATTTGTTCGCCCTTTGCTTACATGACAGGATTCAAGGTGGGAAGAGATAGCTGAACATTGTGACAAAGAGATCTCTTGAAGGTGGGAAGAGATAGCTGAACATTGTGATATAGAGACCTCTTGAAGGTGGGAAGAGTTAACTGAACATTATGACATATAGATCTCTTGAAGGTGGGAAGAGATAACTGAACATTGTGACAGAGATCTCTTGAAGGTGGGAAGATATAACATTGTGAATAATGTGAATAATGTTCGGATCAAAAGTAAACTATGCTACAAAAGCTACATGGTATATCTCGTGACGCTGTTGACCAGGTCCAGATTTGAGTTTCATGTCTTGTGATAACGTCATTTTCTCATTGAATATCTTGGAGAAACTGTTACTCGATGACGGCCTCTGATCGTTGTATCAACAGTTTGGATTGAAGTTTCTTATCGCTGTCAATCTGCTACTGTTAGTCTGACAATATTTGTCCCACTTATCTCTGCTGTCATTTCTCCCACGAGTTGAAATAGTCTGTCGGTGTTTCCAAGTTTCCACCAGTAAACCCCTCTCCCTAGGCTCGGTCCATAGAGACGGTCAGAAGACGTTGCTTGAATGTTAGATTTTGATAACAGGTAGAAAAACATGAGCAAGAAATAATCGGTCCTAGGACAGAAAGTGAAAACTGTCGGTGGCCAAGTTCGGACCTTGTTGTCAGACCAAAAGCTAACATTAACAGAAGATATCAACGTTTGTAACAACTTTATTGCACATTAGTTGAAGGTGTACGATTCAACTTAACATCAGTGTTGAACAGTAGATGTGGTTGGACAACACGACTTAACATCACTGTTGTACAGTAGTTTTAGGTAAGCCTCAACTTAACGTCACTGTTGTGTAGTAGTTGTAGGTGGACGCTTCGACTTAACATCACTGTTGTGTAGTAGTTGTAGGTGGACGCTTCGACTTAACATCACTGTTGTGTAGTAGTTGTGGTGGACAACTCGACTTAACATCACTGTTTGTAGCAGGTTGTAGGTAAGCCTCAACTTAACATCACTGTTGTGTAGTAGTTGTAGGTGGAAGCTTCGACTTAACATCACTGTTGTGTAGTAGTTGTAGGTGGACGCTTCGACTTAACATCACTGTTGTGTAGTAGTTGTAGGTGGACGCTTCGACTTAACATCACTGTTGTGTAGTAGTTGTAGGTGGACGCTTCGACTTAACATCACTGTTGTGTAGCAGTTGTAGGTAAGCCTCAACTTAACATCACTGTTGTGTAGTAGTTGTAGGTGGACGCTTCGACTTAACATCACTGGTGTGTAGCAGTTGTAGGTGGACGCTTCGACTTAACGTCACTGTTGTGTAGCAGTTGTAGGTAAGCTTTGACTTAACGTCACTGTTGTGTAGCAGTTGTAGTCATACGCCTATTCAGACTGCACATCTTTTTCTGTCAACAATGAAATGTTTGCTAAAGTCTACTGACGCTGATATCGCATAGTTTGGATTTCATAACGTATAGTTTGAATTTAATAACGTATAGTTTGGATTTCATAACGTATAGTTTGGATTTCATAACGTATAACTTGGATTTCATAACGTATAGTTTGGATTTCATATAGCTTCTTGACGCTACTGAAGCTGACAGCTCAAAGTTCGGATCTGATGAAACTCATCGACGAAGCTGTTACACATTGGTCCACCTAATATGTGCTGATACACATTGGTCCACCTAATATGTGCTGTTAAACATTGGTCCACCTAATATGTGCTGTTAAAAACAAAATTCTACATTGAAACCTTAAAACGTAGTTTGTACGTCTGGAGTGAACACGTAGTTTGTACGCCTGAAGTAACCACGTAGTTTGTATGTCTGGAGTGAACACGTAGTTTGTACGATTACAGCTCTAAGGTGATTGATATCAGATATTTTCAACCTGCGCTGCTTCCATCGGCTGTCATTTGAGAAGCAGAAGAGAAAGTGACTGTAGCTGATGATGGCATAAATTTGATATTCATATGAGTCTACCATCAACATATGAATCATGTCACTCTGTGTAGCACGTGTCAGACTGTGATTGTATACGCTTGTAGATGACAGCTTGATTCTCCTGCATCCTTTCATCAATTGAAGACACAACTATACTAGACAACTGGACTAACTAGACTAACTAGACAAGCTGGATAACTAGGATAACTAGACTGGATATGATATACTGCCTCACCTAACAGGGATATCCTAAATATTGTCTCTGTCCAGACTGACCAGATCTACCTGGCGAACTATGTAATTCTGGTTAGATATTATTACAGGTGAGATCTTGAACTGTGTTACTATTCTAATGTTAAGGACACGACTTACATGACCATGTTCCTAGTCAAGGACACGACTTACATGACCATGTTCCTAGTCAAGGACACGACTTACATGACCATGTTCCTAGTCAAGGACACGACTTACATGACCATGTTCCTAGTCAAGGACACAACTTACACGACCATGTTCCTAGTCAAGGACACGACTTACATGACCATGTTCCTAGTCAAGGACACGACTTACATGACCATGTTCCTAGTCAAGGACACAACTTACATGACCATGTTCCTAGTTATAGTCATGCAAAATACAACAATAGTATATTTATATGTCTTCAGTTCTACATTTTACATGTCAATTATATCTTGTATAGGACATAACCTTGGGACAGCTTACTGTGACAGCTTACTTCGACATCTTGCTGGAACAGCTTACTGTGGCAGCTTACTGGGACAGCTTGCTAAAACAGCTTACGGGACAGCTTCTTCTGTGCACAGCTTGCTAGAACAGCTTACGGGACAGCTTCTTCTGTGCACAGCTTGCTAGAACAGCTTACTGTGACAGCTTATGTGGACAGCTTACTGTGACAGCTTATGTGGACAGCTTACTGTGACAGCTTATGTGGACAGCTTACTGTGACAGCTTATGTGGACAGCTTGCTAGAACAGCTTACTGTGACAGCTTACTGGGACAGCTTATGTGGACAGCTTACTAGAACAGCTTACCGTGACAGCTTACTGAGACAGCTTGCTAGAACATCTTAATGTGACAACTTATGTGGACAGCTTGCTTGAACAGCTTACTGTGACAGCTTATATGGAAAGCTTGCTAGAACAGCTTACTGGGACAGCTTATGTGGACAGCTTGCTAGAACAGCTTACTGTGACAGCTTACTGAGAGAGCTTGCTAGAACAGCTTACTGTGACAGCTTATGTGAACAGCTTACTAGGACATCTTACGGGGACATGTTATCGTGACAGATTTTGTGAACAACATTCTATGATAGCTTAATTCTTGTGTTGTGTGCAACTATTTTCTTAATTTGATTTCTTGTGTTGTGTGAAACTAGTTTTTAGTTTTGTTTTCTTGTGTTGTGTGCAACTAGTTTTTAGTTTTGTTTTCTTGTGTTGTGTGCAACTAGTTTTTAGTTTTGTTTTCTTATGTTGTGTGCAACTAGTTTTTAGTTTTGTTTTCTTGTGTTGTGTGCAACTAGTTTTTAGTTTTATTTTCTTGTGTTGTGTGCAACTAGTTTTTAGTTTTATTTTCTTATGTTGTGTGCAACTAGTTTTTAGTTTTGTTTTCTTGTGTTGTGTGCAACTAGTTTTTAGTTTTGTTTTCTTGTGTTGTGTGCAACTAGTTTTTAGTTTTGTTTTCTTGTGTTGTGTGCAACTAGTTTTTAGTTGTGTTTTCTTATGTTGTGTGCAACTAGTTTTTAGTTTTATTTTCTTGTGTTGTGTGCAACTAGTTTTTAGTTTTGTTTTCTTGTGTTGTGTGCAACTAGATTTTAGTTTTGTTTTCTTGTGTTGTGTGCAACTAGTTTTTAGTTTTATTTTCTTGTGTTGTGTGCAACTAGTGTTTAGTTTTGTTTTCTTGTGTTGTGTGCAACTAGTTTTTAGTTTTGTTTTCTTATGTTGTGTGCAACTAGTTTTTAGTTTTATTTTCTTGTGTTGTGTGCAACTAGTTTTTAGTTTTGTTTTCTTGTGTTGTGTGCAACTAGATTTTAGTTTTGTTTTCTTGTGTTGTGTGCAACTAGTTTTTAGTTTTATTTTCTTGTTTTGTGTGAAACTAGTTTTTAGTTTTATTTTCTTGTGTTGTGTGCAACTAGTTTTTAGTTTTGTTTTCTTGTGTTGTGTGCAACTAGATTTTAGTTTTGTTTTCTTGTGTTATGTGCAACTAGTTTTTAGTTTTATTTTCTTGTGTTATGTGCAACTAGTTTTTAGTTTTATTTTCTTGTGTTGTGTGCAACTAGATTTTAGTTTTGTTTTCTTGTGTTGTGTGCAACTAGATTTTAGTTTTGTTTTCTTTTGTTGTGTGCAACTAGATTTTAGTTTTGTTTTCTTGTGTTATGTGCAACTAGTTTTTAGTTTTATTTTCTTGTGTTGTGTGAAACTAGTTTTTAGTTTTATTTTCTTGTGTTGTGTGCAACTAGTTTTTAGTTTTATTTTCTTGTTTTGTGTGAAACTAGTTTTTAGTTTTATTTTCTTGTGTTGTGTGCAACTAGTTTTTAGTTTTGTTTTCTTGTGTTGTGTGCAACTAGATTTCAGTTTTGTTTTCTTGTGTTATGTGCAACTAGTTTTTAGTTTTATTTTCTTGTGTTATGTGCAACTAGTTTTTAGTTTTATTTTCTTGTGTTGTGTGCAACTAGATTTTAGTTTTGTTTTCTTGTGTTGTGTGCAACTAGATTTTAGTTTTGTTTTCTTGTGTTGTGTGCAACTAGATTTTAGTTTTGTTTTCTTGTGTTATGTGCAACTAGTTTTTATTTTTATTTTCTTGTGTTATGTGCAACTAGTTTTTAGTTTTATTTTCTTGTGTTGTGTGCAACTAGTTTTTAGTTTTATTTTCTTGTGTTGTGTGCAACTAGTTTTTAGTTTTATTTTCTTGTGTTGTGTGAAACTAGTTTTTAGTTTTATTTTCTTGTGTTGTGTGCAACTATTTTCTTCTTTTGATTTCTTGTGATAAATACAACAATTTTCTAGTTTTGTCTTCCTGTAATGTATACAATTATTTATTGTTCTATCTTGTGCTGGGTACAACCATCTTCCAAACCTAACCTGGATGAAAATTCTGAAAAAAAGCCAATAACTTAATTTTGTTGCCGGAGACGTGTGTGTGCGCTGATTGCATTGAGAGTATGAATTATCCGCGTTTAGAGACACGAATTCTGTCGGCATGGAACGACTTGAACCTGACAGAAACGGATCAGTGATATTAGTTCTGCCTGCTTCCGCCACCGGTACACGATGTCCTACCAACACCTTTTATTCATTAAATTTCTGGCATCTTGAGAGAAAATGGTAATTTATTACATCGGTTCCCAAAATGAACTTGGCACTGATGGAAGGACATTTATATCTTCTAGACGTTCTGATCATGGCCGACTTGCTGACGTGCTTGGGTCTGCTTCAGCCCCTATAGCTCTCCACCTCTGTCAGATGAAACAAGAAACATTGCATGGATGTGGACTTGGGTTGAATTAATGTTACTCTCAGATATTTCTCTCAAGTGTTTCCATTGCACACCAGCGCGTCCTTCTCAAGTTTTATTACATTTTAGATCTTGTGTAGGCAACTGGTACATACACGCGTACTGGTCTTGTCGGATGTTATATAGCTGTTTGGTACATACATGCGTACTGGTCTTGTCGGATGTTATATAGCTGTTTCTGTTGTATTTGTTTTCATTGATTACAAAAAAATTATGGTCAATAACTGTCAGTACTTTCATTAGAGGATATATTTCTAATTGAGATATTTGTGTGTACTTGAGTGATATTTGCGTTATGACACCTTGATTATCATATCAATATAGTATAGCATTGTCATATCAATATAGTATATCATTGTCATATCAACAAAAGATATTATAGAAGGCTTGTCATTATACTGTGGCTTAGCGCTAGTAAGCTTGATCACAACAAAAGAGTACCTGGTTCAAACACCGTGGCGGACAATTTGGAAGGGAAATTAGTTCTTGTGGATTTTTCCGAACTATAAAAATAGACCTCACCGTACAGAAAGCAATGGAATACTACTAAACGTATAAGTGGTGCCTATAAAATTGACGAGAGGTTAATGGCGTAATTCTGCAAAGGATATGCCACGATTTTCATTGTCATTATTCCACTATTCTCTAACAAAAACCATCTTTCATTGATTTCATTAGTACTGCTTACAGTTTGTATGTTTGTAATATCTGTATACCGAGATGAACATTGTGTAGTAGTATGATGGTAGTATTTCATTAGATAAATATTCTACCTTGTGTACATACTTTGAACATGTGGTGTCTTTCAGCGGGAGAATATAAGTGCTATTTCTGCTGTCATGGTGTAACCATGGTGTCTTTCGGAGAGAGAACATAAGTGTTATTCCTGGAGTTGCAACTTTAACACAGTTTTCTCAGAGAGAGAGAGAGAGAACATAAGTGTTATTCTTGGAGTTATAATTTGAAGATGGTGTCTTTCAGGTGAAGAGTATACCTATTCAGTTTGATGTGATTGTATGTAGAGAAGTTGTCTTCTGTGCTGAGATAATCAATAGCTATGTCATTTGGTGTTATATGATGCTATGTCATTTGGTGTTATATGATGGGAAGGTAAGTGTCTATCAATGACAGAAAACACTTGTTGTTTAATATCGATATCATATTACAGTAGCGGATTATAGAGAAGATTAGCTAAGATACTGACTATCAACTTGTGCCATGCCGGCTGGCGTAGGTGATCATGGATCTCCATAAACGTCTATTCATGGTGTTGACTATCAGTGTGGATGTTTACAGTCTTCAGGATCATGAAACCAGATTGTACAGAGTTCTCTCTCTCTCTCTCTCCCTTTCTGTCTTCCTCTGTCTCATCTCCCAATAATATTATCGACTGTTATAAAGTGTTATAAATCTTCCTTCGCATCACATCTCCCCAAAATTATGACTGCCTCTTTATTATATTGCTAATACGTTATTTCTGAACCTTGACCTCTTTCACTGCACAGCAGCATTAGTCATTTTAGTCGTTGGTATATTCTGCACCTTCTGCTCTAGCACCTTCTGCACCTTCGGGTAATGTTATTGTCTACATAACTCAGTCATCAGCTAGTTTTCCCCATTTATTGAGACCGACAGTCATCAGCTAGTTTTCCCCATTTATTGAGATAGACAATCATCAGCTAGTTTTCCCCATTTATTGAGATAAACAATCATGAGCTAGTTTTCCCCATTTATTAAGATAGACAATCATCAGCTAGTTTTCCCCATTTATTGAGATAGACAATCATCAGCTAGTTTTCCCCATTTATTGAGATAAGACAATCATCAGCTAGTTTTCCCCATTTATTGGGACACATACAAAAGTTATTCAATGAGGCCGTGCATATATCCTCCAATATGAACAGTGGTTGACTGCCTTGGCGGCAAGTTCATTCCAAAAGTTCTCAAAACAGCAACTGTTGTATGCAGCTATTATCCATTCTTGTCACACATCCCAGCCATTTTAGTCTTCTACTGCTAAGTATTCTCGTGATCAATGGTAAATTATCCCATTCTGGTACTTAAAAGTTGACTATTTTGGTGATCTGATCTTCATAATCTTGCAGAGACATCGATGGTGAAAGATGTGAAGCCTTCTCTCGTGTCTTTAGTAAGATGCCCATGTTTCTGAGCCATATAGTAAAGAGTTATATGGAAAACAACATTACGCAAAGGTGCAGAAACTTTTGAAAAGAGACTTAGAGATGAGCTGAAAGACAAAAGAGACTCAAGCGAAAACTCAGAAGTTGTCACAGTAAAACAGTTGCAAATTGACCGTCTGTAAAGACAAGAGAGACTCAAGCGAAAACTCAGAAGTTGTTACAGTAAAACACTTGACAATTGACCAACTGTAAAGTTGTTACAGTAAAACACTTGACAATTGACTGTCTGTAAAGTTGTTACAGTAAAACACTTGACAATTGACTGTTTGTAAAGTTGTTACAGTAAAACACTTGACAATTGACTGTCTGTAAAGTTGTTACAGTAAAACACTTGCCAATTGACCAACTGTAAAGTTGTTACAGTAAAACACTTGACAATTGACTGTCTGTAAAGTTGTTACAGTAAAACACTTTTCCAATTGACCAACTGTAAAGTTGTCACAGTAAAACACTTGACAATTGACCGTCTGTAAAGACAAGAGAGACTCAAGCGAAAACTCAGAAGTTGTTACAGTAAAGCACTTGCCAATTGACCAACTGTAAAGACGAAAAAGGCCATATAAAGTAAAGAGTTAATTACGCATGACCAATATATTTAAATATTTGGACTGTTTGAACCTTTATATTGGCTGATGAGACCAGAAATGATAACAGAAGAGGCATTCAATGAACACTTACCTTAGTAGTGAAAGATTTGATTTGTATTGTATTGCTCTTTCGACCAACCAATATGAGAATGCTCAAATGAAAATAGACACACATTTCATAACAGATCAAATGAAATCAATTCACAAAAATTAGTTCCCATCGATTAAACAAGAATAATTAATGCAAAATAAACAGCAAATCTAAATGATAACATCGAATGATGTTCTATTAATTATAATATCACAAGATGGTTATTCTTATTGTTTTACTTCTTCGAACGCTCCATATGGACCACTTATTAACTACTCTGTGGTGTGTATGTGATTTGAGCTTAAGAGGGATTGTACATTGTTCCAGTTATGCGCCTGTAAGTAGGCCAACATATCCGATTTATGCGATGCTTTTTACTTACTATGGTAGCTTCCCTAAGCCCTACTTCCGTCGGCTCTTACGAAATGCTGTGTAGGTCACAGTGTTACTATTCTTTGCTCCTCTTTGGAGCCACGGCAAGACACGGGTGGGACCAGCCAATATGAAGAAGATGCTCAAACACAAATATGTACTCTTTTCAGAACAGATATAACAATCAAACTTCAAATTAACACGACAATAAACGGCAATAAGCAATTCGACATCAACAACAAATCGACATAAGAAAATAAAATTATGTTGTATTAATTATAATATCTAATAAAGATTTGGAACCCGCAGGAAAGAGGAGTAAGGGAAGGCCTAGACATACCTGGAGAAGAGAGTTGAAGGCTATTAAAAGATAGGTAAAACATGGAAATAATTGGAAGGTATGGCAGAAGAGAGGAAGGTATGGCAGAAGAGAGGAAGAGCTGGCAGAAGAGAGGAAGGTATGGCAGAAGAGAGGAAGAGCTGGCAGAAGAGAGGAAGGTATGGCAGAAGAGAGGAAGGTATGGCAGAAGAGAGGAAGAGCTGGCAGAAGAGAGGAAGGTATGGCAGAAGAGAGGAAGAGCTGGCAGAAGAGAGGAAGAGCTGGCAGAAGAGAGGAAGAGCTGGCAGAAGAAAGGAAGAGCTGGCAGAAGAGAGGAAGAGCTGGCAGAAGAGAGGAAGAGCTGGCAGAAATGTGATGAAGACATGTGCTTCGTTGGGAGTTGGAACAAGAACAAGAAGGTGAACAAGAAGAAGAAGGTGAACAAGAACAAGAAGGTGAACAAGAAGAAGAAGGTAACGAACAAGAACAAGAACAAGAAGGTGAACAAGAACAAGAAGGTGAACAAGAACAAGAACAAGAAGGTGAACAAGAAGAAGAAGGTGAACAAGAACAAGAAGGTGAACAAGAAGAAGAAGGTGAACAAGAACAAGAACAAGAACAAGAAGGTGAACAAGAACAAGAAGGTGAACAAGAACAAGAACAAGAAGGTGAACAAGAAGAAGAAGGTGAACAAGAACAAGAACAAGAACAAGAAGGTGAACAAGAACAAGAAGGTGAACAAGAAGAAGAAGGTGAACAAGAACAAGAAGGTGAACAAGAACAAGAACAAGAAGGTGAACAAGAACAAGAAGAAGAAGGTGAACAAGAACAAGAACAAGAAGGTGAACAAGAAGAAGAAGGTGAATAAGAACAAGAAGAAGAAGGTGAACAAGAACAAGAAGGTGAACAAGAACAAGAACAAGAAGGTGAACAAGAACAAGAAGGTGAACAAGAACAAGAAGGTGAACAAGAACAAGAAGGTGAACAAGAACAAGAACAAGAAGGTGAACAAGAACAAGAAGAAGAAGGTGAACAAGAACAAGAACAAGAAGGTGAACAAGAAGAAGAAGGTGAATAAGAACAAGAAGAAGAAGGTGAACAAGAACAAGAAGGTGAACAAGAACAAGAAGGTGAAAAAGAAGAAGAAGGTGAACAAGAAGGTGAACAAGAACAAGAAGAAGAAGGTGAACAAGAACAAGAACAAGAAGGTGAACAAGAACAAGAAGGTGAACAAGAACAAAAAGAAGAAGGTGAACAAGAACAAGAAGAAGAAGGTGAACAAGAACAAGAAGAAGAAGGTGAACAAGAACAAGAAGAAGAAGGTGAACAAGAACAAGATCAAGAAGGTGAACAAGAACAAGAAGGTGAACAAGAACAAGAAGAAGAAGGTGAACAAGAAGAAGAAGGTGAACAAGAACAAGAACAAGAACAAGAAGGTGAACAAGAACAAGAAGAAGAAGGTGAACAAGAACAAGAAGAAGAAGGTGAACAAGAACAAGATCAAGAAGGTGAACAAGAACAAGAAGAAGAAGGTGAACAAGAAGAAGAAGGTGAACAAGAACAAGAACAAGAAGGTGAACACGAACAAGAACAAGAAGAAGAAGGTGAACAAGAACAAGAAGAAGAAGGTAAACAAGTTGGAGACTTGACAATAATATATGGTTAGCTAGTTTGCTGATAAATGTTGTGCCACAATTGCTTTAATAAATAAATGACGTTTAAAAATCCCGTTCTAGAAATATCTTTTTATCATGACACTGCAAGACAAAACAGAATAAGAGAAAGAAGAGGAAGATGTCTGGAATAATTCTAGAGCAAATACATGCCGACATATGAAACAGTTTCACGAGAATCTGGTCAAGTGAATGATACACCCAGCTTGATGTCCAAACGTATTGACCTTGTCTTTTCTTTGTTTGAAACTCCATATTGCAGATAACTAGGATTTCCTTGAGAAGCTCTCAGATGTACCACGCACAAAGTTTCTTATAGCAAGGGATTTCAATGCACGATCAAAGGAGTGGGGCAACGCTACCGAGAATAGACAGGGCATCGCGTTGAGTTCTGCTCTACTAAACTCTGACTTGACGATATTGAATGACGGCCGCCCAACTCGGTTAGCTTCTAGACCTGAGGACACTGATGGTGTCATTGATCTGGCACTGATCTCCACAACTGATGCTACTTTTGCTCGATGGAATGTTCTTGGGGCTCAAGATAGTGATCATCTCCCTGCGTTGTTCTTCTTAATAAGGCCAATAATTTGCGACACAGAAGACCCGAATCTGTCTTTCAGTACACGCCATGCCACTCTGATCACGAAAACCCATAATGTATACTGCGGCAGACTGCCAAAAAGAAGACTGCTAGGACTCCTTTCCTGCAACCACCTTGGTGGAATGAAAATGTTGAAAAAGCATGGCTAGCAAAAGAGGCTGCTACAAAGTCATGGCAGAGAGCACGAAAGAAGCGACCTAGAAATATGTGTGATGTGTCGGAAAAGTCTGCTATTCGCCACAAAGCCACTGAGGATTTCAAAGTATTGGCTAGTGAGGCGAAGAGTGGGTTATGGGAGACTTTCATAACGCAAGTCTGTGGCGACAAGTCTCTATATCAATTCTGGCAGTTTCATCGCAAAATGAACAGGGGGAATACCAGCCAGTCTTTTCCTACTTTACGTGACTCGTCAGGATCCGTCCTGACAACAGATGCAGAAAAGGGGCAGGGGTTTCTTCATCGTTTCGTGGAACAGACAGAAAAAGGTGATAAAACTGACCGCCATAATATCATGAGTGTTCTTTGTGATACTACTAGCTCTGGAGAACCTTACATTGACTTAATAACAAAGGAGGATGTTGTTAATGCACTCAAGGCAAGCCACAGCACCGCTCCAGGGCCTGATGGTGTCCAATATCATCACATCAAACAGCTGGACGAGACTGTTATTAATGCAGTTGTGATGGATTTTAATAAAAGTGTACAGAATGCTGTAGTACCCGAGGATTGGCTTCATAGCTATTTACGACCACTCAACAAACATGGGAAGGATCCTAAACTGCTCAGCAGCTACCGCATACTCACCTTGCAAAATGTATATGGCAAATTACTAGAGAAGATAGTGGTCAGAAAGGTAATGTGTCACTTAGAGAATGACCACATGCTCCCTGACACTTTGGGTAGCTACCGGCCAATGAAAGGGACATGGGACAATGCTGACACGTTTGCATATGATGTTTATGAAGGCTTCCAATCCAAGCAAGAGACTGTTGCTGTGGCCATCGACTTGGAGGATGCTTATAACAAGGTGAATTTTTAAATAATGGTGCGTTCTTTGATTAAATGTGAAGTTAATCCTTGGCTGGTGATTAACTTGCTAGTCCATGTCAAAGTGCTTCTCTTACAAGTTCGTTGCAAAGAAAGATGATAAGATATCTACACTTGAGGCCAATTTAGCAATGTTTATTTGCTGTCATTCATCATTCAATTCTTGTGATCACTTGGTAGACTTGTGCAAAAATACCATATCGGACAGTGAAATGGTAAATAAAGTTAGGATGCATCGTAAAAAGTGTGCAAATATTGTAAAGAATATCATTGCTCCTTACTTCAAGAAATACTTGACTACTGATCTTGGGCAAGGAAAATTCTGTTTATTACTGGATGAATCAACTGACATCACTGTAAACAAGTTATTGGGTATTGTTGTACTTTATTACAGTGAAACTCACAAGAAAGTAATTCATACATATCTTAATATGGTGTTACTAGACAAATGTAATGCAGATGCCATTGTAAATGCAGTCAAGAATGAATTAGATGAAAAGAAATTAAACATGAAAAATCTTCTGGCTATTGGCACTGACAACGCCAGTGTCATTGTAGGGACAAATAACGGTGTTTTCAAGAAGTTGAAGGAAGGAATTCCTGGATTAATCTTATTTAAATGTGTATGCCACTCCATACAATTATCAGTGTCCCATGCTTGTGCTGCATCATTGCCAATAAACTTAGAGTTTTTAGTAAGTGAGACTTATAAATGATTTTCTAAGAGTTCACTGAGACAAATTTCTTACAGTCAACTTTACCAGAGCATTAATGATAAGGAACCACTGAAGATCTTAAATTCTTGTGCAGCCAGGTGGTTAGCAATTGAACCAGCAATCAGCAGAATTTTATGCCAATGGAATGAATTGCGGACTTATTTTCAATTAGCAAGTTCTAATGAAAAATGTTACATCGCCACTTTACTGTATGAAATGTATTGTGACCCTCAGAATGAGTTATTTATATTATTTTTGCATCCAATTCTAAAACATGTTCAAGAAGTGAACAAACTTTTTGAATCAAATACTGCTGATAAAACAAAATTGTTTTCTGATCTATCTCTTCTTATTACATCTATTGCTAACATGTTAGTACTGCCAACAAGCAACATTGATCCTCTTGATCCTAACACTAACATTGAAGAATTTCTGGATCCAAATCCACAGCTGGGTTCTAGATTTGAGAAAAGACTTGGGAATTGATAATTAGCCAACAAACTCAATCTTCTCAAGTAACTCACATCCGCAAAAGGGCACAAAACTTTTTGATTAGCCTGTACAAAGAGCTGCATTATCGTCTGCCAGAAAACATTGCTATTTTGAAGAATATAAGCTTATTCTCAGTGCAAAATACATTGACACATTTTAAGAAAAATATTATTCCCCTTCTGGAATTATTTCACTTAAATGAATAAATGAAATCATCAATTGAGATTCAGTACAACATCATACATTTAGTTACATGGACTGATATTGCAACCACTGAGACATTTTGGTCTGAAGTTTTCAATTATACAGATTCTTCGGGAGGTAACCCCTTCAAAGACGTTGCAACTTTTGCCCTAAATTTATTAATTTTACCAAATTCTAATGCTGAAGTGGAACGGTTATTCAGCAGCATGAATGTCGTGAAAAATAAAATGAAAAACAAAATGCAGCTGCCCATGCTTTCAGCAATTCTTGCAGTAAAATATGGATTAAAGAGGCATAATAAATGCTGCAAAAACTTTAAATTACCTAAAGATGTCACCACCAAAATTGGAACAATGGACTCATATGACCCAACAAAAACTTCAGAAGATGTGCAGTCTGACTTCTCAAATTACGATGAAATACTATTCGAGCTGTAATTAATACAACACAATTGGTAAGTAAACTGTTTTTTGACATTTTTTCTAGCTTAAAAAATATTTCTAGCACTTTCTAGCACTTTTTCCCCCCTAAAATCTAGAATTAAAAACCGATTTACATTTGGCAACCCTGCGAGTCATATGACCCCAAAAAAAACTTCAGATGATGTGCATTCCGATTGCTCAAACGGCGCCAGAAGATGTGCAGTCTGACTTTTTCAAATTACAATGATATACTATTGATCTGTAATTAATACATTGTAAATAATACACAATTGGTACTTAAAATATTTTTTGGCATTTTTTCTAGCATTAAAAAAATATTTCTAGCACTTTCTAGCACTTTTAAAACTAAAATCTAGCACTAAAAGCCGATTTACATTTGGCAACTCTGGCGGACATTGACATTTGCAGATGATATCTTAATATATAGGACTGGGTCAGATAGACGAGAGATGGTTGACGACATTCAGAAAACATTGCATACCATCTTGGGTTGGTGTAGAGAGTCTTGCTCTCAGGTCACTCCTGAAAAAGCGTGTATGTTGTGGTGCTCGTTGAATAATCACATCGCCAAGGCTGATCTACCCTGTGTAATCTTTGATGAACATACCATCGAGCGCAGAGACAGGCTGCGTTATCTTGGAATAACCTTTGATCGTAGTCTATCTTTCAAACACCATATTGAACAGACGATACAACGTTGCAAATGTGGTCTTGCGGCTCTCAAAGTTATGGTGGCCGCACACCTTGCGCAGAGACTACTTGCCCTTTTGTTCGATCGACTGGTAATGTCAGTGGTAGATTACGGACTCGGAATTCTTACGATATCAAGATCACAATGTGAACGACTCGAACGGGTTCAGAATGAAGGTATGCGTATAGTTATGGGCTGCACTAGAGATACCCCCATTGTGAAGATGAGATATATGCTTGGTCTTCTGTCACTACACTCCCGTCATGCAATCGCCCAAACCAAGGCATATATGCGGGTTACTTCGGATAAGAGACATCCACTTCACAAGAACACTAATGATGTTAAGGGCACGAGAATCAAGCGTGGCATGTCGTAGATGGTCCAGGCTGAGAGAACAATTGACCAGGTGACTACGGTTGCAACCCTACCAAAAGGGGACGAATGGATCCCAACAGATGGTAGCATGATGAACTATCTCAACGTTATCATTATTCTTGGAAGAGAATGTAGAGATTGGGGCAACATGAAGGCTGATCTCGCAGTTAAGCAGCTGATAGAAGATAATGCAAGGGATGATGATGTTGTTGTATATACCGATGGGTCGGTTCAACGTGGTGAGAAATCCGGCTGGGGTTTCTTGGCTAATGCGCATGGTAGGGTTGTTGCAGAGCGAAGTGGGGCATACAGAACAACTACTTCTAGTATGAGGATGGAGGTTGAGAGCGTTACTGCTGCCCTCCATTGGATTTCTGGAACTTCATTTACTGGGGCAGTTGTTGTATCTGACTCTCAGTCGATGCTTCACAAGATCCAGAAGGGCAGGTTTCGGTATGAGTGGATGTCGTCTATAGAAGTTTCTAACCTCCAGCGGCTTACGTGGATATACTGTCCTGGGCATGCGGGTGTTTACGGTAATGAGGAGCGGACAGGCTTGCATCAACAGCATTGATTGTTGGGGAGTTGAAGACGGATAAGGGGAATATTCTTCGAGACTCTCTGTTGGATGAGGACACTAACATCGATGTTGAATCGATCAAGCGATTTAAGAAGTTTGGAGTTACCCGTTGTTCAAGTCGAACTGGATGTCTGAGAGGCAGAGTGAGAGGTGTGTTTAATCAGCGAGCCACAGGAACCATCAGTATGCATACTCTTCGATATCTGTTGGGGGAGACTGAGCACCTATGGGTCTGCCCGGAGTGCAATGACGTCAGTTTAGTAACCAATAACCAATAACCAATTGAAACAGTAGGGTAGAGGAGGGAGGGGCGGAGTTTGTACAAACTGGACAAAACACATTCCCCATATCAGCTGTCCAGGCAAATGCACAAATGGAAAATAACACTTCATCCCTACTTTCAGCTCAGACACAACAAGGAAATCAAGTCAGGAGATACTTAGGGATGATCATGACAAGACAGTCATGCAAAGACACACAAAGCCATATAATTCTGAATATATGATGATGTCATTTTGATGTCATAATCATTCTCAGGTGCCATGCCGATAGGCGTAGGTGATCATGGATCTCCACAAATCTCTGTCCCTGGTATTTGCTATCATCTCAGATGTAAACGCTCGTCCGTGCCATGAAGTCAGGCTGTCTAAAATTGTCTCTATCTGTCTTCCTCTGCCTCGTCTCACTTTGATTTCACCGGTTGTCATAGTATGTTCTAAACCTCCCCTCCTCCTCATATGTCCGAAAAATGATGACTGCCTCTTTCTTATATTGACAATACGTTTTCTCTGTATCTTGACCTCATTCAGCAACTCCACATTAGTCACTTTAACAGTCTATGGGATTCTCATCGTTCTTCTGTAAAATCACATCTCTGTGGTCTCGAGAGATCTGTATATTTAATGTCCATGACTCGCTCCCATGTGTCAGTATTTGCTCTTTGTAGCACATAATAACTCTTCTGACAATGACTTGTTGCAAATAATGCTTCTCATTTTCTGGAACACTGTTTTTGCCTGCCCTATTCTGCTCTTTTTTTTCTGATCTGCATCTGCCTTCTGATGTTACCAGGACTCTGAGGTATTTAAATTGCTGCACTTGTCTTAGATCCGTGCCACTTGCTCCGATGGTGCATTTTGTCGGAGTCCAAAATAAAATATGAAATTTCATGCTATGCATCATTTAAAAAGTAAATTATGAAAGTTTCCAATCTTGTCTCAATCTAATATATAGTAACGAAAGTTGGACAATCATTATGAAGTTTCCAATCTTGTCTCAATCTAATATATAGTAACGAAAGTTGGGAGTTTGAATTCCAATCTTGTCTCAATCTAATATATAGTAACGAAAGTTGAAAGTTTGAATTCCAATGTTGTCTCAATCTAATATATAGTAACGAAAGTTGAAAGTTTGAATTCCAATGTTGTCTCAATCTAATATATAGTAACGAAAGTTGGACAATCATTATGAAGTTTCCAATCTTGTCTCAATCTAATATATAGTAACGAAAGTTGGACAATCATTATGAAGTTTGAACTCTTGTCTCAATCTAATATACTCAATCTAATATATAGTAACGAAAGTTGGACAATCATTATGAAGTTTGAACTCTTGTCTCAATCTAATATATGCTAACGAAAGTTGGACAATCATTCAAGATATAGAAAGATTGTAAAATAGGTGTCTGTGAAAAAATAATGAACATAGAACAAGGAGTGATGAAATGAAACAAATCAAGGAGGTGATGAAACTACAGAAATATCTGGTCAACCACTAGTAGCAACAGTTTTAGTAAAGAGAAGATGGAGATATGTTGGGCATGCTCTGAGAAGAAATGTCTGGTCAGCCACTAGTAGCAACAGTTTTAATAAAGAGAAGATGGTGACATGTTGGGCATGCTCTGAAAAAAATGAGAAGAAACGATCAAATCATCACAAAGCAAACATCGAAGTGAGAGACAAAGCAAACATTGAAGTGGGAGACAAAACAAACATTGAAGTGGGAGAGAGAAAGCAAACATTGAAGTGGGAGACAAAGCAAACATTGAAGTGGGAGACAAAGCAAACATTGAAGTGAGAGACAAAGCAAACATTGAAGTGAGAGACAAAGCAAACATTGAAGTGGGAGACAAAGCAAACATTGAAGTGAGAGACAAAGCAGACATTGAAGGGAGAGACAAAGCAAACATTGAAGTGGGAGACAAAGCTTTCACACAAGAAAGAACGCACTAGAAAAATCCTGAAACGAACTTTACTAAAAGATGCGAGAAATATCGGACATAGATTCATGGAGGAGATTGGGCATATTGCCCAGGCTAGAGCGGTATGGAGCAACTACTTGCAAACCCTATGTAAGGTGTAACGGTACGGAAGAAATATAATAATTATTATGATGCATCTCTGTGCATTCATTTCCGGATAATTTCTATTCTACTTTCTGTCAGTTCCTGTATTTCATGTCTTTGTCTCTGTCTCGTTTCTAGCTTGTTGTTTATTCCATACATTTCTATTCTACTTTCTGTCAGTTCCTGTATGTCATGTCTTTGTCTCTGTCTCGTTTCTAGCTTGTTGTTTATTCCATACATTTCTATTCTACTTTCTGTCAGTTCCTGTATTTCATGTCTTTGTCTCTGTCTCGTTTTACCAAGTGTGTTGAGTTTGTATAACAAATGTCTTGAGTTTGTATAACAAATGTCTTGAGTTTGTATAACAAATGTCTTGAGTTTATATAAAAAAGAATCATTTTTCTTACCACGAGTTGTATTACTGGACTACGGTGTCAGGCTCATGTTTTTCATTGACCGTGGGCACATGGGGGGATATTGCCATCATTACGCCAGCCGCATTGATCGTGGGCACACGATGGGGCATATTGCCATCATTACGCCGGTCGACTTGTGCATTTCGTGGTATCAATTTGAGGTTGGGTCGATCTGAAAGCATTTGCGGTTGGCAAAATAATCCACGCCCACCGTGGATTTGAACACAAACCACCTGCCTAAGAAGCAAGTTTACTAACAACTGAGTGGTTACCGGGGCCCAAATTTGGGGTGTAAATAATAGAACCACTGTTACCTGTCTCGCATGTCGTAAGAGGCGATTAAGGAGGTTCGGCTGAAATCGGATGCAAGTGTCCTAAACGTGTAGAAGTCTATGCGTTTATGGGCCTACCAAACCAATATGCAACATATACACGTTTTTAGCAAAGATCAAACATATCACAAAGAGTGATTAAAATTGGTGGTCAAGAACGAACTCAAAGATCAAACATATAACAAGAATGAAAGGAATGAAAAGGAGTCAAGAACGAACTCAAAGAAGAAGAAGAAGAAGAAGAAGAAGAAGAAGAAGAAGACTAACAACTAAACTATTACGACTCTGGCATATGTTAATGGTTCCTGTGTTGGAAAGCACTTTTCTGTCTTATTATTCTTCAACATTTCTATATCGGTTTTCATTTGACTCAGTGAGAGCTCTCTCATACTTGAGTTCAGTTCATTGAGCATTGCCGACTTTCTATGCATGTCTCGCGGGATGAAGACAGCGGAATATTACCTAAGGGAAGTCCATCACATTAGACGTACCAGAGTCAAGTTAGTCTTTGATCTTATCGTCAACGTTTTCAGGTCTACACAGGGAGAAACGGTTTGCTGATGTTTCTGGAGGTAGTCAGTGGTTTGCTATTTCTCGCTTCTCGCCCACTCTAAGAGAAACTAGCTGTCCTCAACTCTACTACTTTCTTCCACTCTAAGAGAAACTAGCTGACCTCAACTCTTCTACTTTCTTCCACTCTAAGAGAAACTAGCTGACCTCAACTCTGCTACTTTCTTCCACTCTAAGAGAAACTATCTGACCTCAACTCTGCTACTTTCGCCCACTCTAAGAGAAACTAGCTGACCTCAACTCTGCTACTTTCTTCCACTCTAAGAGAAACTAGCTGACCTCAACTCTACTACTTTCTTCCACTCTAAGAGAAACTAGCTGACCTCAACTCTACTACTTTCTTCCACTCTAAGAGAAACTAGCTGCCTCAACTCGCTACTTTCTTCCACTCTAAGAGAAACTAGCTGACCTCAACTCTTCTACTTTCTTCCACTCTAAGAGAAACTAGCTGACCTCAACTCTACTACTTTCTTCCACTCTAAGAGAAACTAGCTGACCTCAACTCTACTACTTTCTTCCACTCTAAGAGAAACTAGCTGACCTCAACTCTACTACTTTCTTCCACTCTAAGAGAAACTAGCTGTCCTCAACTCCGCTACTTTCTTCCACTCTAAGAGAAACTAGCTGTCCTCAACTCTTCTTCAGATGTAAAACCCATCTTGTACAATTATATATATATATGTGTGTGTGTGTACGTGTATGTGCGTGTGTATGTGCGTGTGTATGTGTGTGTAAGTTTACCTGTGTATTTATGTGCGTGGTGTGATTGTTTCTATTTGTATGCCTGTATGTTTTTCATATTTATTTATCTAATGTGTTTGTTTTTCATATTTATTTATCTAATGTGTATGTTAAATTTTTTATACGTTTCAGGGCATCTATATCCAATATTATGGACAGCCAGACTCATTTCTACCCACTGTCCACATACAGTAGGGCCTTCCCTAACCTACATTCAGAAACGGGCATCAGGGAGGGACATAATGCTCTGGGACATCATAGTTTGGGATCTGGCCGTTCACACGCCCATGGAATGTTCAACTCCCGATCATCGTCGTACTACCACGCATGTGCAGAGAGTGCCGGAAATGTGGATGGACAAACAATGTCGGTGGTGGAGGAGGAGCATCAACCAATAGAAAACATCCACCCCGCATTTTCTCAGCATCAACTACAACATTCGCATCATCATGTGCAGCAGCGACACATTGGTTTTAATGGTACCAACAGTTCTTCTCACATATATTCTGACAGATCACGTGACCAGCATCAAATATCTAACCACAACAACCACCAACAAGAACATCACTTTCCTCGCTCAGGTCATACCAACATTCTACACACACAAAATATACTGACTCATGGACACCACAATCTATGCAGATGATCGCGTCCACTACTAATCGTCCACCAAGTCCATCGTCTGCTAACATAGCTGTGGTATGTAGCACTAATAGTTCACACTTGGACCATCCATCTTTAGGAGATGCCGTGCAGACAGGAGACCCTCCAACAGCTCATCATCAAAATACAAGACAAACAGCGTCTTCAGTAGTTGCCGCTTCCCCGGGTTTGGAATCGCAACATCGGCAACAACAACATCAGCAACAACAACATCAGCAACAACAACATCAGCAACAACAACAACAAACTTTACCTTTTCCATGGATGAAAACTACCAAGTCTCATGCTCATCAATGGAAGGCGCATTGGCCAGGTATGATTTTAATTCTACTTCTCACATTACTTTCACTTCTCACATTACTTTCACTTCTCACATTACTTTCACTTCTCACATTACTTTCACTTCTCACATTACTTTCACTTCTCACATTACTTTCACTTCTCACATTACTTTCACTTCTCACATTACTTTCACTTCTCACATTACTTTCACTTCTCACATTACTTTCATTTCTTACATTACTTTCATTTCTTACATTGCTTTCACTTCTTACATTACTTTCACTTCTCACATTATTTTCATTTCTTACATTACTTTCACTTCTCACATTACTTTCACTTCTTACATTACTTTCACTTCTCACATTACTTTCATTTCTTACATTACTTTCATTTTTTATATTACTTTCATTTCTTATATTACTTTCACTTCTTATATTACTTTCACATCCCATATTACTTTTCCTTTCTGTTCAAACTTCAGCAAACTACTGGAACTAGAACTTGCAATGTTTATGTGATACTTGTATGTATGTGCGTGTAGATATGTATATGTGTATGTATAGGCGTGTGGTTATGTACGTGTAGATGTGTACGCATTGACAGATGTTGAAGCGTGTGACAGATATTTTTGTGTGCAACAGTGTGTGTTTGGGGAGATACGTCTGACTATATTGGTCGTTTCTGTGTGTGCACGTGCAGATGTGTGTGTCTGTGTTCTTGCACATGTTGATTTGCATGTGTGTAGATGTACACGTGTGTATGTGTGTGTTTGTGTGTGTCTGTGTGTGTATGTGTGTGTTTGTGTGTGTTTGTTTGTGTGTGTGTGTGTGTGTCTATATATATATTTATATGTGAGTGTGTGTGTGTGTGTGTGTGTGCATGTTCAACTTATGTCTAAGTATTTCATGCAGGGTGAAAACGCCTGGATACAATCTGATATCAATCTCTTCCCTTCCTCCACACACACCGCGCGCGCACGCACACATTCACACACACAATCACACACATACACAATCACACACACACAATCACATAAATAGACAATCACTAGCAGCGTAGTCTTGTGAAGATAACAAAAACAGAATGTGTACAAGAAGTAAATATTGACGTCCGAAACGAAAATGTTATTGTTATAAAAGAATAAACAAATTTGTTATCTTTACTCGCTGACTGATGGTAAACAAGAAATCGTTACATCTAATCAACTTCTTCATCAATATTAATCAACATTTTCTCACTGGATAAATCTCCGACAAGACAAGGACAAATAGAGCCGTTCTCTCGTCTCCCAGTAGCAGAAATTATGGTTGTACATGTGTACCCTACCATAGAGTCGTTGTCTCGTCTCCCAGTAGCAGAAATTATGGTTGTACATGTGTACCCTACCATAGAACCGTTGTCTCGTCTCCCAGTAGCAGAAACTCTGGTTGTACATGTGTATGCTACCATAGAGTCGTTGTCTCGTCTCCAAGAGACAGAAATTCTGGTTGTACATGTGTATCCTACCATAGAGTCGTTGTCTCGTCTCCCAGTAGCAGAAACTCTGGTTGTATCCTACCATAGAACCGTTGTCTCGTCTCCCAGTAGCAGAAACTCTGGTTGTACATGTGTATGCTAAAATAGAGCCGTTGTCTCGTCTCCAAGAGACAGAAATTCTGGTTGTACATGTGTATCCTACCATAGAGTCGTTGTCTCGTCTCCCAGTAGCAGAAACTCTGATTGTACATGTGTATGCTACAAGTGAATGATGTACATAACATTCGGAGATCAAACATTTGCAACCAATGCTACTTTGTTTGTAATGGTGGTGGTTGTTGTGGTTGCATGCAACTGTGATTGTAGTTGTAGCTATGATTGTAGTTACTGTTGTTCAAAGAGGGGGTAGTAGGTGGAAGGTTAATGAAAGAAGAAGCATCAATATCAACTTTTCATGACACCAACAATTTGTTACAGTTCAACAATTTGTTACAGTTCAACAATTTGTTACAGTTCAACAATGTGTTACAGTTCAGCAATGTGTTACAGTTCAACAATATGTTACAGTTCAACAATGTGTTAGTTCAACAATTTGTTACAGTTCAACAATTTGTTAGTTCAACAATTTGTTACAGTTCAACAATGTGTTACAGTTCAACAATGTGTTACAGTTCAACAATATGTTACAGTTCAACAATGTGTTACAGTTCAACAATGTGTTACAGTTCAACAATTTGTTACAGTTCAACAATGTGTTAGTTCAACAATTTGTTACAGTTCAACAATATGTTACAGTTCAACAATTTGTTACAGGTCAACAATGTGTTACAGTTCAACAATGTGTTACAGTTCAACAATGTGTTACAGCTCAATAGATAATCAAATCAAACAAATAACAGAACAGCAAACAAATGTTCAAACTGACTGAGAGAAATCAAATAAAGGAACTACAAGATTTTAGATATAAATTAAGAGGCGTGTACACTACAAGATTTAATCAAGATAATACCAATTAGATAGAAATTAAGAGGCTTGTACACTACAAGATTTGATCAAGGTAAAACCAATTAGATAGAAATTAAGAGGCTTGTACACTACAAGATTTTAGATAGAAATTAAGAGGCTTGTACTCTACAAGATTTTAGATAGAAATTAAGAGGCTTGCACCCTACACGATTTGATCAAGATAATACCAATTAGATAGAAATGAAGAGGCGTGTACACTACAAGATTTGATCAAGATAATACCAATTAGATAGAAATGAAGAGGCTTGTACACTACAAGATTTGATCAAGATAATACCAATTAGATAGAAATGAAGAGGCTTGTACACTACAAGATTTGATCAAGATAATACCAATTAGATAGAAATGAAGAGGCGTGTACACTACAAGATTTGATCAAGATAATACCAATTAGATAGAAATGAAGAGGCGTGTACACTACAAGATTTGATCAAGATAATACCAATTAGATAGAAATGAAGAGGCGTGTACACTACAAGATTTGATCAAGATAATACCAATTAGATAGAAATGAAGAGGCGTGTACACTACAAGATTTGATCAAGATAATACCAATTAGATAGAAATGAAGAGGCTTGTACACTACAAGATTTGATCAAGATAATACCAATTAGATAGAAATGAAGAGGCGTGTACACTACAAGATGTGATCAAGATAATACCAATTAGATAGAAATGAAGAGGCTTGTACACTACAAGATTTGATCAAGATAATACCAATTAGATAGAAATGAAGAGGCTTGTACACTACAAGATTTGATCAAGATAATACCAATTAGATAGAAATGAAGAGGCTTGTACACTACAAGATTTGATCAAGATAATACCAATTAGATAGAAATGAAGAGGCTTGTACACTACAAGATTTGATCAAGATAATACCAATTAGATAGAAATGAAGAGGCTTGTACACTACAAGATTTGATCAAGATAATACCAATTAGATAGAAATGAAGAGGCTTGTACACTACAAGATTTGATCAAGATAATACCAATTAGATAGAAATGAAGAGGCTTGTACACTACAAGATTTGATCAAGATAATACCAATTAGATAGAAATGAAGAGGCGTGTACACTACAAGATAGAAACCAATTAGATGATCAATGTCTTTCGAACACATAATACAAAGAAGTTGTTTGAAATATTTGATAACAACAGGTAAAATACAAGTAAGAAAAGATCACAGAAGTAAGAGATCAACTTTACTGCATACTATTATCCACATCTTCGTCAACTATCTCTGATCATGCACTTAATTTGATGTGTACCACAACCTGGACAGTCAGCTTTAGGTCTGTCAAGTTTTCTTCGTCAACTATCTCTGATCATGCACTTAATTTGATGTGTACCACAACCTGGACAGTCAGCTTTAGGTCTGTCAAGTTTCCTTGGTCAACGATCTCTGGTCATGCACTTAATTTACTGTAAACCATAAACTGGAGTATAACTTACTTGACGTATTCCTTTCCGCTAAAAGTGGAGCATAGTGTCTCAACAGTTATTTGTACCTTTTCCCTGCCTGTGGGTGTTTTCTTTATGTCTTTCCAGGATAGTCCAGGACGCTTAGTTCTTCAAGAAGACTTCTTCTTCATGTCGGTTTAGAGCGTCCCCTTTTCTGTTTTCCTTGCGGGTTTCACTTAAGTGCTTGTCTAGTGATACTCGACTATTTCTTCGGTTCCACGTCTAATCCTGGAACAGCATGAGTTCCAGCTCTATTACCATCTAATCCTTGAACAGCATGAGTTCCAGCTCTATTATCATCTAATCCTGGAACAGCATGAGTTCCAGCTCTGTTACCATCTAATCCTGGAACAGCATGAGTTCCAGCTCTGTTACCATCTAATCCTGGAACAGCATGAGTTCCAGCTCTATTACCATCTAATCCTGGAACAGCATGAGTTCCAGCTCTGTTACCATCTAATCCTGGAACAGCATGAGTTCCAGCTCTGTTATTATACACATGTCTGTGTTTGCAACTCCACTGTTACCATCTCAGACTGAGAATTCGCCGAAGACATTTATTGACACTGGTCGTAATCTTGTATGTATTGAGCTTGTTATTGAACGTCTGGTTTCCGAGTCAGGCAAAAAGATAGATTTCACATTTGGACTGAATATCCCCGTTGGTGCAGTCAATAAATCACAAGTATACAAGATCTAGTATAGCTTCTACAATTTTCTCTATAAGTTTTCTTACATATATTATCTATTATAAAATTAAATATGGTCGTGTATGTTTGTTTGAAGCATTGAGAAAACTTTCAAACGTCCACTTCTAGAATCATGAAATTTGGAGTATATATTCTTGCAGGAATGTGTAGGTCAGCTCGACTATATTTACCCGGTATCTACATTACATAGCTGGATTCATTCTTACGTACAGCAAAGCCACATGTCAACCCGTTCTGGCAGCATCAATCCGATAAGCCACCTCACAAACCAAAACATTAAAGAGAGGCTATATTATTCACAAGGACAATTGACTGCACTTTGTATATACTGAGTGATTGATTGAGTGTGAGTGATTGATTGATTGATTGATATGATCATCATCATTGCACTTCGTTGAGTAACCATGTGTGCTTCGATCTCTTTCTTCAGCTGCAGTGCACAAACTCCGTAGCACCGGCGAGGGTCCTGGATGTAATTTTGAAGACGGTGAAGATATTTATTATGAATTTTATTTTTAATCTTTTTCTAATGAATTTTGCCGGCGTTTTCTATCGTGTTCTTCTCCATTTGGAACTGCCAAAGGTTCTTTTACGTCTGTCTCTGATAGGACTAGGTACTCGATCTCACCTACACTGAGATAGGACTAGGAACTCGATCTTACCTACACTGAGATAGGACTGGGAACTATATCTCACCTACACTGAGATAGGACTAGGAACTTGATCTCACCTACACTGAGATAGTACTAGGAACTAGATCTCACCTACACTGAGATAGGACTAGCAACTCGATCTCACCTACACTGAGATATGACTAGCAACTCGATCTCCCCTACACTGAGATCAGTGATCTCTGCAAAAGATATCCCGATGTCTCCACGAGGGAGCGTACCGGTTACATTTGGCACGAAAGGTGAGCATCTAACGTTCCACCCTACAGAGACCCCATTTGTGCATCTAACGTTCCACCCTACAGAGACCCCATTTGTGCATCTAACGTTCCACCCTACAGAGACCCCATTTGTGCATCTAACGTTCCACCCTACAGAGACCCCATTTGTGCATCTAACGTTCCACCCTACAGAGACCCCATTTGTGCATCTAACGTTCCACCCTACAGAGACCACATTTGTGCATCTAACATTCCACCCTACAGAGACCCCATTTGTGTGTCAATGATATTTATTATAAGAGCTTATTGGATTATTATAAGAGCTTATCGGATTATTATAAGAGCGTATTGGATTATTATAAGAGCTTATTGGATTATTATAAGAGATTATTGGATTATTATAAGAGATTATTGGATTATTATAAGAGCGTATCGGATTATTATAAGAGCTTATTGGATTATTATAAGAGATTATTGGATTATTATAAGAGATTATCGGATTATTATAAGAGATTATCGGATTATTATAAGAGATTATTGGATTATTATAAAAGATTATCGGATTATTATAAGAGCTTATTGGATTATTATAAGAGATTATTAGATTATTATAAGAGCTTATCGGATTATTATAAGAGCTTATTGGATTATTACAAGAGCTTATTGGATTATTATATGAGATTATTGGATTATTATAAGAGCTTATTGGATTATTATAAGAAATTATTGGATTATTATATGAGATTATTGGATTATTATAAGAGCTTATTGGATTATTATAAGAAATTATTGGATTATTATAAGAGATTATTAGATTATTATAAGAGCTTATTGGATTATTATAAGAGATTATTGGATTATTATAAGAGCTTATTGGATTATTATAAGAGCTTATTGGATTATTATAAGAGATTTATTCATAGAAATAGTGTTTTCAACTTAACATTCCAAGATGGGAAATAGTGCTGTGCTACTTAATATAAACAAAATTAACTTGACTAGATTTTCTAAGAGCTCCCTCAATGTCTTCTCTCACAGATAGCGCTAAGAGCTCCCTCAGATGTCTTCTCTCACAGATAGTACTAAGAGCTCCCTCAGATGTCCTCTTTCACAGATAGCGTTAAGTGCTCCCTCAGAAGTCTTCTCTCACAGATAGCGCTAAGTGCTCCCTCAGATGTCTTCTCTCACAGATAGCGCTAAGAGCTCCCTCAGATGTCTTCTCACACAGATAACGCTAAGAGCTCCCTCAGATGTCTTCTCTCACAGATAGTGCTAAGAGCTCCCTCAGATGTCTTCTCTCACAGATAGCGCTAAGAGCTCCCTCAGATGTCTTCTCACACAGATAACGCTAAGAGCTCCCTCAGTTGTCTTCTCACACAGATAGCGCTAAGAGCTCCCTCAGATGTCTTCTCACACAGATAACGCTAAGAGCTCCCTCAGTTGTCTTCTCACACAGATAGCGCTAAGAGCTCCCTCAGATGTCTTCTCACACAGATAGCGTTAAGTGCTCCCTCAGAAGTCTTCTCTCACAGATAGCGCTAAGTGCTCCCTCAGATGTCTTCTCTCACAGATAGTGCTAAGAGCTCCCTCAGATGTCTTCTCACACAGATAACGCTAAGAGCTCCCTCAGATGTCTTCTCACACAGATAGCGCTAAGAGCTCCCTCAGATGTCTTCTGACACAGATAGTGCTTCTATCTAACAATCGAGATTAATTCTTTATGTCCAAGGGACAGAACCGGAAATAAAATAAATAATTCAACCAATATTCGTTACTGCCCTTTGTATTCGATTCCGTATTCAAGATTAGTAGAACAATGCAGGGCAATTAGAGCTAGGATTAAGGAATGGGAAGAGAGAGAGAGAGAGAGAGAGGGAGAGAGAGGGAGAGAGAGGGAGATAGACTTATACAATTTTGTTCAAGAAAACTCCATGATCACAAACCACACATTACTTGATCTGACTAAGAATGAGGAGAGTTATACACATGGAACAGTCTAGAAGACAAGAAGAGAGAGAAACCAGATATACATTATTATAATAAAGAACAGATTGGAAAACAATGTAGAAATAATTTTATTTTTTCCAATCCAGAAGCACTTGAGCTTTCAGCTCTTCGGCTCGGTGCCATGGACATCGTAACCCTTCGGTTCAGTGTCACGAACACCGTGAATCTGGGGAACCTGTGGCTTTTCTGCCAGCCCACGGAATCGAACCCGCACTCACAGAGGGCTAGTCACCCGCAGTGCAACGCGCTACGAACACGCTGGGCAGACGGGCACTGTAAAAATAAAGATACCAAACCTTAGACACGAGCATAGGTCAACTCAGAATATAATATTATAACAGAAGTGTCTGTGTAGCCTAGATGCTGGGTACTCGTCTCTCGTGCCTAAGGTACCAGGTTCGCTCTCTTGTGGATTCATCTGGATTAGTGTAGGTGAGATCTAGTTCCTAGTCCTATCTTAGTGTAGGTGAGATCTAGTTCCTAGTCCTATTTTAGTGTAGGTGAGATCTAGTTGCTAGTCCTATCTTAGTGTAGGTGAGATCTAGTTGCTAGTCCTATCTCAGTGTAGGTGAGATCTAGTTCCTAGTCCTATCTTAGTGTAGGTGAGATCTAGTTGCTAGTCATATCTTAGTGTAGGTGAGATCTAGTTCCTAGTCCTATCTCAGTGTAGGTGAGATCTAGTTCCTAGTCCTATCTTAGTGTAGGTGAGATCTAGTTCCTAGTCCTATCTTAGTGTAGGTGAGATCTAGTTCTTAGTTCTATCGGAGATGGACGATAAAAATAGGTCCCGTGTTTCAATTTGAGCACGTAAAATAACCCTTGGCAGTTCACACTCGAGAAGAGCAGGCTGGAAAGCCGCTGTCCATTTTAAGCAAACAAAGAAAGGACAACTATCTGCAAAGGACATTCTAAGTGACGATGAGGATGTTGACCTTAGACCTTTTGAAGAAAATGTTTACTCATGTGATGTTTCTCTGTCAGTAAGTAGTAAGAAAATGCTTACTGGTTTGATGTTTCTATGTCAGTAAGTGGTAAGAAAAAACACAACACGTTCATAGCTAACCGGAAATTGTCACAAACCTACCTGGCATACCGCGACAGGCATTCAACCGGAACATGTGACTTGACTTTGCACACTTTCTCTCTGGCTATCTCTCTTCATGTCATCCCATTGTCCTGGTTTCTTCTTGACCCCTCCCATAAGCTGGCACGATATTTCACTGGGTCTGGAGGAAATGAATAATGTCACCTAGTCTACCTGACAGCCTAACTGATTGCCTTGCTACTCAACAACATGTACGTTAGTTAGAAAAGTTCATTGTTTCTGTGTATATCACAATTTGCGAACTTGTTTCCTATACGATTTGTTTTGTAATTTATACAACATTTTAATACAACATTTTAATACAACATTTTTATACAACAATTAAATAGTGATGTTCCCAAGTCTTTTATAGTATCAACATGTTGTCAAGTTTAGGATAAGTGCAACAGATTGTGAAGTTTAGTGTGATATCAACAGATTGTGAAGTTTAGTGTGATATCAACAGATTGTAAAGTTTAGTATGATATCAACAGATTGTAAAGTTTAGTATGATATCAACAGATTGTAAAGTTTAGTATGATTTCAACAGATTGTAAAGTTTAGTATGATATCAACAGAATGTAAAGTTTAGTGCGATATCAACAGATTGTGAAGTTTAGTATGATATCAGCAAGTTGTGAAGTTTAGTATGATATCAACAGATTGTGATGTTTAGTATGATATCAACAGAATGTAAAGTTTAGTTTGATATCAACAGAATGTAAAGTTTAGTATGATATCAACAGAATGTAAAGTTTAGTTTGCTTTCAACAGGTTGTGAAATTTAGTATGATATCAACAGGTTGTGAAGTTTAGTATGATATCAACAGAATGTAAAGTTTAGTTTGCTTTCAACAGGTTGTGAAATTTAGTATGATATCAACAGGTTGTGAAGTTTAGTATGATATCAACAGGTTGAGAAGTTTAGTATGATATCAACAGGTTGTGAAGTTTAGTATGATATCAACAGGTTGTGAAGTTTAGTATGATATCAACAGGTTGTAAAGTTTAGTTTGCTTTCAACAGGTTGTGAAGTTTAGTATGATATCAACAGAATGTGAAGTTTAGTTTGCTTTCAACAGGTTGTGAAGTTTAGTATGATATCAACAGAATGTGAAGTTTAGTTTGCTTTCAACAGGTTGTGAAGTTTAGTATGATATCAACAGAATGTGAAGTTTAGTTTGCTTTCAACAGGTTGTGAAGTTTAGTATGATATCAACAGGTTGTGAAATTTAGTATGATATCAACAGGTTGTGAAGTTTAGTATGATATCAACAGAATGTGAAGTTTAGTTTGCTTTCAACAGGTTGTGAAGTTTAGTATGATATCAACAGGTTGTGAAGTTTAGTATGATATCAACAGGTTGTGAAGTTTAGTATGATATCAACAGGTTGTGAAGTTTAGTATGATATCAACAGGTTGTGAAGTTTAGTATGATATCAACAGGTTGTGAAGTTTAGTATGATATCAACAGGTTGTGAAGTTTAGTATGATATCAACAGGTTGTGAAGTTTAGTATGATATCAACAGGTTGTGAAGTTTAGTATGATATCAACAGGTTGTGAAGTTTAGTATGATATCAACAGGTTGTGAAGTTTAGTATGATATCAACAGGTTGTGAAGTTTAGTATGATATCAACAGGTTGTGAAGTTTAGTATGATATCAACAGGTTGTGAAGTTTAGTATGATATCAACAGAATGTGAAGTATAGTATGATATCAACAGAATGTGAAGTTTAGTATGATTGTAACGTGTTGCGGTTGGATTTTATTTTTTTAAGCCCTACAATGGCACATACTCGAGTTAGTTCAACTAAACTACACATACAATGGCACACATTCGAGTTAGTTCAACTGAACTACACATACAATGGCACATACTCGAGTTAGTTCAACTAAACTACACATACAATGGCACACACTCGAGTTAGTTCAACTGAACTACACATACAATGGCACACACTCGAGTTAGTTCAACTGAACTACACATACAATGGCACACACTCGAGTTAGTTCAACTGAACTACACATACAATGGCACACACTCGAGTTAGTTCAACTGAACTACACATACAATGGCACACACTCGAGTTAGTTCAACTGAACTACACATACGTCTATATAATTTTTAAATTTATATTTTAGTATGTGTCAATTGAAAAATAACTTTGTGAACTATATTTAAAAAAATACAAATTGCATTAGGAAATGTAATGCAGCGTTAACCAGGTAAGTAACACAAATTGCATTAGGAAATGTAATGCAGCGTTAACCAGGTAAGTAACACAAATTGCATTAGGAAATGTAATGCAGCGTTAACCAGGTAAGTAACACAATGAGAGAGAGGTCGATAAACATATAAGAAAAAAACGAATATACGCTCAAATGATGTTCAAAAATAGAAACAATTCATGATAATTTATTTTGCTATGTTCATTTGAAGAGTTCAACTACTTTCTGGAGTCAAACATCTATGTATAAGCTCATCATAGTTGTATACAATTTTCTTTTGAGTCAACAGGATATGTGGTCTGCTTACAAACTAGTAACATTAGCAGCAAATGTGAAAGTGTTCAATTCAATATTGAGAGAAACACTATTTTAACTGAATTCTAATACATTCCATTTTTTTAATGTTTCCACCAAAAGTGACACAGTAGCGTGCGTCAATCAAACAACCAGTCACTACAGTGTCGTTTAACATAGATCTATTTGATTTCTCTTTGAATTAAATCTTCCAAGTTTGATCTTACATTCAAATATTACAACAAATATAACTCATATATTAGTGTAGCCTAGTGAATGATGTATAGAAGCGAGAGACCTAACGAGAGACCTACCACTGAATAATGTCTAATAGCGAGAGAACTACTTCTAAATAATGAATTGTAGCGAGAGACCTACTACTGAATGATGTACAATAGCGAGAGACCTATCGAGAGACCTACTACTGAATGATGTATAGTAACGAGAGACCTACTACTGAATGATGTATGAAACGAGAGACCTAATACTGAATGAGGTACAATAACGAGAGACCTAACGAGAGACCTACTACTGAATAATGTATAGTATCGAGAGACCTACTACTGAAGGATTTTAAATAACAAGAGACCTATCGACAGACCTACTACTGAATGATGTATAGTAACGAGAGACCTAACGATAGACCTACTAATGAATGATGTACCATAACGAGAGACATATCGAGAGACCTACTACTGAATGATGTATAGTAATGAGAGACCTACTACTGAATGATGTACAGTAGCGAGAGACCTAACGAGAGACCTACTACTGAATAATGTATAGTAACGAGAGACCTAACGAGAGACCTACTACTGAATAATGTATAGTAACGAGAGGCCAACTACTGAATGATGTACAATAACGAGAGACCTACTATTGAATGATGTATAGTAACGAGAGACCTATCGAAAGACCTACTACTGAATAATGTATAGTAAAGAGAGACCTACTACTGAATGACGTGTAGTAACGAGAGACCTACTACTGAATGATGTACAATAGCGAGAGACCTATCGAGAGACCTACTACTGAATGATGTATAGTAACGAGAGACCTACTACTGAATGATGGACAATAGCGATAGACCTAACGAGAGACCTACTACTGAATAATGTATAGTAACGAGAGACCTAACGAGAGACCTACTACTGAATAATGTATAGTAACGAGAGACCAACTACTGAATGATGTACAATAACGAGAGAACTACTACTGGATGATGTATAGTAACGAGAGACATATCGAGAGACCTACTACTGAATAATGTATAGTAAAGAGAGACCTACTACTGAATGACGTGTAGTAACGAGAGACCTACTACTGAATGATGTACAATAGCGAGAGACCTATCGAGAGACCTACTACTGAATGATGTATAGTAACGAGAGACCTACTACTGAATGATGTACAATAGCGAGAGACCTATCGAGAGACCTACTACTGAATGATGTATAGTAACGAGAGACCTACTACTGAATGATGTATGAAACGAGAGACCTAATGAGAGAACTACTACTGAATGATGTACAGTAGCGAGAGACCTAATGAGAGACCTTCTACTAAATAATGTATAGTATCGAGAGACCTACTACAGAATAATGTATAGTAACGAGAGACCTATAGTAACGAGAGACCTAACGAGAGACCTACTACTGAATAATGTATAGTAACTAGAGACCTACTACTGAATAATGTATAGTAACGAGAGACCAACTACTGAATGATGTACAATAACGAGAGACCTACTACTGAATGATGTACAATAACGAGAGACCTACTACTGAATGATGTATAGTAACGAGAGACCTACTACTGAATGATGTATAGTAACGAGAGACCTATCGAGAGACCTACTACTGAATAATGTATAATAAAGAGAGACCTACTACTGAATGACGTGTAGTAACGAGAAACCTACTACTGAATGATGTATAGTAGCGAGAGACCTAACGAGAGATCTAACGAGAGACCTAACGAGAGAACTACTACTGAATGATGTACAATAACGAGAGACCTACTACTGAATGATGTACAATAACGAGAGACCTACTACTGAATGATGTATAGTAACGAGAGACCTACTACTGAATGACGTGTAGTAACGAGAAACCTACTACTGAATGATGTATAGTAGCGAGAGACCTACTACTTAATAATGTATAGTAACGAGAGGCCTACTACTGAATAATTTATAGTAACGAGAGACCTACTACTGAATGATGTATAGTAACGAGAGACCTACTACTGAATGATGTATAGTAACGAGAGACCTACTACTGAATGATGTATAGTAACGAGAGACCTACTACTGAATGATGTACAATAGCGAGAGACCTATCGAGAGACCTACTACTGAATGATGTATTGTAACGAGAAACCTACTACTGAATGATGTATGAAACGAGAGACCTAATGAGAGAACTACTACTGAATGATGTACAGTAGCGAGAGACCTAATGAGATACCTACTACTGAATGATGTATGAAACGAGAGACCTAATGAGAGAACTACTACTGAATGATGTACAGTAGAGAGAGACCTAATGAGAGACCTACTACTGAAAGATGTATAGTAACGAGAGACATAATACTGAAGGAGGTACAATAACGAGAGACCTACTCCTGAATAATGTATAGTAACGAGAGACCTACTACTGAATGATTTTCAATAACAAGAGACCTATCGACAGACCTACTACTGAATGATGTATAGTAACGAAAGACCTAACGAGAGACCTACTACTGAATGATGTACAGTAGCGAGAGACCTAGAGAGAGACCTACTACTGAATGATGTACCATAACGAGAGACATATCGAGAGACCTACTACTGAATGATGTATAGTAATGAGAGACCTACTACTGAATGATGTTCAGTAGCGAGAGACCTAACGAGAGACCTACTACTGAATAATGTATAGTAACGAGAGACCTACTACTGAATGATGTACAATAACGAGAGACCTATTACTGAATGATGTACAATAACGAGAGACCTACTACTGAATGATGTATAATAACGAGAGGCCTACTACTGAATGATGTATAGTAACGAGAGACCTATCGATAGACCTACTACTGAATGATGTATAATAACGAGAGACCTACTACTGAATGATGTATAGTAACGAGAGACCTACTACTGAATGATGTACAATAGCGAGAGACCTATCGAGAGACCTACTACTGAATGATGTACAATAACGAGAGACCTATTACTGAATGATGTACAATAACGAGAGACCTACTACTGAATGATGTATAGTAACAACAGAACTAACGAGAGACCTACTACTGAATAATGTATAGTAACGAGAGACCTATCGAGAGACCTACTACTGAATAATGTATAGTAGCGAGAGATCTACTCTGAATAATGTATAGTAACGAGAGACCTATCGATAGACCTACTACTGAATAATGTATAGTAACGAGATACCTACTACCGATTGATGTACAATAACGAGAGACCTATCGAGAGACCTACTACTAAATAATGTATAGTAACGAGAGACCTACTACTGAATGATGTACAATAACGTGAGACTTATCGAGAGACCTACTGCAAATAATGTCTACACAAAGTTTTGTTTGTTGAAAATTAAGATATCATAAAACAAGTGCCAGTGAGAACTCAATAATATTCACGGGTAATAACATATATAATAACATTCACGGGTAATAACATATATAATAACATTCACGGGATGAAAAGGGTTCATGTTTTCTAATTATATTAATGTTTGCTTTCGAATACGATTACTTTCTAGTTAATATGAAATACGATACTACGAAAGTAAACCCAAAATTACCCACATATTTTCCAAGTTATTCACTCGATCTTATGACCAGTAGTTGAGCAAAGAGAATAACATTCACGGGTAATAACATATATAATAACATTCACTCGATCTTATGGCCAGTAGTTGAGCAAAGAGAATAACATTCACGGGAAATAACATATATAATAACATTCACTCGATCTTATGGCCAGTAGTTGAGCAAAGAGAATAACATTCACGGGTAATAACATATATAATAACATTCACTCGATTTTATGGCCAGTAGTTGAGCAAAGAGAATTACTATAGGGAACTTGCGTTGGGAATCAGAGCGGTCGTGACAGTCTTTGATACCAGAATATAATAATAATTACTCTCGTACCGTTATACGTTACATAGGCCTGCAAGTAATTTCTCCATACCGCTCTTTCCTGGGCAACTCGGTCAATATCCTCCATGAAATTGATACCAGAATATGGACAGCTTTATTGTACTATGAATGGATTCAACAAAAACTTGGAATATTTCTTAGATTGCGAAATAGTTATCGGATCAGCATATTGGACCGTCTGTAAAGACAAAAAAGGCCATATAATGGCAAATCATTGTAGAAGATGAGAATCCATTTAGAAGCAATAAACATCCTTTCTGATACCATCAATAATTGGTGACTAACTAAAGAATACAATTGCATATTATTGATTGATAAATTGATTTATAGGACCATCATCATCGCACTTCGGTCAGTAAGCATGTGGCTCCGATCTCTTTCTTACACAGGAAGATCTCAGCGACAGTGCACGAACTTAGTAGCACCGGGGAGGGTCACGTATGTAATTTTGAAGATGTTGAAGATATTTTATAGGAATTTTATTTGTAATCTTTTCTAATGAATTTTGCCCAGGCTGCGGCTTTCCAGCCTACTCTTCCCAGCCTACTCTTCCCGGTTTTGAACTTGCAAGGGTTCTTTTACGGGCTCAATTTCGACACGGGATCTACGTTTTATTGTCCGTCTCCGATGGGACTATGAACTCGATTTTACCTACTTTGAGATCAGGGATCTCTGATAAAATCTCCAGATGACTCCACGAGGGAGCGAACCTAGTACTTTTGGCATGAGAGATGATCACGTAAGCTGTACACCACAGAGACCTGGTCAATTGGATATTATTATTTTGTTTTGTTTGTAATTTGCTGTGTACAAGTTTAATAGAAATTATCCATCATCTAGTTCCGTGTCCTCATTAAAGGTTGGCTACAATGGACTTCTAACATCTCGTCTCTTGTCTTGATGTTGCGTTCTCTGTCAGAATGTATTGTGCCCATCTCTTGATGTTTCTCTCCCACTTGTGTCTTAGTCTTCCTCTTGCTCATGGTCACCCAACTAAAGTTGCCATCGTCATCTTCTCTTCTATAATGCTGTTTTGTCTAACAGCGTCATCATAAGACGAGAATTCGAGGACCTGCTTTTCTGTGTGCTTCATGAATAGTGTCTTTCACTGCTTGTAATGCAGCGTTAACCAGGTAAGTAACACAATGAGAGAGAGGTCGATAAACATATAAGAAAAAAACGAATATACGCTCAAATGATGTTCAAAAATAGAAACAATTCATGATAATTTATTTTGCTATGTTCATTTGAAGAGTTCAACTACTTTCTGGAGTCAAACATCTATGTATAAGCTCATCATAGTTGTATACAATTTTCTTTTGAGTCAACAGGATATGTGGTCTGCTTACAAACTAGTAACATTAGCAGCAAATGTGAAAGTGTTCAATTCAATATTGAGAGAAACACTATTTTAACTGAATTCTAATACATTCCATTTTTTTAATGTTTCCACCAAAAGTGACACAGTAGCGTGCGTCAATCAAACAACCAGTCACTACAGTGTCGTTTAACATAGATCTATTTGATTTCTCTTTGAATTAAATCTTCCAAGTTTGATCTTACATTCAAATATTACAACAAATATAACTCATATATTAGTGTAGCCTAGTGAATGATGTATAGAAGCGAGAGACCTAACGAGAGACCTACCACTGAATAATGTCTAATAGCGAGAGAACTACTTCTAAATAATGAATTGTAGCGAGAGACCTACTACTGAATGATGTACAATAGCGAGAGACCTATCGAGAGACCTACTACTGAATGATGTATAGTAACGAGAGACCTACTACTGAATGATGTATGAAACGAGAGACCTAATACTGAATGAGGTACAATAACGAGAGACCTAACGAGAGACCTACTACTGAATAATGTATAGTATCGAGAGACCTACTACTGAAGGATTTTAAATAACAAGAGACCTATCGACAGACCTACTACTGAATGATGTATAGTAACGAGAGACCTAACGATAGACCTACTAATGAATGATGTACCATAACGAGAGACATATCGAGAGACCTACTACTGAATGATGTATAGTAATGAGAGACCTACTACTGAATGATGTACAGTAGCGAGAGACCTAACGAGAGACCTACTACTGAATAATGTATAGTAACGAGAGACCTAACGAGAGACCTACTACTGAATAATGTATAGTAACGAGAGACCAACTACTGAATGATGTACAATAACGAGAGACCTACTATTGAATGATGTATAGTAACGAGAGACCTATCGAAAGACCTACTACTGAATAATGATAGTAAAGAGAGACCTACTACTGAATGACGTGTAGTAACGAGAGACCTACTACTGAATGATGTACAATAGCGAGAGACCTATCGAGAGACCTACTACTGAATGATGTATAGTAACGAGAGACCTACTACTGAATGATGGACAATAGCGATAGACCTAACGAGAGACCTACTACTGAATAATGTATAGTAACGAGAGACCTAACGAGAGACCTACTACTGAATAATGTATAGTAACGAGAGACCAACTACTGAATGATGTACAATAACGAGAGAACTACTACTGGATGATGTATAGTAACGAGAGACATATCGAGAGACCTACTACTGAATAATGTATAGTAAAGAGAGACCTACTACTGAATGACGTGTAGTAACGAGAGACCTACTACTGAATGATGTACAATAGCGAGAGACCTATCGAGAGACCTACTACTGAATGATGTATAGTAACGAGAGACCTACTACTGAATGATGTACAATAGCGAGAGACCTATCGAGAGACCTACTACTGAATGATGTATAGTAACGAGAGACCTACTACTGAATGATGTATGAAACGAGAGACCTAATGAGAGAACTACTACTGAATGATGTACAGTAGCGAGAGACCTAATGAGAGACCTTCTACTAAATAATGTATAGTATCGAGAGACCTACTACAGAATAATGTATAGTAACGAGAGACCTATAGTAACGAGAGACCTAACGAGAGACCTACTACTGAATAATGTATAGTAACTAGAGACCTACTACTGAATAATGTATAGTAACGAGAGACCAACTACTGAATGATGTACAATAACGAGAGACCTACTACTGAATGATGTACAATAACGAGAGACCTACTACTGAATGATGTATAGTAACGAGAGACCTACTACTGAATGATGTATAGTAACGAGAGACCTATCGAGAGACCTACTACTGAATAATGTATAATAAAGAGAGACCTACTACTGAATGACGTGTAGTAACGAGAAACCTACTACTGAATGATGTATAGTAGCGAGAGACCTAACGAGAGATCTAACGAGAGACCTAACGAGAGAACTACTACTGAATGATGTACAATAACGAGAGACCTACTACTGAATGATGTACAATAACGAGAGACCTACTACTGAATGATGTATAGTAACGAGAGACCTACTACTGAATGACGTGTAGTAACGAGAAACCTACTACTGAATGATGTATAGTAGCGAGAGACCTACTACTTAATAATGTATAGTAACGAGAGGCCTACTACTGAATAATTTATAGTAACGAGAGACCTACTACTGAATGATGTATAGTAACGAGAGACCTACTACTGAATGATGTATAGTAACGAGAGACCTACTACTGAATGATGTATAGTAACGAGAGACCTACTACTGAATGATGTACAATAGCGAGAGACCTATCGAGAGACCTACTACTGAATGATGTATTGTAACGAGAAACCTACTACTGAATGATGTATGAAACGAGAGACCTAATGAGAGAACTACTACTGAATGATGTACAGTAGCGAGAGACCTAATGAGATACCTACTACTGAATGATGTATGAAACGAGAGACCTAATGAGAGAACTACTACTGAATGATGTACAGTAGAGAGAGACCTAATGAGAGACCTACTACTGAAAGATGTATAGTAACGAGAGACATAATACTGAAGGAGGTACAATAACGAGAGACCTACTCCTGAATAATGTATAGTAACGAGAGACCTACTACTGAATGATTTTCAATAACAAGAGACCTATCGACAGACCTACTACTGAATGATGTATAGTAACGAAAGACCTAACGAGAGACCTACTACTGAATGATGTACAGTAGCGAGAGACCTAGAGAGAGACCTACTACTGAATGATGTACCATAACGAGAGACATATCGAGAGACCTACTACTGAATGATGTATAGTAATGAGAGACCTACTACTGAATGATGTTCAGTAGCGAGAGACCTAACGAGAGACCTACTACTGAATAATGTATAGTAACGAGAGACCTACTACTGAATGATGTACAATAACGAGAGACCTATTACTGAATGATGTACAATAACGAGAGACCTACTACTGAATGATGTATAATAACGAGAGGCCTACTACTGAATGATGTATAGTAACGAGAGACCTATCGATAGACCTACTACTGAATGATGTATAATAACGAGAGACCTACTACTGAATGATGTATAGTAACGAGAGACCTACTACTGAATGATGTACAATAGCGAGAGACCTATCGAGAGACCTACTACTGAATGATGTACAATAACGAGAGACCTATTACTGAATGATGTACAATAACGAGAGACCTACTACTGAATGATGTATAGTAACAACAGAACTAACGAGAGACCTACTACTGAATAATGTATAGTAACGAGAGACCTATCGAGAGACCTACTACTGAATAATGTATAGTAGCGAGAGATCTACTCTGAATAATGTATAGTAACGAGAGACCTATCGATAGACCTACTACTGAATAATGTATAGTAACGAGATACCTACTACCGATTGATGTACAATAACGAGAGACCTATCGAGAGACCTACTACTAAATAATGTATAGTAACGAGAGACCTACTACTGAATGATGTACAATAACGTGAGACTTATCGAGAGACCTACTGCAAATAATGTCTACACAAAGTTTTGTTTGTTGAAAATTAAGATATCATAAAACAAGTGCCAGTGAGAACTCAATAATATTCACGGGTAATAACATATATAATAACATTCACGGGTAATAACATATATAATAACATTCACGGGATGAAAAGGGTTCATGTTTTCTAATTATATTAATGTTTGCTTTCGAATACGATTACTTTCTAGTTAATATGAAATACGATACTACGAAAGTAAACCCAAAATTACCCACATATTTTCCAAGTTATTCACTCGATCTTATGACCAGTAGTTGAGCAAAGAGAATAACATTCACGGGTAATAACATATATAATAACATTCACTCGATCTTATGGCCAGTAGTTGAGCAAAGAGAATAACATTCACGGGAAATAACATATATAATAACATTCACTCGATCTTATGGCCAGTAGTTGAGCAAAGAGAATAACATTCACGGGTAATAACATATATAATAACATTCACTCGATTTTATGGCCAGTAGTTGAGCAAAGAGAATTACTATAGGGAACTTGCGTTGGGAATCAGAGCGGTCGTGACAGTCTTTGATACCAGAATATAATAATAATTACTCTCGTACCGTTATACGTTACATAGGCCTGCAAGTAATTTCTCCATACCGCTCTTTCCTGGGCAACTCGGTCAATATCCTCCATGAAATTGATACCAGAATATGGACAGCTTTATTGTACTATGAATGGATTCAACAAAAACTTGGAATATTTCTTAGATTGCGAAATAGTTATCGGATCAGCATATTGGACCGTCTGTAAAGACAAAAAAGGCCATATAATGGCAAATCATTGTAGAAGATGAGAATCCATTTAGAAGCAATAAACATCCTTTCTGATACCATCAATAATTGGTGACTAACTAAAGAATACAATTGCATATTATTGATTGATAAATTGATTTATAGGACCATCATCATCGCACTTCGGTCAGTAAGCATGTGGGCTCCGATCTCTTTCTTACACAGGAAGATCTCAGCGACAGTGCACGAACTTAGTAGCACCGGGGAGGGTCACGTATGTAATTTTGAAGATGTTGAAGATATTTTATAGGAATTTTATTTGTAATCTTTTTCTAATGAATTTTGCCCAGGCTGCGGCTTTCCAGCCTACTCTTCCCAGCCTACTCTTCCCGGTTTTGAACTTGCAAGGGTTCTTTTACGGGCTCAATTTCGACACGGGATCTACGTTTTATTGTCCGTCTCCGATGGGACTATGAACTCGATTTTACCTACTTTGAGATCAGGGATCTCTGATAAAATCTCCAGATGACTCCACGAGGGAGCGAACCTAGTACTTTTGGCATGAGAGATGATCACGTAAGCTGTACACCACAGAGACCTGGTCAATTGGATATTATTATTTTGTTTTGTTTGTAATTTGCTGTGTACAAGTTTAATAGAAATTATCCATCATCTAGTTCCGTGTCCTCATTAAAGGTTGGCTACAATGGACTTCTAACATCTCGTCTCTTGTCTTGATGTTGCGTTCTCTGTCAGAATGTATTGTGCCCATCTCTTGATGTTTCTCTCCCACTTGTGTCTTAGTCTTCCTCTTGCTCATGGTCACCCAACTAAAGTTGCCATCGTCATCTTCTCTTCTATAATGCTGTTTTGTCTAACAGCGTCATCATAAGACGAGAATTCGAGGACCTGCTTTTCTGTGTGCTTCATGAATAGTGTCTTTCACTGCTTCTGTTATTTCTGAGGCCCACCGTTTGTGTGAACTGTCTTTTGCTTTGTATCTCACTGTATCGGAGTAGCACTGCTCGTTAAAGTGCACTGTCTGTTGGTAATCTGCTTACGTGGCCGATCCATTAAATTTGTTGCTTCTTGCTGAAGTTCAGTACTGATGTTGTACCCACTTTTCCCAAAATACTTTCTATTGTTCAATCTGACTTTTCTTATCTCTCATCAGCCAAGTTTCGTTAATTCTAAGATTGTTTTAACACATCTGTAAATGTTTGTTTCTGTCGATGTAATTGAAAGAATAATCCGTAATTAAATAATATAATTAACTAGGAATGTAGTGAGCAGTTGGACGTAGCTTATCTTTAATTCTGGTTGTTTCTTACTATTAATATTATCAAATTTCTCCTTCATATCGCTCTTTCAATTAGAATTGTCAGTGCGTCTTGTACTGACAAAGTCCTACGGTCGAAACGTCGATTGATGTTTTTTGTTTGTTATATATGATTATATTTATCCCTTGGTAATGTAACGTTTCCCTCTATCTTATTTCCTTTGGTAACTTTGCATTAATTTCGTTATTCTTCTCCTCTCTCTCTCTCTCTCTCTGTCTGTCTCTCTCTCTGTCTCTCTCTCTGTCTCTCTCTCTGTCTCTCTCTGTCTCTCTATCTCTGTCTCTCTCTGTCTCTCTCTCTCTCTCTCTCTCGCGATCGTTCTTGTTCGGCCATATTTATCATTCTAACTGTGATATATACACAGCCTTTGCCAAGAACGTAATTTTACGTCACAACGTTCAGTACCAATTGGAGCTCTAGTGCTTATCCTTCGGTGAAGTGTCAGATTTCAACCAGCGTTTACTGGGTTCACTCTCGTTTAGCCTTTTGCTGTCCCCAGCCAACTTACAAGGCATCAGGTTGCTATTTTCTTTCAGAGCAGCGACACGTAGACGACCTGCCCTCTCGGATTGATGAGCGTCTTCTGCCCAGCTAACCCTTCTTTATGGACAACTTGGTTTGACTTCCGTCCAGTTTTGTGTACGGTTTGCTCCTCTAGCCTTTGATTGTCCCCAATCAAGCTACAAGGCAGCAGTAATTTTGTTATTCGTTTTTTAGTCACAGATTTTCATTTTAGGGCCGTTGGGAATTTATTATTCGATTCTATATGTTCTGTGCTGTGTAATAAGTGAAATTTTTCACTTCTGTTGTATCATTTACTTGATAAAGACCTTTTGGTCGAAACGTTGCCGTGTATTCTTATTTTTTTAGTATTTTGTACAACTACAGTTCTTTGTGTTTACGTGTTTCGCCAATTGTCAAGTAGCATGTGACTTGTGACACATCACTTTCATCACAGTCTGCCTGACAAAACTCTGTCTAGCACGTTCTCCCGCCTCCACCAACGTCATGTTCAAGGTTTATTTATGTCCTGCTGCCATCTTCATCTGGGTCGTCCCCTGCCTCGTACTCTACGAAGCTTATCTTCCATTACCGTTCTCTCTAAACCACTGTGACGTTTAATGTGGCCAAAATATTTCATCTTTCGGGACATGATGTTGTTAATGGGTCAGAGTTCTTTGATATGCTCGTCTTGTAGGAAATTAGAATAAAAGGTTTTAATATTTAGTTTAATATTTAGTTTGTGTGCATCTTGTACTGACAAAGTCCTACGGTCGAAACGTTATTTGTTGTTATTTGTTAAATATGATGATATATTTTACTTGCTAATGTACGATTTTCCTCACAGCTTGCAAACGATGGCGTAGAATATATTGCGGGGCTCGCCATCTATGTAGATATAATCTACACCATCACTTGCAAGCGGTGTAACAAGGCATATATCGGCGAAACAGGCCAAATTCGTAGTGACCGTTTCGTCCAACACTTGCACGATATCGCGACGTCTAGGTCACGGCCATCCAATCATGTTTCTCTGATGATCGTAGTCAATTTGCTCTGTACAATTGTTTTATTTCGTTATATGGTACTTTGTGACCTCATGGACTCAATGATCTACATTCCTATGCTTCTTAGTACTTTCTCTTCAAATGTTTCATATTTTATATGTGTATATGTTAAATGTAAGAAATAAAAATGTATATGTTAAATATAAGAAAGCAACTGGCCCTATACGTTTTGATATAAATGCCATTCCACTAGAATACAACATAGAAATACAAAACAAATTTGACATACTTATGGCGGCTCAAGAGGACATGACACCTGACGAACTGGCAACACAGGCAAAAGATATATTACTCTCCACCGTACAAAACATCATACCCAGGAAAGTACACAAGAAATAGGTCTACATAACGGAAAAAACACTGAAGCTAATTGAAGAAAGAAGAAATCTAAAATAAATGGGGTTAAAACTAAACAGCACTGAATATAAAAACTGCTCAAGAGAAGTCAAGAAAGAAATCTGAAAAGACAAGAAACAACACATAGTCACCTCATGCAATAAAATTGATGAATTAAGAAAACAAGGGAAAGAGAGAGAAATGTACAACGAAATTAATATAATGACACGTGACTTCAGCCCATCAATACAAGTCATAAACGATAACAATGGCAAAACATTAACAGAAAAGAAAGATGTACTAGAAAGATGGCGTGAGTACTGCAGAAACATGTATGAAGACACATCTAAAAATCCACATAAGATAATAACAGAAAGCGAAGAGACAGAACCAGAGCCCATGTTGGATGAAGTGCGCCTGGCCATCAAAAGCCTGAAGAGAGGGAAGTCACCAGGGTGCGATGATATACCAGCGGAATTGATTCAAGCAGGCGAGGAGGCCAGTGTTCGGGTATATCATAAATTGTGCACAAAGATATGGAATAGCTCCTCCTGGCCAAAGGAATGGAAAAGATCAGTATAAATACCTATTCCAAAGAAGGAAACATGAAACTATGCACCAACTACAGAACTATTGCCCTTATAAGTCACGCCAGCAAAATCCTACTAAAAATCATAATGAAGAGGATGGAACCAAAATTAGAAGATGAAATACACGAAACACAAGCAGGTTTCAGAAGAGGTAGAGGCACTAGAGATCATATTTGTAGCATGAGACTCATTATCGACAAATGCAGAGAATACAACATAGACCTGCATGCATGTTTCATAGACTATAGCAAGGCTTTCGACCATATACAACACCAGAAAATGTGGAACATCATGAAAGACATGCACTTTCCAACACACATAATACAACTCATAGAATCTCTATACCACGAACAACAGGCAACCATTAAAATAGGAGGTGAAATAGCTGAATGGTTCGAGATTCAAAAGGGGGTACGACAGGGATGTATTTTGTCACCATACTTATTCAGCATATATGCGGAGAACATCATGAGGAATGTAAAAGACGATGCCAACAATGTGAATTACGACCTCTCACTATAGGCGGCAAATACATACCAGAGCTTAGATACGCAGACGATACAGTATTATTATCCACCAGCAAGGAAGGTTTGGAAAACCTAATCATGACGACCAAGAAACATAGTGAAGACCAACATCTATATTTGAATACACAAAAAACAAAAATCCTGTCCCCTGACAAAGCAAAAGGCTCACATAACATCCAAGTAAACAATGAAGAAGTCCAATGTGTAGAGAGCTACGAATACCTGGGCTCAATAATTAACAATAACGGTGACTGCTCCAAAGAGATCTCAAGAAGATTGGCAATAGCAATCAAGAAGACACAATGAATAACATGTGGCAAAGCACCTGCAAAATACTAAAATTAAATATATTGAGAGCATGCATTTTTCCAGTGGCTACTTATGGCTGCGAATCATGGACTATTACATAAAAATTAAGAACGAAAATCCAGTCCTTCGAAACTAAATGCTACAGAAAGATCCTACGAATACCATGGACAGAAAAAAGAAAGAACACTGATGTCCTGAAAGAACCAAATGTTAAAGAGAATTGCCTGATAAACAACATACTATACAGAAAAATTACATACTTTGATCACATCAAGCGTCACGATGGCCTGAAAAGAACAATACTAGAGGGCAGGGTCCCAGGACGCAGAGGCAGACCAAGAAGAAGATGGCTACAAGATATTAAAGAAACCATGAACATGACCATCGACGAAGTGGGTGAACTGGCTAGAGACAGAGTGAATTTCAGATGTGCTGCGAAGAGAGCAACGTCCTATAAAGGATACGCACCTTGATGATGATGATGAGTTGTGAGTACAAGCATCGATGTACACAATCTACATTCACTCTGCGACCTCTCCCTTTGATTTTTTTATTGTTTCTCTTCTTTTTCCACTTCTAGTTTTTCTCTATTTATTTCGTTATTCGTTTTTAGTCACAGGTTTTCATGTTATGCCCGTTGGTATATATATCTGTCGTTGTCTATATGTAGTGTACTGTGAAATTTGTGACTCCTGTTGTATCGTTTGCTTGATAAAGGCCTTTTGGTCAAAACGTTGCTGTGTATTGACATTGTTTTTGTATTTGGTAAAACTACAGTACTTTGTTATTACGTGTTTCGCCATTTTTCATAGTTTTAGTGCAGTCTTCCCCTATATCGATATTTCATGAGCACAGTTTAGTAAGTTGAGCATGTCGACTTTGTGGGCACAGTTTAGCAAGATTTGTATGTCGACTTTGTGGACACAGTTTAGCAAAACGGACATGTCGACTTTGTGGGCACAGTTTAGCAAGACTTGAATGTCGACTTTGTGGACACAGTTTAGCAAGACTTGCATGTCGACTTTGTGGACACAGTTTAGCAAGACGTGCATGTCGACTTTGTGGACACAGTTTAGCAAGACGTGCATGTCGACTTTGTGGGCACGGTTTAGCAAGACTTGTATGTCGATTTTGTGTGCACAGTTTAGCAAGACTTGTATGTCGACTTTGTGGACACAGTTTAGCAAGACTTGTATGTCGACTTTGTGGACACAGTTTAGCAAGACTTGTATGTCGACTTTGTGGGCACGGTTTAGCAAGACTTGTATGTCGACTTTGTGGGCACAGTTTAGCAAGACTTGTATGTCGACTTTGTGGACACAGTTTAGCAAGACTTGTATGTCGACTTTGTGGGCACGGTTTAGCAAAACGGACATGTCGACACCAACAATACATTGTTAACTGTCACTACATTCATACACAAAATACTCTCAATTATGTGACATGGGGACGTCTCAGACACTGGAACGAGTTCGAGAATTAGGCGTTAAGTTTGGACATGCCAGACAGTGTCGTCTTCGTGGTAGAGAGAGAAGATATAGTAATCAACTTCTCATGGGTATGGTGAGCAAATGGACTTTAGGATGGCTGCTGCAGCGGAGGACAGAGCATGCATGGGGATGCCCAATGTGCCGTGACGTCGATCGCATAACATAACATAACAAAATAGAGGTCATACGTAATTAATAAGATTGACATATTATTGTATTACATAGTTCTTCTGATAGAAGAAAACTAGTCAGGACAGAGATGAAGTGTCTACAAAGAATGCTGGGATAACAAGAAGAGATCGATTGAGAAATGAAGACATCAGGAAAAAAGAGGATACAACATTAGTACTGAACTTCATGAAGAAACAACAAATTAAATGGTTCGTCAACATAAGCAGATTACCAACAGACAGTGCACCTCAAAGAGCGATTCTGCTCTCAAACAATGGATGCGAAGCAAAAGGTCGGCCACGCAAAAATGGACCTCGGAGATAACAGAGGCGACGAAAGACACTATTTATGAAGCGCACACAAGGGCTCGTTCTAGAAATCTCTTCGTATCCTGACACTGTGAGGCAAAACCAGGATTAGAGAAAAGAAAGAAACAGTAGATAGTTTAACGCTGCACTAGATGATGGTATTTTGTACACGTGACTATAGACGTGACTGTAGACGTGACTGTAGATTGTACCAGTAAAGATCTAAGTCTAGTAGTAAGTATTTTGTACACGTGACTGTAGACGTGACTGTAGACGTGACTGTAAACATGACTGCAGACGTGACTAGATTGTACCAGTAAAGATCTCAGTCTAGTAGTAAGTATTTGGTGACAACTTGACATTTAACAACCGCATTGATTGTCTCTCATCTACTGTGATGAGCTAATGGGTGTATTCAGATAACATGACAGTACTTTTACTTGCCGAGTGTGTAGCCGACAGATTTATAGACCAGCTGTACCAGCCAGGGGATCTGGCAAGGATCATTGAAGTCATTGACCCCACATGCGTAGCTATTGACGTGATAACACAGAAGATGTGGGGAAAGGGAGAGGTAGGCATGCGTCATCTGGCAGGTAATACTTGGTCACTCAATCAGCTGGGTAAGGTGTAATACTGCAAGTGATGATTCCAGCCAGGCTCAGTAGTATTGTCTCCGTATGCCTACTTGGCGTGTGTTCTCCTGTAATCTGTACATGACACAATTTGATGTCCGTTAATCTCGGACCGCATGCTTGAGTTGAGCAAGTTGAATGTTGTTGAGCTGTGCGCCAGCTGCGAGAGTGGAAAGTTCGCATTGGACTGCTGTAACACGTTCTCAAATCTTCAGTTGAACAGTAACTGTGTGATTCAACCAAGAATAATGTGTGCGTATTATTTTCATCAGTGCTTTATTTGTGACAATTTGCATTTGATATTCTGTCTAGTGTTGCCAAATATTTAACATAAAATTGCAGTGACGTACTTTACTTTTGGAGTAGTAGTACCTGTTGTGTCTATCTCGATCACATACTCCGTAGCAGTAGAAGCTGGTATTATCAACAATAAACCAGGTTTGACACGTTTCTACCCAAAAAAACAATTTTTTGCTTTTTAACAGAACTGTAAAAAAAATCGTTTAAAGATATTTGGTATTTCTTTGTTATAAATTATTGTTACAAAATAGTATACTCACAGTATGATGTTTTTTGTTAATATTAACTAGTGATATAACTGTAAATAACAATATTATCATAACCATGTTAACTAGTCTTATTAGAATCGGTATACTATCTCTTATCTGCATAAACTACTTCTACAATATATGCCCCGCCTGGGTCTCTTATTTGCATAACCTACTTCTACAATATATGCCCCGCCTGGGTCTCTTATTTGCATAATCTACTTCTACATTATATGCCCCTTCAAGGTCTCTTATTAGCATAACCTACTTCTACATTATATGCCCCTTCAATGTCTCTTATTTGCATAACTTACTTCTACATTATATGTCCCACCAAGGTCTCTAATTAGCATAATCTACTTCTACAATATATGTCCCTTCAAAGTCTCTTATTTGCATAACGATATCGTATAATAATATCCATTTCGTGGCACATGGAAATGTCATTGTTGTCACTTATCTGATACTCATATTTGTTTCTAGTTGATTCTGTGAATTGTCATCTGATACTCATATTTGTTTCTAGTTGATTCTGTGAATTGTCATCTGTCTCTACTGCGCCTTGAGCTGAAGTGCTAGTGATCTCGATCACAACCCAAGAGTACCTGGTTCAAACTCCGTGTCGTTCAAGTTTGGAAGCAAATGAGTTCCCTTAGATTTTTACAAACTGCAAAAGTAGACCTCACAGTTCAGAAAATAAAGACAAACTACTGAACGTATAAGTGGTGCTTAGAAAACCGACGACTCGTTTACTGTCACATGTTTCAACTACAGTCTGCTATTCTCATCCATCCTTACTTCTCTGCACTCCTGTCTGCTGTTGGTCATCTGTCTGCAATCCTGTCTGATGTTGGTCATCTGTCTGCACTCCTGTCTGCTGTTGGTCATCTGTCTGCACTCCTGTCTGCTGTTGGTCATCTCTCTGCACTCCTGTCTGCTGTTGGTCATCTGTCTGCTGTTGGTCATCTGTCTGCACTCCTGTCTGCACTCCTGTCTGCTGTTGGTCATCTGTCTGCACTCCTGTCTGCTATTGGTCATCTCTCTGCGCTCCTGTCTGCTGTTGGTCATCTGTCTGCACTCCTGTCTGCTGTTGGTCATATGTCTGCACTCCTGTCTGATGTTGGTCATCTGTCTGCACTCCTGTCTGCTGTTGGTCATCTGTCTGCACTCATGTCTGCTGTTGGTCATCTTTCTGCACTCATGTCTGCTGTTGGTCATATGTCTGCACTCCTGTCTGCTGTTGGTCATCTGTCTGCACTCCTGTCTGCTGTTAGTCATCTGTCTGCACTACTGTTTGCTGTTGGTCATATGTGTACAGTACTGTCTGCTGCTGGTCATCTGTCTACTGTTGGTCTTCTCTCTACTGTTGGTCCTATGTATACACTACTGTCTACTGTTGGTCATCTGTCTGCTGTTGGACATCTGTCTACACTCCTGTCTGCTGTTTGTCATCTGTCTACACTCCTGTCTACTGTTGTCCATCTGTCTACACTACTGTCTGCTGTTGGTCATCTGTCTGCTGTTAGTCATCTGTCTACACTACTGTTTGCTGTTGGTCATCTGTCTGGTCTACACTACTGTTTGCTGTTGGTCATCTGTTTACACTCCTGTCTGCTGTTGGTCATCTGTCTGCACTCCTGTCTGCACTCCTGTCTGCTGTTGGTCATCTGTCTGCACTCCTGTCTGCTATTGGTCATCTCTCTGCACTCCTGTCTGCTGTTGGTCATCTGTCTGCACTCCTGTCTGCTGTTGGTCAATGCTGCACTCTGTCTGCTGTTGGTCATCTGTCTGCACTCCTGTCTGCTGTTGGTCATCTGTCTGCACTAATGTCTGCTGTTGGTCATCTGTCTGCACTCATGTCTGCTGTTGGTCATCTGTCTGCACTCCTGTCTGCTGTTGGTCATCTGTCTGCACTCCTGTCTGCTGTTGGTCATTGTCTGCACTCATGTCGCTGTTGGTCATCTGTCGACTCCTGTCTGCTGTTAGTCATCTGTCTACTACTGTTTGCTGTTGGTCATGGTACAGTACTGTCTGCTGCTGGTCATCTGTCTACTGTTGGTCTTCTCTCTACTGTTGGTCCTATGTATACATTACTGTCAACTGTTGGTCATCTGTCTGCTGTTGGACATCTGTCTTCACTCCTGTCTGCTGTTTGTCATCTGTCTACACTCCTGTCTACTGTTGGCCATCTGTCTACACTACTGTCTGATGTTGGTCATCTGTCTGCTGTTAGTCATCTGTCTACACTACTGTTTGCTGTTGGTCATCTGTCTGGTCTACACTACTGTTTGCTGTTGGTCATCTGTTTACACTCCTGTCTGCTGTTGGTCATCTGTCTGCACTCCTGTCTGCTGTTGGTCATCTGTCTACACTCCTGTCTGCTGTTAGTCATCTGTCGGCACTACTGTCTGCTGTTGGTCATATGTGTACACTACTGTCTGCTGCTGGCCATCTGTCTACTGTTGGTCTTCTCTCTAATGTTGGTCCTATGTATACACTACTGTCTACTGTTGGTCATCTGTCTGCTATTGGACATCTGTCTACACTCCTGTCTGCTGTTTGTCATCTGTCTACACTCCTGTCTACTGTTGGTCATCTGTCTACACTACTGTCTGCTGTTGGTCATCTGTCTGCTGTTAGTCATCTGTCTACACTACTGTTTGCTGTTGGTCATCTGTCTGGTCTACACTACTGTTTGCTGTTGGTCATCTGTCTACACTACTGTCTGCTGTTGATCATCTGTCTACACTCCTGTCTGCTGTTGGCCATCTGTCTACACTACAGTCTGCTGTTGATCATCTGTCTACACATCGACCCCTTGTTAACCCCTATTTCTTTGTATTTAATCTGAGCCTAAGAGCGACAGTACGTTGTGCCAGTTATGCGCTTATAAGTTGGCCAGCACATCCGATTTCTGAGACGCTTTTTACTTACTAGGTAGCTTCCTAGGTCCTACCTCAGTCGCCTATTACGACATGCCTTGAGGTCGCAGTGGTACTATTCTTTATTCCCCTTGCGAGTCCAGGCAACACACGGGCGTCTGAGCTTCTTAAACAAAAAGCGTATTCCCTCACACTAATTGCACGTACAGAACCAGTAGTAACCACTTAGTCTAATTGTACGTACAGAACCAGTAGTAACCACTTAGTCTAATTGTACGTACAGAACCAGTAGTAACGTCTTAGTCTAATTGTACGTACAGAACCAGTAGTGACGTCTTAGTCTAATTGTACGTACAGAACCAGTAGTGACGTCTTAGTCTAATTGTACGTACAGAACCAGTAGTGACGACTTAGTCTAATTGCACGTACAGAACCAGTAGTAACCACTTAGTCTAATTGTACGTACAGAACCAGTAGTAACCACTTAGTCTAATTGTACGTACAGAACCAGTAGTAACCACTTAGTCTAATTGTACGTACAGAACCAGTAGTGACGTCTTAGTCTAATTGTACGTACAGAACCAGTAGTGACGTCTTAGTCTAATTGCACGTACAGAACCAGTAGTAACCACTTAGTCTAATTGCACGTACAGAACCAGTAGTAACCACTTAGTCTAATTGTACGTACAGAACCAGTAGTGACGTCTTAGTCTAATTGTACGTAAAGAACCAGTAGTGACGTCTTAGTCTAATTGCACGTAGTCTAAGAACCAGTAGTAACCACTTAGTCTAATTGTATGTACAGAACCAGTAGTAACCACTTAGTTTAATTGTACGCACAGAACCAGTAGTAACCACTTAGTCTAATTGTACGTACAGAACCAGAAGTAACCACTTAGTCTAATTGTACGTACAGAACCAGTAGTAACCACTTAGTCTAATTGTACGTACAAAACCAGTAGTAACGTCTTAGTCTAATTGCATGTACAGAACCAGTAGTAACAACTTAGTCTAATTGTACGTACAGAACCAGTAGTAACCACTTAGTCTAATTGTACGTACAGAACCAGTAGTAACGTCTTAGTCTAATTGTACGTACAGAACCAGTAGTGACGTCATAGTCTAATTGTACGTACAGAACCAGTAGTGACGTCTTAGTCTAATTGTACGTACAGAACCAGTAGTGACCACGTAGTCTAATTGTACGTACAGAACCAGTAGTAACCACATAGTCTAATTGGACGTACAGAACCAGTAGTAACCACTTAGTGTAATTGTACGTACAGAACCAGTAGTGACGTCTTAGTCTAATTGTACGTACAGAACCAGTAGTGACGTCTTAGTCTAGATGTACGTACAGAACCAGTAGTAACGACTTAGTTTAATTGCACGTACAGAACCACAGAACCAGTAGTAACGACTTATTCTAATTGTACGTACAGAACCAGTAGTAACGACTTAGTCTAATTGTACGTACAGAACCAATAGTGACCACTTAGTCTAATTGCACGTTAAGAACCAGTAGTAACGACTTAGTCTAATTGTACGTACAGAACCAGTAGTAACCACTTAGTCTAATTGTACGTACAGAACCAGTAGTGACGACGTAGTCTAATTGTACGTACAGAACCAGTAGTGACGTCTTAGTCTAATTGTACGTACAGAACCAGTAGTGACGTCTTAGTCTAATTGCACGTACAGAACCAGTAGTGACGTCTTAGTCTAATTGCACGTACAGAACCAGTAGTAATGACTTAGTCTAATTGTATGTACAGAACCAGTAGTAACCACTTAGTCTAATTGCACGTACAGAACCAGTAGTGACGTCTTAGTCTAATTGCATGTACAGAACCAGTAGTGACGTCTTAGTCTTATTGTAAGTACAGAACCAGTAGTGACGTCTTAGTCTAATTGTATGTACAGAACCAGTAGTGACGTCTTAGTCTAATTGTATGTACAGAACCAGTAGTGACGTCTTAGTCTAATTGCATATACAGAACCAGTAGTGACGTCTTAGTCTAATTGCAAGTACAGATACAGTAGTGACTTCTTAGTCTAATTGTACATACAGAACCAGTAGTGACGTCTTAGTCTAATTGCACGTACAGGACCAGTAGTGACGTCTTAGTCTAATTGCACGTACAGAACCAGTAGTGACGTCTTAGTCTAATTGTACGTACAGAACCAGTAGTGACGTCTTAGTCTAATTGTACGTACAGAACCAGTAGTAACGACTTAGTCTAATTGTACGTACAAACCAGTAGTGACGACTTAGTCTAATTGTACGTACAAACCAGTAGTAACAACTTAGTCTAATTGTACGTACAGAGCCAGTAGTAACCACTTATTCTAATTTTACGTACAGAACCAGTAGTAACCACTTAGTCTAATTGTACGTACAAAACCAGTAGTAACCACTTAGTCTATATGTGTTCATTGTTCATTTGATAATCATCTTCATCTTCATCGAACATGTCCATAATTGCTCCAATCTCCTTCCAAGCATGTATCTCAGTGTGTTTAGGCTAACAAATTCCGTTCTGTGTCGATTGATGTATCTACTGGGTTTTCCTGTCTTGTTGCACCTATCGGTATGCACAACTTGCGCAACCGAGATAGAGAATACCCTTTATCTTCCTCGCTAAAATCTTCAGAGTGTATGTTTTCTATTAAAGCGTTGATGATGTCGCTTTTGTCCATTGAAGACCCATTCTTGATCGTAGCATTGCTCACCAGTGCATCCGCTCTCTCATTACTCTTCACCCCATTATGACCTGGGACAAAGATGTAGGTAAGTGTCTGGATTGTCGCGTTTCGTATTAATTGCATCCACTGCTTTCGTACATAACCGTCCTTAATCTTCTGTATCATGCTCCTAGAGTTCCTGAGTATGCATGCATGGGTGAATGTTTGCGTCTTTAGCCACTCCATGGATTTTGTCACTGCCATGACCTCCATAGTCAAGCTGCTGGTAGTTGTCGCATATGCGCCTCTTGCCTCTTTGATGACTTTCCCTTGAGTTCTAGCCGTAAAGGCCCATGCACTAAGACTGTGTCGAATCATAGAGCCATTAGTGAACTATGTGTCAAGTAACTGGTGCTCTTTCTAAATTAGTACATTTTTCTAGCGAATCCAGACATTACCTCATATTCGAGTAACGGTTAGTTACTATTCGCATATCACTACTTTCAATCAATTGTTCGCATCTATCGCATACATTTTTTATTTTTTATTTTGGTTTGTTTGTTGAAATGTTTGTTGATAACCAGACTTGAGATCACTGACACGACTGGACAATTAAGTGTCTGACAATCTGTACAGGTCGTGTGCTTGCATTTATAGGTCATGTCAGTTGCATTGTGTTAACGTGTTCTGAGTTTTTGGCATTATCAACAAATTGTACACACATGTACACATATACACACATATACACACATACACACATATACACACATATACACACATATACACACACATACACACATATACACACACCAGGTTCTGAGTTTGTAGTATATACACAGTCAGCGTCCTGGTTGTTGTATTAGACTGCACTAGCGCGACGACTTGCTCCTGTTCTTTTATGTTATAATAGTGAGATATTTCTGACTTGCTCCTGTTCTTTTATGTTATAATAGTGAGATGTTTCTGCCTCGCTCCTGTTCTTTTATGTTATAATAGTGAGATATTTCTGACCGAATACCAGTAGATGTGTAGTTTTGTCATTTGTTTCAATTCAACATTGATTTGATGTGTGTAGTGTGTGTAGTGTGTGTAGTGCGTGTAGCTGTTTGGGATTTCATGTCTTTTTCTTAGTCTTCGAACGCTCCCCATCGACTCATTGTTAACATCTCTTTGTGATTTGTATGTAATCTGAGCTTAAGACCGATTGTACGTTGTGCCAGTTATGCGCCTACAAGTAGGCCATCACATCCGATTTCTGCGATGCTTTTTATTTACTAGAATAGCTTCTCTAGATCCCCCATCAGAAGCCTCTTACGACATGCATTGTAGGTGACAATGTTACTATTATTTGCTTCACTTGCAAGCCCTGATTTTACAAAGCACAAAAACAGGATATAGCGACGTTTCGACCAAAAGGCCTTATCCAGTAAAGGTTATATAAGAAACGAAGAAATTTTAAGACATTCTGTACGTCAGACATAACATATACAGTGCAGTCAGACATTAAATCGCTCTTGTGGAGCCAGGCACATTGCTTTATTTTTACGCGTTTCGCAGGTGTCTATACAAACGAGCCCTAACGTAGTATAATGACTACTTTATTGTCTAACAACGTCGTTCGTTCGTATTCTAGAACATGTCTCACAGCGTCGGCATAAGATTTCTAGAACATGTCTCACAGTGTCAGGATAAGATTTCTAGAACATGTCTCACAGGGTCAGGATAAGATTTCTAGAACATGTCTCACAGTATCAGTATAAGATTTCTAGAACATGTCTCACAGTATCAGGATAAGATTTCTAGAACATGTCTGACAGCGTCAGGATAAGATTTCTAGAACATGTCTCACAGTGTCAGGATAAGATTTCTAGAACATGTCTCACAGTGTCAGGATAAGATTTCTAGAACATGTCTCACAGGGTCAGGATAAGATTTCTAGAACATGTCTCACAGTATCAGGATAAGATTTCTAGAACATGTCTCACAGTATCAGGATAAGAAGAGATTTCTAGAATGGAATTTTGTGTGCGCCTCTTGGATAATGTTTTTCAACGCCTCTGTTACTTCTGAGATCCACTTTTGCGTTTACGGCATTTAGCTTTGTATCCATGTCATGGAAGTAACAATTTAGCTTTGTATCCATGTCATGGAAGTAACAATTTAGCTTTGTATCCATGTAATCGAAGTAACAATTTAGCTTTGTATCCATGTAATCGAAGTAACAATTTAGCTTTCTATCCATGTCATCGAAGTAACACTGCTCTTTCAGGCGCAGCACTGTCTGCTGGTCTGTGGCAAACCATTTAATTCGTTGTTTCTGATGATTAATTAGTCAGTTACGATATAGATAAAATTAGCAGTCTGATATAGATAAGAATAGTAGTCATTATATAGATAATAATTTAGTCAGTCACTTTATGATAATATTTAGTCGTCATATATCGATAATAATTTAGCGTAATTATTAAATAATAATTTAGTAATCCTTTATAGATAATAATTTAGCAGTACTTATGATAATAATTTAGTAGTCATTATATAGATAATAATTATCAGACTTTATATAGATAATAATTAGTCAGACTTATATCGATAATAATTTATCAGTCAGTATATAGATAATAATTTAGTCAGTCACTTAATATAGATAAAAATTTTAGTCAGTCACTTATATAGATAATAATTTAGTCAGTCACTTAATATAGATAATAATTTAGTCAGGCACTTATATCGATAATAATGTAGTCAGTCACTTATATAGATAATAATGTAGTCAGTCACTATATAGATAATAATTTAGTCAGTCAGGATATAATAATAATTTAGTCAGTCACTTAATATAGATAATAATTTAGTCAGTCACTTATATAGATAATAATTTAGTCAGTCACTTATATAGATAATAATTTAATCAGTCACTTATATAGATAATAATTTAGTCAGTCACTTAATATAAAAAATAATTTAGTCAGTCACTTATATCGATAATAATTTAGTCAGTCAGTTATATAAATAATAATTTAGTCAGTCACTTATATAGATAATAATTTAGTCAGTCACTTATATAGATAATAATTTAATCAGTCACTTATATAGATAATAATTTAGTCAGTCACTTATATAGATAATAATTAGTCAGTCACTTATATGATAATAATTAGTCAGTCAGTTATATAGATAATAATTTAGTCAGTCACTTAATATAGATAATAATTTAGTCAGTCATTATATAGATAATAATTAGTCAGTCCTTATATCAATAATAATGTATCAGTCACTTATATAGATAATAATGTAGTCAGTCACTATATAGAAATAATTTAGTCAGTCACTTATATAGATAATAATTTAGTCAGTCAGTATATAGATAATAATTTAGTCAGTCACTATATAGATAATAATTTAGTCAGTCACTATATAGATAATAATTTAGTCAGTCACTGGATATAGATACTAATTTAGTCAGTCACTAATATAGATAATAATTTAGTCAGTCACTTATATGATAATAATTAGTCAGTCAGGATATAGATAATAATTTAGTCAGTCATGATATAGATAATAATTTAGTCAGTCATTATATAGATAATAATTTAGTCAGTCACGGTATATATAATAATTTAGTCAGTCATATATAGATAATAATTTATCAGTCACTTATATGATAATAATTTAGTCAGTCACGATATAGATAATAATTTAGTCAGTCACTGATATAGATAATAATTTAGTCAGTCACTTATATAGATAATAATTTAGTCAGTCACATATATGAATAATAATTTAGTCAGTCATTATGATGATAATATTAGTCATCATTATGTAATAATAGTTAGTCAAGTATGTAAAATAAAATTAGTCAGCATTATGTACAAATAGTTAGTCAACATTATGTAATCAATAGTTAGTCATCATTATTAGAAATAATTAGTCAACATTATTTGACAATGTTAGTCAACATTATGTAAAATAGTTAGTCAACATTATGTACAATAGTTAGTCAACATTATGTAAAATAGTTAGTTAACATTATGTAACAATAGTTAATATCACATTATTTGATCAATAGTTAGTCATACATTATTGACAATAGTTAGTCAACATTATTTGACAATAGTTAGTCAACATTATTTGACAATAGTTAGTCAACATTATGTGACAATAGTTAGTAAACATTATGAACAATAGTTAGTCAACATTATTTGACAATAGTTAGTCAACATTATGTAACAATAGTTAGTCAACATTATTTGACAATAGTTAGTCAACATTATGTGACAATAGTTAGTCAACATTATGTACAATAGTTAGTCAACATTATTTGGACAATAGTTAGTCAACATTATGTGACAATAGTTAGTCAACATTATGTGACAATAGTTAGTCAACATTATGTGACAATAGTTAGTCAACATTATGGGACAATAGTTAGTCAACATTATGTGACAATAGTTAGTCAACATTATTTGACAATAGTTAGTCAACATTATGTGACAATAGTTAGTCAACATTATGTTGAGCAATGAGTTAGTCAACATTATGTGACAATAGTTAGTCAACATTATTTGACAATAGTTAGTCAACATTATGGGACAATAGTTAGTCAACATTATGTGACAATAGTTAGTCAACATTATGTGACAATAGTTAGTCAACATTATTTGACAATAGTTAGTCAATATTATGTGACAATAGTTAGTCAACATTATGTGACAATAGTTAGTCAACATTATGTGGCAATAGTTAGTCAACATTATATGACAATAGTTAGTCAACATTATGTGACAATAGTTAGTCAACATTATGTGACAATAGTTAGTCAACATTATGTGAACAGCCATATTGTGTAGCGTATGTGTTATTACTATTCTATGTATCTGGGATACAGTTTGCAAAGCGCATTTGCAGTACTATTTATTTACGACGACACCACTGCTACCAGTTTCTGAGTTTGGAACATTGACATCAAAGTGTACACTTGTCAGCTTCTGAGTTTGTGACATTGACATCAAAGTGTACACTTGTCAGCTTCTGAGTTTGTGACATTGACATCAAAGTGTAGATCTAATAGGTTTGACCATCTACTAATTCTAAGTAATCTTGACAGTTCAAAATGTCTGGACAATTGTGATTCTATAAAGAGATGAGGTTCCTGGCCCAGCTTAGAGGATGGCTTACCATTATGGTCTTTGCTGACCTCTTGAACTTAGTCCACACAGATTTTAACCCAACAAAAGATCTTTTAAAGTTTAAAACTGACACCCGCAAATCAGATCTTCCTAAAACAGGTGACATATGTTGTCATGAAAAACTTTCTCGAGATGGTCATCAAGAGAAATCAAATCAAATGAACATTGACTCTGTCACAAGTCATACTTCTCTGTCCTCTCGAGCAGCAGAGTCAGCTTTGAAAGCCACATATCTCACGAGAGGTCAACAATTGACAGCGCCATCAAATACTTCCAGCATGTCGCTCAGCATGCAACAGTTGATCCAGCGATTAACTCACACTCCCAATCTGAAAGGCAACATGCCAGGTCACGTCAGTAAGCCACATGTCAGGTCACGGATGAGAAAAAGTAGTCCATCAAGTGAGAATAACATAGAGCCGTCGTCCATTGATAACATTGATAAACAAGATAACAATTATTACGAGAAACTCGGGAAAGATCAAGGCTATGTCTGTAACGACCTGACCGATGTATTCATGTATAATACATTTCATTTCCCAGCTTACGCACTGAAATTTTATAATGGTGAGGAAGAGAATGTGAACATTGTCATACAAAATAGAACTAACTGTCACCGTTCTAATTACATCCCCGTTGTCATAGCAACTTCCCTGAACGTGACAGTAGAGACGTGTTGCATCACGTGGTGTACACATGTTATTGAAATTCAAGTTGGTGATCACCAACAAGTTTTGCTTAATTTCAAACACTTTAACGTACCAGGTCTGAACCTGGCCAGAAGCGAGGCGGTCAGTGTCTGTGATGAATCACTTAATGTAGTGCTAGATTATGTCACCAAGGGTCCATCACCGGTTAACAAATCTCATGTGATAGGATCTTTCTGTGGAATCAAAGAGCCCAAATCTGTCTTTGTAGAGAACAGTCACGTCAAGTTGGTACTCACGCTCAAGGACAATGCCCAGTGTGTGGACAATATTAATTTTGTTGTTCAGATTATACCATGTCTCAAATTTCAATATGAAGATTGTAACTCTAGCGAATATACCCAGTCTTACGGTGACCATGGTTACATTTCGTCTCCTGGACTGGCTCACGGTCAAAACTATCCCAATGACATTCAGTGTGTATGGAACATCTCTGTGCCAAATGGACAGTTAATTCGTATTAAAACCGAAGATCGTCGCCTGAGAGAAGGAGACGTTATTCATATTTATCCAAAGTTGGAAGACTCACGACAGTTTCCTAAATATCTGGAAATGACAAATCATAATCTCCTGCAGCCGATAGTGCTACCTAGCAACCAGTGTACAGTAGAGTTTCACTCAGACAGTATTAAGTCTGGTGTTGGGTTTAACTTTTCTTATACTGCTGTTAACAAGATGAGTTTTATTCCAATGTACGACAATCAATCTTTGGACTGCTCGGCTAATGTTAAAATTCCAGACAGTATGAAATGTAACTTTTATATTGATTGTGCTAATGGGAAAGATGAAGAAGATTGTTACTACAAGAATCCAAAATGTTGGCCTGATGGTTACGCCCTCAATGGTCGATGCTATCAAGTTATGCTTAATCAGCCTCTCATGTCATGGACAATGGCGGAAGAGTTTTGTGAGCGTAATCTGTCATCTCATCTCATCACGATTCGTACGATACAACAAAAACGTGACATCGTTAAATTTTTAAAATTCTTGGGGCCTAGTCTTTCTGTCATGTTTCTAGGACTACAGCGCATGCGCATGCAACAGGTGCCCCAAATGTACCGCCGGATGTGGCAGTGGACAGATCGAACAACAGCGTTTTTTCTGCCGAATGAATATCGATACGAGGGTTGGTCAACTTGTTCCATATTTCATGGTGATTATTTCCATTCTACAGACTGCAGCGCCATGAAAGAGAATATCTCTTTCATCTGCGAGAGACAGATGGGTAATACTGACAGACCCAATTTGGATAATTGGAATCCGGGGCGTCAAGATTCAGAGATTCGTATTTCCGACAAGAAGTTCAGCGTCTTCCTTTGCCAGTCTGAAGAGTATATCTCCCTCGAGCAACGTTGCGACAAGGTGGAGAACTGCTTTGATCGTAGTGATGAGTTGGACTGTGATTATGATCGTCTCGAGGACTTGATGTTCTCGTGTGACACTCAGGGTCTGTTGGCCTATACTTTTGTCTGTGACGGTATAGGTGGCTGCCTTGATTCCAGTGACGAGAAGTCTTGTGCCAAATTGGATAAGATCGACCTGGGACCAACAATGACTACCTGTACAGACGGGATGACATTGGAAAGATCAAGACTCTGTGATGGAAAGGAGGATTGTCGAGACGCCTCGGACGAGGAGGACTGCACTGATTGTGTAGGAGGCAGCGCCTTGTGCCCCATGATTGCATGCCTTCCTCAAAACTGGCAGACGGACAGTGAAGTCGACTGTCCAATCCGTGATCTGAAGGGCAGAAGGGCACCCGAGGCTGTGTTCAAGGAAAGTGTGTTCACAAGTTTACATCCTCCAGGAATCGTGATACCTGATGGCTATGGCAAGTTTGAAGTCTATAAAAGTAACAGTCATGTGTTATGTCCTCCAACGCATGCTCAGTGCAAGGATGGCTACTGTATTCCTGTGTATATGTGGTGCAACGGCATGCTGGACTGTCCTCATGGAGAGGACGAGATTCCAGAATTCTGCGCGAAAGTATGTGCTGGCATGTACAAATGTAAGTACAAACAGGTCTGCGTACACAATGATCATCTCTGTGACGGCTACTACCAGTGTCCAAACCATGACGACGAGCTGCTTTGTAGCTTAAACAACATGACATGCCCACCTAACTGCACTTGTAACAGAATGGAAGTCACATGTTCATCATATCCCAAGTTTGTATCTCTTACACCTGTCCGTTACTTAAGACTGCATCAGGCAAACATATCTCACCTGCACATTGAAGGTATAATACTCTATAGCCTTATATACCTGAATGTGTCTTCATGTAACGTCAAGAGTGTCCAAGGCGATAATCTACAATTTCTCAATTTAAAAATTCTTGATCTCAGTCACAATGATATTGATTTTCTGGCTAACAGCTCCTTCCTGAGATGTCCAAGTTTAAAGATTCTAATATTAGCGCACAACAAGTTCCACAATATCAAATTTTATTTTCTGGAACACGCTAGAGAACTAACCAAACTCGATGTATCTTACAACATTCAGAATCAATTAAATGATGACTGCTTCTTTAAAGCGTTCAACTTGGAAGAGTTGGTTCTACGATATATGCACATTGATATCATCTCACCTCTCGCTTTCAATGGACTCTTACGATTAAAACGTTTAGATCTGAAAGGCAATCAACTGATCACTTTTTCTATGGACATTTTCAATGCTCAGAAAAATCTTCGTAGTATAATCACAGACAACTTCCGCTTATGCTGTCCATCTATAAAACCAAGTAGTGTCCAGTTCACAGATTGTGATGCACCATACGATGAGATTTCTTCATGTGAAGACATCCTGCGGACAATGCTTTTGAGAGTGGCACTGTGGCTCATGGCAGTTCTAACTATCACCGGTAACTTTGGCGTGATTATCTACAGAATCTTCTATGACCGAGGCATCAAATACAGTTTCCGTATCATCATCACGTGTCTTAGTGCATCCGATCTGATAATGGGGATTTACTTGGTTATCATCGGTACTGCTGACGTCATGTACAGGGACCGTTATCTGTTGGCAGAAAGAGAATGGAAAAGTAGTACACCTTGTCAAGTTGCAGGATTTCTTTGTCTATTGTCCAGTCAAACATCGGCACTTTTTATTTTATTAGTGACTATTGATCGACTTTTAGCTATTGCTTTTCCGTTACATCCGTCTCTTCACTTCAACGCCAAGTCTGCAACTGTCGCATGTAGTATTGTGTGGACTGTAGGACTAGCCATGGCGACAGTTCCACTTCTCCCACCTTTTCAACACTGGGAGCTTTACTCACAGAAAGCTGTGGGTGTACCTCTCCCCATCACTCGCTTACATTTTCCAGGATACGACTATGCCTTCGCCATATTAATACTCTTCAACATGGCCGTGTTTCTGCTGGTTGCTATGGGACAGCTTTTAATATACTTATCTGTACACCTGCAGAAACATCCGCAGATTTCTGAGGCAAGAGTTAAGCAGGACACGGCTATAGCCAAACGTTTGGTGCTTGTAGTCATTACAGATTGCTTATGTTGGTTTCCTATCACAGTGATGGGACTTGCTGCCAGGTCTGGGCAACCAGTTCCAGGAGAGATGTATCTAGTAACTACTGTGTTTCTTCTGCCAGCAAACTCGGCATTTAATCCATTCTTATATACAGCAAACGCCATCTTATTGGCCAGACGCAACCGAAGGAAAAAAGCAGCAGACCTGGGATATGAGCTGAGACAGACGTCACAGTGATCCGGAACTAATATATGTACAAAGTGAAACTTCATACACTATACAGTAAGTGTGTGGCTATTTGTGTGTGTGTGTGTGTGTGGTGTGTATATATATATATATATATACTTGTGTATACTTGTGTTTGCGTGTGTGTGTATGAGTCATGACTTGTATTTGTGGAGACCGTACATATATATATATACATTGATAGATTGATAGATTGATAGATTGATAGATTGATAGATTGATTGATTGATTGATAGATTGATAGATTGATAGATTGATAGATTGATAGATTGATAGATTAATTGATTGATAGATTGATAGATTGATATATTGATATATTGATATATTGATTGATAGATAGATTGATTGATTTATTGATAGATTGATAGATTGATAGATTGATTGATTTATTGATTGATTGATTGATTGATAGATTGATTGATATATTGATAGATTGATTGATAGATTGATAGATTGATAGATTGATTGATAGATTGATAGATTGATTGATAGATTGATTGATAGATTGATTGATAGATTGATTGATTGATTGATTGATTGATAGATTGATTGATTGATAAATTGATAGATTAATTGATTAATTGATTGATATATTGATAGATTGATTGATAGATTGATTGATTGATTGATTGATAAATTGATTGATTGATTGATTGATTGATTGATTGATAGATTGATAGATTGATAGATTGATAGAATCATCATCCTTGCACTTCGGTGAGTAACCATGTGTGCTCCGATCTCTTTCTTACACAGGAAAATCTCAGCTGCAGTGTGCGAACTCCGTAGCACCGGCGAAGGTCTCCGATGTAATTTTGAAGATAGTGAAGATATTTTTATAGGAATTTTAATTTTAATCTCATTTGATGAATTTTGCCTGGGCAGCGGCTTTTCAGCCTGCTCTTCTCGATTTTAAACTGCCAAGTGTTCTTTTACATGCTCATATTGAAGACGGGACCTACATGTATATATACGCGTGTATGCCTGTGTGTGTGAGAGAGAGAGATTGGGTTTGTGTGTGTGCGTGAGTCACTGCGTGTATTTGTGTGAGTCACTGCATGTATTTGTGTGTGCATGTGTGTGAGTCACTGCATGTATTTGTGTGTGCCTGTGTGTGAGTCACTCCATGTATTTGTGTGTGAGTCACTCCATGTATTTGTGTGAGTCACTGCATGTATTTGTGTGAGTCAGTGCGTGTATTTGTGTGAGTTGGTTCATGCAATGTACACTCTCTGTGTGTACACACATATAACGGCACACAATATAAAATGGAATGAATTCAGAAGTGATGAAATCAAAGACATGTCTGGTCAACCACTAGTGACAACTGTTATAAGAAAGAGAAGATGGAGATATGTTGGGCACACCTTGAGGAGAAATGATCAACGAATATCAAAGCAGGCATTGAAGTGGGATGCAAAGGGTTCCAGAAAGAGAGGTCGACCTAAGGAGACCCTGAAACGAACTTTGCTGAGAGAGGCAGGAAATATCGGTCTCAGTTCCATGGAGGAGATTGAGCGAGTTGCCCAGGATAGAGCGGTATGGAGAAATTACTTACAGGCCCTATGTAACGTATAACGGTACGAGAGGAATTATTATTATTATTATTATTATGTAACCACTAAAATGCATAATATTAAAAGAAAACGATGCATTGCGCCATGTGCCATACATCCCCGTCCGATAACGGAAGATATAGAAAAGGATAATACCATTTGTCTACATTAGATATGACATACTACACACTTTTTGAATTTTCCCATTTTTATATCGACAGTGTTTGTACAGGGTAATCATTATAGATTTATGTGTGCAAGTGTAGTCTGTGAGAGTTGAATCTACATCAGAATAAGTTGTATGTGTGCAAGTGTAGACTGTGAGAGTTGAATCTACATCAGAATAAGTTGTATGTGTGCAAGTGTAGACTGTGAGAGTTGCATCTACATCAGAATAAGTTGTATGTGTGCAAGTGTAGTCTGTGAGAGTTGAATCTACATCAGAATAAGTTGTATGTGTGCAAGTGTAGACTGTGAGAGTTGCATCTACATTAGAATAAGATGTATGTGTGCAAGTGTAGTCTGTGAGAGTTGAATCTACAGAAGAATAAGTTGTATGTGTGCAAGTGTGGACTGTGAGAGTTGAATCTACATCAGAATAAGTTGTATGTGTGCAAGTGTAGACTGTGAGAGTTGAATCTACATTAGAATAAGTTGTATGTGTGCGTGTAGACTGTGAGAGTTGAATCTACAACAGAATAAGTCGTATTTCAAGGAAAGAAAAACAGACAAATAAAGAAGTTATCGAAAAACGAGAAATTACGACAAAAATTCAAACAAATAAAATATTTCGAAAACAAGAAAGACATGACGCATTGATCAAATACCTCTCCCTCTCTCTTTGCCTTTTTAACCATGATTGGGAATAGGCCCTCAACCAACTCATGCCAAGTCTTCCTATCTCTAGCTATCTCCTGCAGCTCCTCCAGTTCTTCTTTATATCGTTGATCTCTGCCTCCAAATCTCGTCTCCATGTATTTCTCGGCGTCCCCTTCTTTTGCTCTCCCTGCGGGTTCCAGGCAAGGACCCTTCTTGTTATATTCCCTCAGGTTTTCGCAAAGTGTGTCCTATCCAGCGCCAGCGTCTTTTTAACCTGTTCGTTCACTGGAATCTGTCTTGTTCTCTCCATAAGTTCCTCATTTGTGACCCTATCATACCATCTTATTCCCTCTATTCTACGCAGACACCAATTGATGAATGTTTGCAATTTATGCGCTATTGTTTTAGTTGTTCTCCATGTTTCTGACCCATACAGTAGAACTGCTTTAACATTAGAGTTAAATATCCGAATTTTTGTTCCAGATTTGATTTCTTTAGACTTCCATATTTTTCCCAGTGCAATGAAAGCTCATCTTGCCTTTTGTATTCTTATTTTAACATCTCTATCTGTTCCACCCTCTTTGTCTACGTTGCTGCCCAAATATGTGTATGATTCTACCTCTCGTAGTGGGATTTCACCCAGGGAGATCGAGTTGTCGTTTGATTGGTTAATTTTCATTATCTTTGTCTTTCCTTTATGAATGTTCAGCCCTAATTGCTTGGACTTTTGATCCAATGTGTATAATTAATCTTGCATCTGATTTCGTGTATGTGACAGAAGGGCTATATCATCAGCGAAGTCCAGATCTTCTAGTTGCTCTGTCAGAGTCCATTTAATTCCATTTCTGGTGTTAGTTACTGTGGTCTTCATAATCCAGTCTATTGTCAGTAAGAACAACAAAGGTGATAGAAGACATCCCTGACACACTCCTGTTTCTATTTCAAAAGTGTCTGTTAGTTTACCTTCATGAAGAACTCTACATTTCATATCTGTATATGTTGCTCTTATTAGGTTAATAATTTTCTGTTGGAATCCATAATGCCTCATTAATTTCCAAAGGGTATTCATATCATTACTGTCAAAAGCCTTCTCATAATCCACAAATCCAATATAAAGTGGGGATTTCCATTCAATACTTTGCTCTATTATTATACGTAATGTGGCTATCTGGTCACCACAGGATCTATTTGGTCGGAAGCCTGCCTGTTCATCTCTTAGCTTTATATCGATGGCATCTCCCTGTCTCTCCAGGATGACTCTGCTAGTATTTTCCCAGGTACTGACAACAGCATTATTTCTCTATAGTTTTCCCACTTCTGAAGGTCCTCTTTCTTTGGCAGCTTCACCAGGTATCCTTCTCTCCAGTTTGCTGATATTTCTTCAGTCTTCCAGATTCTGCTAAATAATTTATACAGTATTTCTGTGGATGTGTTTATGTTGGCTTTAACCGCCTCCGCTGGAATACCATCTGGACCGGCCGCTTTCCCATCTTTTAAAAGTTTAATGGCTTTACTAATCTCCTCCTTGGATGGTTTCTCACAGTTGATGTTCAAGTCAATTTCTGCAGGTTGGATATCTGGGGGGTTTGTAGGTGCTGTTCTGTTCAGGAGTTCCTTGAAGTATTCCATCCATCTTTCCATTTGGTCTCTAACATTAGTGATAGTTTCCTCACTACTATTTTTGATCAACCCACTTGATTGACTGTATTTTCCTGCTAGCTTTCTAGTGATGTTGTAAAGATCCCTGAGTTTCCTTTTCCTGCAGCTACCTCTGCTTCTCTTGCTAGATCTTCTACGTATTGTCTTTTATCTAACTTTATTTGTTTCTTCACTTTCTTGCTAGCTTCTGTGTACTTTTCCTGGGCTATGGCTTTGGCAGTTCTAGTTTTGCTATTATTAAAATCTGTTTTTCTCTTTTTCCTTTCTTCTATTTCCTTGAGAGTTTCTGGAGTTATCCATGCCTTATGATTCCGCTCCTTCTTTCCTAATACCTCTGTGCATGTTTCATTCCAAATATTCTTGGCTTGCTGCCAGCATTCTTCCGCACTCACCTCATCTTCTAATTGCCGCAAAACCTCATACTAATTAGAGACTGTGACCGTGAACTGTTCCTTCGTTTCCTGACTTCTGAGGTATCCTACATTATATTGGTGTCTATGTTCATGGGATGTTATGTATCGCTTAAGCTTCAGTTTAATTTTACTTATCAGCAAATGGTGATCCGAATCTACATCTGCCACCCTTAGAACCCTTACATCTTGTAGAGATGACCTGAATTTCTTGTTTATGCATATGTGGTCAATTTGGTAATTCTGTTCTGTGGTCTGGTGATACCCAGGTTGTTTTATGTATTCTTTTATGTGGAAAGACACTTCCACCTATGACGTATTGATTCGCTGCACAGAAATTAGTGAATAGTTCTCCATTTTCGTTCATTATTCCTAGTCCGTGTTTCCCCATGATCTCCTCGTAGCCTATGTTGTCCGAACCTGTTTTGGCATTGAGGTAACAAATCAGAATGTTGATGTTCCCATTTCTCTGATTACCTATACTATTTTGAAGTTTTATGTAAAATTCCTCTTTTTCTTTTTCCTCTTTATCGTTGGTAGGTGCATAACACTGGGTCACATTCAAGAATACTTTCTTTTGGTGGTTCTGAATGTTGCTGTGATTATCCTAGGACTCACTTCTTCCCATTTTATTAGTGCATTCTCCGCTTCTTTAGATAGCATTAAAACCACTCCTTCACTATGGGGGCATTTTCTTCCATATGGCATGAGAACAGCATTGTTTCTCCTGTGTTTATAGGTTGTTTGCCTGCACCATTCCACCTAGTTTCACATAATCCCAAGATGCCAATGCCGTGAAATTTCATCTCATTTCCAACCTGTGCTGTCTTTCCCATTTCATACATACTTCTAACATTCCAGGTGTCAATTCTGGAGCTTTTCCTAGGTGAAAGGAAGATAATCTGCGGTGCAGACTCCTTGCGGCTTTCTTTGCATCACTTCATACCTCTTCTAGAAGAGCTTCCTTTCCTTTTGGTTGGCACAGTTATTATTTTATTTGTATGTGACTTGTTCATGGTTTGTTGGATTTTGTGGCTACAATTTTCTACTGGGTAGGGTTATTGGTTATCGGTTACTAAACTGACGTCATTGCACTCCGGGCAGACCCATAGGTGCTCAGTCTCCCCCAACAGATATCGAAGAGTATGCATACTGATGGTTCCTGTGGCTCGCTGATTAAACACACCTCTCACTCTGCCTCTCAGGCATCCAGTTCGACTTGAACAACGGGTAACTCCAAACTGCTTAAATCGCTTGATCGATTCAACATCGATTTTAGTGTCCTCATCCAACAGAGAGTCTCGAAGAGACCGAAGAATATCCCCTTATCCATCTTCAACTCCCCAACAATCGATGCTGTTGCTGCAAGCCTGTCCGCTCTCTCATTTCCGTAAACACCCGCATGCCCAGGACAGTATATCCACGTAAGCCGCTGGAGGTTACTGGGTAGGGTAGCCAGCCGTACGCCAAACCTCACCTTAGTCGCCTCTTACGACATGATCAAATACCTCGTATTAATGGAAATATTGAAGAATAGCGAGCAAGAGGAAGACGGAGACACAAGTTGGAAGGAAACATCAAGAATTTAACAAAGTCCAGCCTGGCAGAGTGTACGGGTAAGGTCTTGGACGTTCATTGTAGTTTTAACTTGGATTCTCTGAAAGGAGTTAATTCTTATTTTTTTCTGTTTGTTGGTCTACACTAGTGTTTCCCAACCTTTTTTATACCATGCCCCACCAAAGCCTTTCAAAAATCCGTATGCCCCCCCCTTTCATATGTAACATATACAAAATATTTTATTTTCCAAAAATTGATTTGTTCATTTAAGAAACTTAAATGATAGGTTTTAGGAAGAAATCACTAGGAAATTGTTTAGGAAAAACAGTAAGTAAATTTTCAAAACATATAATGGAGAACTGAAATTCAAGTACGATATCATTTTAATGATATATTTTTCTATATTATTTTAATTATTAGTAACTATTTATTACTTACACTTAGTGAGATCCTTGCGATTGATAGATGCTGCAAATAGATTTTATGTTAGGTTTCAATTTAGTTAGCTTCAGTCTCAAATCTCCTCGTTATGTTACATCCAGCCGATTTCTTTTTTAGCAGCAAATCAGTTATGACACTAAATCCACATTCAGTTAAATATGAAGATAGAAATGGTATATGTTTTCTTGCACATTTGGTTGAATTTGTATATTTGATTTCTGTTTCCTCACAAAGCCATGCCATCGCTCCTTTTATATTAAATGAAGTTTTAGCTGACTCATCATTTTGCATTTCTGCGAATTCTTCTTGATACTGCATATTTAAAATATCAGAAAAATCCACTAATATTGACTGCAGTCAATTTGTTTCTATTAGATCAGCCGATATAATTTTCAAATGATCGACAATAACAAGTATAACGGTATCAGTTATATCACATTTCTGATACTTTCTTCCATACGCTGACTGATACTTTCTTCCATTCGCTGGCAGGTAGATCCTTCCATATGCTGACAGATACTTTCTTCCATCCGCTGCCTGATACTTTCTTCTATACGCTGCCTGATACTTTCTTCTATTCTTCCATATGCTGCCTGACACTTCTTTTCTTACGCTGTCTGATACTTTCTTCCATTTTTCCATACGCTGCCTGATACTTTCATCCATTCTGCCAAATGCTGGCTAATACTTTCTTCCATTCTTCCATATGCTGCCTGATACTTTCTTCCATTCTTCCATATGCTGCCTGATACTTTCTTCCATACGCTGACTGATACTTTCTTCCACATGCTAACTGATACTTTCTTCCATATGCTGCCTGATACTTTCTTCCATTCTTCCATACGTTGCCTGATACTTTCTTCCATTCTTCCATACGCTGCCTGATACATGCTTCCATACGCTGCTGATACTTTCTTCCATATGCTGTCTGATACTTTCTTCCATACGCTGCCTAATTTTTCTTCAAACGGTGACAGATACTTTCTTCCATACGCTGCCCGATACTTTCTTCCATATGCTGCCTGATACTTTCTTCCATTCTTCCATACGCTGCCTGATACTTTCTTCCATACGCTGACTGATACTTTCTTCCATATGCTGCCTGATACTTTCTTCCATTCTTCCATACGCTGCCTGATACACTCTTCCATACGCTGCCTGATACTTTCTTCTATTCTTCCATACGCTGCCTGATACTTTCTTCTATTCTTCCATACGCTGCATGACACTTCTTTTCTTACGCTGTCTGATGCTTTCTTCCATTTTTCCATAGGCTGCCTGATACTTTCTTCCATTCTTCCATACGCTGCTGATACTTTCTTCCATACGCTGCCTGATACTTTCTTCCATATGCTGACTGATAATTTCTTCCATACGCTAGCTGATACTTTCTTCCATATGCTGCCTGATACTTTCTTCCATACGCTGACTGATACTTTCTTCCATACGCTGCCTAATACTTTCTTCTATTCTTTCATACGCTGCATGACACTTCTTTTCTTACGCTGTCTGATACTTTCTTCCATTTTCCATAGGCTGCCTGATACTTTCTTCCATTGTTCCATATGCTGCCTGATACTTTCTTCCATTCTTCCATGCTGCCTGATACTTTCTTCCATTCTTCCATATGCTGCCTGATACTTTCTTCCATTCTTCCATATGCTGCCTGATACTTTCTTCCATATGCTGCCTGATACTTTCTTCCATTCTTCCATATGCTGCCTGATACTTTCTTCCATTCTTCCATATGCTGCCTGATACTTTCTTCCATATGCTGCCTGATACTTTCTTCCATATGCTGCCTGATACTTCTTCCATTCTTCCATATGCTGCCTGATACTTTCTTCCATTCTTCCATATGCTGCCTGATACTTTCTTCCATACGCTGACTGATACTTTCTTCATACGCTGCCTGATACTTTTCTTCTATTCTTTCATACGCTGCATGACACTTCTTTTCTTACGCTGTCTGATACTTTCTTCCATTTTTCCATAAGCTGCCTGATCTTTCTTCCATTCTTCCATATGCTGCCTGATACTTCTTCTATATGCTCCTGATACTTTCTTCCATTCTTCCATATGCTGCCTGATACTTTCTTCCATTCTTCCATACGCTGTCTGATACTTTCTTCCATTTTTCCATAAGCTGCCTGATACTTGCTTCCATTCTTCCATATGCTGCCTGATACTTTCTTCTATATGCTGCCTGATACTTTCTTCCATTCTTCCATATGCTGCCTGATACTTTCTTCCATTCTTCCATACGCTGACTGATACTTTCTTCCATTCTTCCATATGCTGCCTGATACTTTCTTCCATACGCTGCCTGATACTTTCTTCTATATGCTGCCTGATACTTTCTTCCATTCTTCCATATGCTGCCTGATACTTTCTTCTATTCTTCCATACGCTGCATGACACTTCTTTTCTTACGCTGTCTGATACTTTCTTCCATTTTCCATAGGCTGCCTGATACTTTCTTCCATTCTTCCATACGCTGACTGATACTTTCTTCCATTCTTCCATATGCTGCCTGATACTTTCTTCCATACGCTGCCTGATACTTTCTTCCATAAGTTGCCTGATACTTTCTTCCATATGCTGACTGATCCTTTCTTCCATACGCTGGCTGATACTTAATTCCATACGCTGACATATACTTTCTTCCATATGCTGACTGATACTATCTTCCATTCTTCCATACGAGCCTGATACTTTCTTCCATTCTTCCATATGCTGCCTGATACTTTCTTCCATATTGTGCCTGATACTTTCTTCCATTCTTCCATATGCTGCCTGATACTTTCTTCCATTCTTCCATACGCTGCTGATACTTTCTTCCATTCTTCCATATGCTGCTGATACTTTCTTCCATATTGTGCCTGATACTTTCTTCCATATGCTGCCTGATACTTTCTTCCATGTGCTGCCTGATACTTCTTCCATTCTTCCATATGCTGACATATCTTTCTTCCATTCTTCCATATGCTGCCTGATACTTTCTTCCATACGCTGACTAATACTTTCTTCCATACGCTGCCTGATACTTTCTTCTATTCTTTCATACGCTGCATGACACTTCTTTTCTTCGCTGTCTGATACTTTCTTCCATTTTTCCATAGGCTGCCTGATACTTTCTTCCATTCTTCCATACGCTGACTGATACTTTCTTCCATTCTTCCATATGCTGCCTGATACTTTCTTCCATACGCTGCCTGATACTTTCTTCCATAAGTTGCCTGATACTTTCTTCCATACGCTGACATATACTTTCTTCCATATGCTGACTGATACTATCTTCCATTCTTCCATACGTAGCCTGATACTTTCTTCCATTCTTCCATATGCTGCCTGATACTTTCTTCCATATGCTGCCTGATACTTTCTTCCATTCTTCCATATGCTGCCTGATACTTTCTTCCATTCTTCCATACGCTGCTGATACTTTCTTCCATTCTTCCATATGCTGCCTGATACTTTCTTCCATATTGTGCCTGATACTTTCTTCCATATGCTGCCTGATACTTTCTTCCATGTGCTGCCTGATACTTCTTCCATTCTTCCATATGCTGACATATACTTTCTTCCATTCTTCCATATGCTGCCTGATACTTTCTTCCATACGCTGACTGATACTTTCTTCCATACGCTGCCTGATACTTTCTTCTATTCTTTCATACGCTGCATGACACTTCTTTTCTTACGCTGTCTGATACTTTCTTCCATTTTCCATAGGCTGCCTGATACTTTCTTCCAATCTTCCATATGCTGCCTGATATTTTCTTCTATATGCTGCCTGATACTTTCTTCCATTCTTCCATATGCTGCCTGATACTTTCTTCCATTCTTCCATACGCTGACTGATACTTTCTTCCATTCTTCCATACGCTGACTGATACTTTCTTCATTCTTCCATATGCTGCCTGATACTTTCTTCCATACGCTGCCTGATACTTTCTTCTATATGCTGCCTGATACTTTCTTCCATTCTTCCATACGCTGCCTGATACTTTCTTCTATTCTTCCATACGCTGCCTGATACTTTCTTCTATTCTTCCATACGCTGCATGACACTTCTTTTCTTACGCTGTCTGATACTTTCTTCCATTTTTCCATAGGCTGACTGATAATTTCTTCCATTCTTCCATACGCTGACTGATACTTTCTTCCATACGCTGCCTGATACTTTCTTCCATATGCTGACTGATACTTTCTTCCATACGCTGCCTGATACTTTCTTCTATACGCTGACTGATACTTTCTTCCATATGCTGACTGATAGTTTCTTCCATACGTTGCCTGATACTTTCTTCCATTCTTCCATACGCTGCCTGATACATTCTTCCATACGCTGCTGATACTTTTTTCCATTCTTCCATACGCTGCCTGATACTTTCTTCCATTCTTCCATATGCTGCCTGATACTGTCTTCCATTTTCCATATGCTGCCTGATACTTTCTTCCATACGCTGACTGATACTTTCTTCTATACGCTGCCTGATACTTTCTTCTATTCTTTCATACGCTGCATGACACTTCTTTTCTTACGCTTTCTGATACTTTCTTCCATTCTTCCATATGCTGCCTGATACTTTATTCCATATGCTGCTGATACTTTCTTCCATATGCTGCCTGATACTTCTTCCATTCTTCCATATGCTGCCTGATACTTTCTTCCATTCTTCCATATGCTGCCTGATACTTTCTTCCATACGCTGACTGATACTTTCTTCTATACGCTGCCTGATACTTTCTTCTATTCTTTCATACGCTGCATGACACTTCTTTTCTTACGCTTTCTGATACTTTCTTCCATTTTTCCATAGGCTGAATGATACTTTCTTCCATTGTTCCATATGCTGCCTGATACTTCTTCCATTCTTCCATATGCTGCCTGATACTTTTTCCATTCTTCCATATGTGCTGATACTTTCTTCCATGTGCTGCCTGATACTTCTTCCATTCTTCCATATGCTGCCTGATACTTTCTTCCATTTTTCCATAGGCTGCCTGATACTTTCTTCCAATCTTCCATATGCTGCCTGATATTTTCTTCTATATGCTGCCTGATACTTTCTTCCATTCTTCCATATGCTGCCTGATACTTTCTTCCATTCTTCCATACGCTGACTGATACTTTCTTCCATTCTTCCATACGCTGACTGATACTTTCTTCATTCTTCCATATGCTGCCTGATACTTTCTTCCATACGCTGCCTGATACTTTCTTCTATATGCTGCCTGATACTTTCTTCCATTCTTCCATACGCTGCCTGATACTTTCTTCTATTCCTGCATACGCTGCCTGATACTTTCTTCTATATGCTGCCTGATACTTTCTTCCATTCTTCCATACGCTGCCTGATACTTTCTTCTATTCCTGCATACGCTGCCTGATACTTTCTTCTATATGCTGTCTGATACTTTCTTCCATTTTTCCATAGGCTGCCTGATACTTTCTTCCATTCTTCCATAAGCTGACTGATACTTTCTTCCCTACGCTGCCTGATACTTTCTTCGATATGCTGACTGATAATTTCTTCCATACGCTAGCTGATACTTTCTTCCATATGCTGCCTGATACTTTCTTCCATAAGCTGACTGATACTTTCTTCCATACGCTGCCTGATACTTTCTTCTATTCTTTCATACGCTGCATGACACTTCTTTTCTTATGCTGTCTGATACTTTCTTCCATTTTTCATAGGCTGCTGATACTTTCTTCCATTGTTCCATATGCTGCCTGATACTTTCTTCCATTCTTCCATATGCTGACTGATACTATCTTCCATTCTTCCATACGTAGCATGATACTTTCTTCCATTCTTCCATATACTGCCTGATACTTTCTTCCATATGCTGCCTGATACTTTCTTCCATTCTTCCATATGCTGCCTGATACTTTCTTCCATGCTTCCATACGCTGCTGATACTTTCTTCCATTCTTCCATATGCTGCCTGACACTTTCTTCCATATGCTGCCTGATACTTTCTTCCATATGCTGCCTGATACTTCTTCCATTCTTCCATATGCTGCCTGATACTTTCTTCCATTCTTCCATATGCTGCCTGATACTTTCTTCTATATGCTGCCTGATACTTTCTTCCATTCTTCCATATGCTGCCTGATACTTTCTTCCATTCTTCCATACGCTGTCTGATACTTTCTTCCATTTTTCCATAAGCTGCCTGATACTTGCTTCCATTCTTCCATATGCTGCCTGATACTTTCTTCTATATGCTGCCTGATACTTTCTTCCATTCTTCCATATGCTGCCTGATACTTTCTTCCATTCTTCCATACGCTGACTGATACTTTCTTCCATTCTTCCATATGCTGCCTGATACTTTCTTCCATACGCTGCCTGATACTTTCTTCTATATGCTGCCTGATACTTTCTTCCATTCTTCCATATGCTGCCTGATACTTTCTTCTATTCTTCCATACGCTGCATGACACTTCTTTTCTTACGCTGTCTGATACTTTCTTCCATTTTTTCCATAGGCTGCCTGATACTTTCTTCCATTCTTCCATACGCTGACTGATACTTTCTTCCATTCTTCCATATGCTGCCTGATACTTTCTTCCATACGCTGCCTGATACTTTCTTCCATAAGTTGCCTGATACTTTCTTCCATATGCTGACTGATCCTTTCTTCCATTCTTCCATACGTAGCCTGATACTTTCTTCCATTCTTCCATATGCTGCCTGATACTTTCTTCCATATGCTGCCTGATACTTTCTTCCATTCTTCCATATGCTGCCTGATACTTTCTTCCATTCTTCCATACGCTGCTGATACTTTCTTCCATTCTTCCATATGCTGCCTGATACTTTCTTCCATATTGTGCCTGATACTTTCTTCCATATGCTGCCTGATACTTTCTTCCATGTGCTGCCTGATACTTCTTCCATTCTTCCATATGCTGACATATACTTTCTTCCATTCTTCCATATGCTGCCTGATACTTTCTTCCATACGCTGACTGATACTTTCTTCCATACGCTGCCTGATACTTTCTTCTATTCTTTCATACGCTGCATGACACTTCTTTTCTTACGCTGTCTGATACTTTCTTCCATTTTTCCATAGGCTGCCTGATACTTTCTTCCAATCTTCCATATGCTGCCTGATATTTTCTTCTATATGCTGCCTGATACTTTCTTCCATTCTTCCATATGCTGCCTGATACTTTCTTCCATTCTTCCATACGCTGACTGATACTTTCTTCCATTCTTCCATACGCTGACTGATACTTTCTTCATTCTTCCATATGCTGCCTGATACTTTCTTCCATACGCTGCCTGATACTTTCTTCTATATGCTGCCTGATACTTTCTTCCATTCTTCCATACGCTGCCTGATACTTTCTTCTATTCTTCCATACGCTGCATGACACTTCTTTTCTTACGCTGTCTGATACTTTCTTCCATTTTTCCATAGGCTGACTGATACTTTCTTCCATTCTTCCATACGCTGACTGATACTTTCTTCCATACGCTGCCTGATACTTTCTTCCATATGCTGACTGATACTTTCTTCCATACGCTGCCTGATACTTTCTTCTATACGCTGTTTGATACTTTCTTCCATATGCTGACTGATAGTTTCTTCCATACGTTGCCTGATACTTTCTTCCATTCTTCCATACGCTGCCTGATACTTTCTTCCATTCTTCCATATGCTGCCTGATACTGTCTTCCATTTTCCATATGCTGCCTGATACTTTCTTCCATATGCTGCCTTATACTTTCTTCCATTCTTCCATATGCTGCCTGATACTTTCTTCCATTCTTCCATACCTGCTGATACTTCTTCCATTCTTCCATATGCTGCCTGATACTTTATTCCATATGCTACTGATACTTTCTTCCATATGCTGCCTGATACTTCTTCCATTCTTCCATATGCTGCCTGATACTTTCTTCCATTCTTCCATATGCTGCCTGATACTTTCTTCCATATGCTGACTGATACTTTCTTCCATACGCTGCCTGATACTTTCTTCTATACGCTGACTGATACTTTCTTCCATATGCTGACTGATAGTTTCTTCCATACGTTGCCTGATACTTTCTTCCATTCTTCCATATGCTGCCTGATACTTTCTTCCATACGCTGCCTGATACTTTCTTCTATACGCTAGCAGATACTTTCTTCCATTCTTCCATACGCTGCCTAAGACTTTCTTCCATACGCTGCCTAAGACTTTCTTCCATACGCTGCCTAAGACTTTCTTCCATACGCTGACTGATACTTTCTTCCATACGCTGACTGATACTTTCTTCCATATGCTGCCTGATACTTTCTTCCATATGCTGACTGATACTTTCTTCCATAGGCTGCCTAAGACTTTCTTCCATACGCTGCCTAAGACTTTCTTCCGTACGCTGACTGATACTTTCTTCCATACGCTTACTGATACTTCCATACGCTGTCTGTTACTTTCTTCTATATGCTGACTGATACTTTCTTCTATATGCTGACTGATACTTTCTTCCATACGCTGGCTGATACTTTCTTCCATACGCTGACTGATACTTTCTTCCATACGCTGACTGATACTGTCTTCTATACTCTGGCTCATACTGTGCTTGATTTCTAATGCAATTTGTCAAAACATGTAACAAGAAAGTACTATAGTTTTACAAAGTACAAAAACAATAACAATAAACAGCGACGTTTCGACCAGAAGGCTTTTATTAAGCAAAGGATACAACAGAAGTGGATTCACTTCTCTTCTTTTACTGCAGACACAACATGTAGAATCAAACAATATATCCCTAATGCTATTAGCTATTTATCTGAAATGTTCCGCTAGGATAGTCTTCCTTTTTGTCAAGGTTCATTTACAAACCTCATGGAGATTGGGTGATTGTCTGACATTTCCACTCTCTCGTTTCCATCATTTTCTCAATACGAGAATGAGTGAATTCATGTGTTCACCGTTGTGGCTTTTGACTGATAAATCGCTTTCAGAATGGTTGTTAGATGGAAGAGCATCTTTAGTCGTAGCTGACTGGTTACATTACGGTTGGAAACAATGTAAGACTTGTGTGTGACAATGCCAGACTTGTGTGTGACAATGCCAGACTTGTGTGTGACAATGCCAGACTTGTGTGTGACAATGCCAGACTTGTGTGTGACAATGTAAGATTTGTGTGTGACAATGAAAGACTTGTGTGTGACAATGTAAGACTTGTGTGTGACAATGTAAGACTTGTGTGTGACAATGTAAGACTTGTGTGTGACAATGTAAAACTTGTGTGTGACAATGTGAGACTTGTGTGTGACAATGTGAGACTTGTGTGTGACAATGTGAGACTTGTGTGTGACAATGCCAGACTTGTGTGTGACAATGTAAGATTTGTGTGTGACAATGTAAGACTTGTGTGTGACAATGTAAGACTTGTGTGTGACAATGTAAGACTTGTGTGTGACAATGTAAGACTTGTGTGTGACAATGTAAGACTTGTGTGTGACAATGTAAGACTTGTGTGTGACAATGCCAGACTTGTGTGTGTGAAACAGTACGAGACTTATGTGCGGAAAACAATGCAAGACGCTTGTCTCTAAGACAGTGTAATGTTGGCTTGTGTGAGACAATACGAGACTCATGTGCGGAAAACAATGCAAGACGCTTGTCTCTAAGACAGTGTAATGTTGGCGTGTGTGAGACAGTACGAGACTCGTGTGCGGGAAACAATGCAAGACGCTTGTCTCCAAGACAGTGTAATGTTGGCTTGTGTGAGACAGTACGAGACTTGTGTGCAGGAAACAATGCAAGACGATTGTCTTTGAGACATTGTAATGTTGGCGTGTGTGAGACAGTGTAATGTTGGCGTGCGTGAGACAGTGTAATGTTGGCGTGTGTGAGACAATAACAGAATGATGTGTCTAATACAGTGCAAGACTGGCATGTGTTTGTGTGTGTCTATGACAATATGAGGCTGGTGTGTGTTTGTCTATGACAATGTGAGGCTGGTGCGTGGGTGTGTATGGCAATGCGAAACTTGTGTGAGACTGCCTTGTGTGCGTACGAGACAATGTGAGACAATATCTTATCAGCATCATCCGTCGGTTGCAATTATAGACGACTATTTGTTTTCATTGAAATTGATGAATTACTTCAACAATTTCTGCTCTATTACTAGTAATTGTCAGCCTTATCTGTGTTGACAACGCTGACCTTGTCAACTAGTGATTCTCAGCCTGGTGCTGCGCTACCCCAGATAAAAGGGAAACAGTAACAGAGGAAGCACGACACCCCAGATAAGGGGTTTAGTTATGTAGAAAATATTCATTTTAGTCAAAAACATTGATTTTTCAAAGTTTTTTCTTATAAAAGTACAACATTTTTACTAACGATTACACACAAAATTATCTTGTTTCGTTTTCATATTAGCATTACAAAATTATTAAGAAACGCCTAACCCCAACCTTTTTTTAATTGAGTTTAAAAATTGAATTTTCTCAAAATCATTTTTTTCCAATTGGTATGTGTTGGAAATCCAGGAGTTTCAACTCGTAATACTAAAGCTCGATACCAGAAAATTTATGGTGAATATCCCACATATAATTTTGTACTAAAGCTCGATACCAGAAAAGTTTTGAGGTGAATATCCCACATATAATTTTGTAGCTACAGATACATTTAAAATTAAATATTTTTGAATATTTGATTTAAAAATTAATTTTCAATGCGAATCGAAGACACAATTTGTGCGGTGTTTTGCCAAGCATAAGTTGCAAAAATGTTTTTTTTTAAATATTTCTTGAGATTTTACGGAAAATAAATGTGACATTCACTCTTGATATGCATATAGTTTATGAATCATTCACTCTTGATATGCTTATAGTTTATGAATCATCCACTCTTGATATGCTTATAGTTTATGAATCATTCACTCTTGATATGCTTACAGTTTACGAATCATTCACTCTTGATATGCTTACAGTTTACGAATCATTCACTTTTGATATGCTTATAGTTTATGAATCATTCATTTATTTATCAATATATTTGTTTTGTAAATTTTAGGATTCAAAGTACATGTAGTTTTTTAATATGTATACTGTTGTTATGGCAACTATGTAATTTTGTTAAAGCATTAAAATAGATCTACACTCATATCTTAACATAATAAAAATAATAATTCCTCTCGAACCGTTATACGTTACATAGGGCCTGCAAGTTACTTCTCCATACCGCTCTATCCTGGACAACTCGCTCAGTCTCATCCATGGAACTGAGACCGATAACTCTTGCCTTTCTCAGCAAAGTTCATTTCAGGGTCTCCTTAGGTCGACCTCTCTTCTTGAACCCTTTGCATCCCACATCAATGCCTGCTTTGATATTCGTTGATCATTTCTCCTCAAGGTGTGTCCAACATATCTCCATCTTCTCTTTCCTATAGCAGTTGTCACTAGTGGTTGACCAGACATGTCTCTGATTTCACCACTTCTCCTGAATTCGTTCCATTTTATATTCATTACTTTTCGCAGACATCTATTTTCAAATGCCTTCAACTTGCTTTCTATATCTTTAGTCATTTTCCAACTCTCGCTAGCATATGTTAGGATTGATACAACATTTGAATTGAAAATTCGTAATTTAGTTTTAATACTATATAATTTGCAGTTCCATATTTTATTTAGACTTTTAAAAGCTTATGTTGCTTTGCCAATTCTTATCATAATTTTCTTTTTAACATGTCCTGTGCAATCAAAATTGCTACCTAAATAGGTGAACTGCTCTGTTATTTTTGTCATTTTAGATTCCAGGGTGATATCTGCGTTACTTGCCATAGGTGTCTTCATTATATTTGTTTTTTCATAGCTTATCTGCAGTCCAACTTATGATGCTATAGATAACAAGTTGTCTGTTTTTCTTTGCATATCTTGGTTGTTTCTACTTAACAAGACAATATCATCTGCAAAATCCAAATCTTCTAGTTGACTATTTTCTACCCAATCGATGCCAGTTTCGCCCCTGCAACATTTTCGCATCACCCAGTCAATAGCCACTCCAAACAATAGCGGAGATAGAATACAGCCTTGCTTTATTCCGGTTTCAACTATAAACCAGTCGCTGTGTCCACCATCAGTGCGAATTGCACACTGTGAACCATGATAGAGGCTCTTAATAATGTTTATTATTTTGTCTGGTATTCCATAGCATCTCAGAATGTTCCACAGGGAGATTCTGTGTAGACTATCAAAGGCTTTTTTAAATCGATGAAATTTAGTATAAGTGGTTATTGCTTCTCAATATGTTCCTCCAAGATTAGTCGTAGGGTAATTATTTGATCTAAGCAGATTCTCTCAGGTCTAAAACCAGCTTGTTCTTCTCTCAGGGTTGTGTCCACTGCTCCTTTGATTCTATTAAGAATGATTTTGCAGAAAGTCTTGGTCATTACTGATAATAGAGTGATCCCTCTCCAGTTGTTGCAATCTTTGAGATCACCTTTTTTTGTGGATCTTAACAATTATTCCCTTTTTCCATTGATCTGGGACAGTTTCTTCTTCCCATACTTTATTAAATAGTTCTTGCACCTGGCTAATAGTTGTATCATCAGCCGCTTTGAGCATTTCTGCAGTAATGTTGTCATCACCCGCTGCCTTATTGTTTATCAAGGAATGAATTGCCTCCTTGACCTCAGCTACACTTATCATTTCTTCGTTAATTGGTAGGAGCTGTTTCTTGCCTCTTCGTCAAACTTAAGTAGTACTGGTGGATCAGGTCTATTTAATATTTCTTCAAAATATTCTGCCCATCTTTTCTTCTGCTCGGTATCTGATGTTAGAACTTGACCATATTTACTCTTGATCTACATTCATAGCTTACCATGCCAATTATAACACACTGCTAAAACTTAATAAATACATTAAATTATTTGTTTCCTAGCCAAACTCCAGAAGAGAGAAACAGTAACAGATGAGGAGGCGTGAAACATTGTGATCATTCAATGGATTTTGTGTTTTATAAGTTTTTTATGCTAATTTCTTTTTCCATAAATACATTCTTTTTAAATGAAAATTGTCAGTTCAAAATAACAAAGAGTATCATTGATTTTGACTCCTGTTGACATCTTTCTCAAATTTCTTATCAAAACTGTGATGTTTCAAAATGTAAACATTTCTCGCTGCCAATGTTATTTTGTTTACGCTCTCAGTGATGTTCCAAAATGTAAACATTTCTCGCTGCCAATGTTATTTTGTTTACGCTCTCAGTGATGTTCCAAAATGTAAACATTTCGCCTGCCAATGTTATTTTGTTTACGCTCTCAGTGATGTTCCAAAATGTAAACATTTCTCGCTGCCAATGTTATTTTGTTTACGCTCTCAGTGAGAAACATTTTTATTTCCGTTTGCTTTTTGAAAATGACAGCTCATTCGGCGGGGTGAAATTAGGAAAAAGCGTAGGGGTCGTAGGATCATGCCTCATCTTGAAGGGGTGCGCCAGCTGAAGAAATGTTGAGGACAACTGTTGTCAACAAACAGGTATTTCTGCGCAGTATTTATTGCTTCTGTTGGACCGGCTATATTGATTATTATATTAAGTGCGAATATAGCAGACGATTTTTTGACCATCTCTGTCTTGTAGTATTATTGTATTGTAATTCCATATGAACTTTCATATCTTTTTCATTGTCGTTAGTTTCATTTTTTCATTGTCTTTAGTTTCATTTTTTCATTGTCTTTAGTTTCATTTTTTCATTGTCTTTAGTTTCATTTTTTCATTGTCGTTAGTTTCATTTTTTCATTGTCTTTAGTTTCATTTTTTCATTGTCGTTAGTTTCATTTTTTCATTGTCTTTAGTTTCATTTTTTCATTGTCTTTAGTTTCATTTTTTCATTGTAATATCTTCTTCTTCTTCGAACGCTCCATATCGACCACTTGTTTAACCACTCTTGGTATCTGTATGTGATTTGAGCCTAATAGCGATTGCACGTTGTGCTAGTTATGCGCCTACAAGTAGGCCAGCACATCCGATTTCTGCGACGCTTTTTATTTACTAGGATAGCATCCTTAGGCCCCTACCTCAGTCGTCTCTTACGACATGCCTTGCCGGTCGCAGGGGTACTATTCTTTGCTCCACTTGCAAGTTCTGGTATCACACGGACAAGGGCATTTATTGGGTTTTTTTTAAAATAAATAATTACAATGCAAATACTAAATGTTGTTTATTATCAAAGACAATGTTGTTTATCATCAAAGACAATGTTGTTTATCATCAAAGGCAATGTCTTATGTTTGATAGGTTTTTTTCTTTTAAATTTAAAAAAATAAAGACAAACCTTGTTCTGTTGGTTTCTCCCTTCCCCCACCTTATCCCTCCTTCTTTCAGAAAAACTGATTTATATGTACAATTAATAAATACAATGTAAATATATATATATAAAGTAGCTGAAGACTGCACATCTGCATTGAAACAAAGTGACTGGTTTGTTATTGAAACCGGACGTAACGCAAGGCTGTATTTTATCTCCGCTATTGTTTGGAGTGATCATTGACTGGATGATGCAAAAATGTTGCAGGGGCGAAACTGGCATCGATCGGGTAGAAAATAGTCAACTAGAAGATTTGGATTTTGCAGATGATATAGCCTTGTTAAGTAGAAACAACCAAGATATGCAACCCAAAAACAGACAACTTGTCATCTATAGCATCAAAAGTTGGACTGCAGATAAGCTATGATAAGACAAATACAATGAAGACACCTATGGCAAGTAATGTAGAAATCCAAAGGGATAAAAATAACAGAGCAGTTCACTTATTTGGGTAGCTATTGTGGTTTCACTTGGCATGTTAAAAAATAATAAATTATACTACGAATTGTCAAAGCAACATCAGCTTTTAAAAGTCTAAATAAAATATGGAACTGCAAATTATATAGTATTAAAACTAAATTACGAATTTTCAATTCAAACGTTGTATCAATCCTAACATATGCCATCGAGAGTTGAAGAATGACTAAAGATATAGAAAGCAAGTTGAATGCATTTGAAAATAGATGTCTGAAAAAATAATGAATATAAAATGGGACGAAGTCAGGAAAAGTGATGAAATCAAAGATATGTCTGGTCAACCACTAGTAACAACTGTTATAAGAAAGAGAAGATGGAGATATGTTGAGAAGAAATGATCAAAGAATATCAAAGCAGGCATTGAAGTGGGATGCAAATAGTTCAAGAAAGAAATGGCGCTTTAGGAAAACCCTGAAACGAACTTTGCTGAAAGAGGCAAGATATATCGGTCTCAATTCCATGGAAGAGATAGAGCGAGCTGTCTAGGACAGAGCGGTATGGCGAAATTACTCGCACACCCTATGTAACGTTTAACGGTACAAGTGCACAGTATATGTATATTGATAGCATTGAATATGGCACGGTATGAGGGCGTTAGTGAGGAATAAATTATTGGTCAAGGGTTTTCTTATCATAAAGTACTCTCCTAGATCTAGTCCAACATGCCTCAGATTGGTGATATGGTTGCTTATATATTTGATGAACCTTACCTGTTTCCAGGTATTCAGACATTAAAAAGCCAGTCAACTGAGTATGCTTATGGCTAGTGTAGAGCAGTTTCAGGAGGTCCAGTAAAGTCTCGTGTTCTTCTCTAGTTGCATGGTCATCTGAATAACATCATGCTCTGCATGCATTGTGTTGCTTTGACTTACTTCTTGATATCCTGAAGCACAATACGACCACCTGACTTGTTCTGCTCTTTCATAAACTTTATTTCTTCATCTAAAGACGTTTTCATAAACTTTATTTCTTCATCTAAAGACGTTTTCATAAACTTTATTTCTTCATCTAAAGACGTTTTCATAAACTTTATTTCATCATCTAAAGACGTTTTCATAAACTTTATTTCCTCATCTAAAGACGTTTTCATAAACTTTATTTCTTCATTTAAAGACGTTTTCATAAACTTTATTTCTTCATCTAAAGACGTTTTCATGAACTTTATTTCTTCATCTAAAGACGTTTTCATAAACTTTATTTCTTCATCTAAAGACGTTTTCATGAACTTTATTTCTTCATCTAAAGACGTTTTCATGAACTTTATTTCTTCATCTAAAGACGTTTTCATAAACTTTATTTCTTCATCTAAAGACGTTTTCATGAACTTTATTTCTTCATCTAAAGACGTTTTCATAAACTTTATTTCTTCATCTAAAGACGTTTTCATAAACTTTATTTCATCATTTAAAGACGTTTTCATAAACTTTATTTCTTCATCTAAAGACGTTTTCATGAACTTTATTTCTTCATCTAAAGACGTTTTCATAAACTTTATTTCTTCATCTAAAGACGTTTTCATAAACTTTATTTCTTCATCTAAAGACGTTTTCATGAACTTTATTTCTTCATCTAAAGACGTTTTCATAAACTTTATTTCTTCATCTAAAGACGTTTTCATAAACTTTATTTCTTCATCTAAAGACGTTTTCATAAACTTTATTTCTTCATCTAAAGACGTTTTCATAAACTTTATTTCATCATCTAAAGACGTTTTCATAAACTTTATTTCATCATCTAAAGACGTTTTCATAAACTTTATTTCTTCATCTAAAGACGTTTTCATAAACTTTATTTCATCATCTAAAGACGTTTTCATGAACTTTATTTCTTCATCTAAAGACGTTTTCATGAACTTTATTTCTTCATCTAAAGACGTTTTCATGAACTTTATTTCTTCATTTAAAGACGTTTTCATGAACTTTATTTCTTCATCTAAAGACGTTTTCATAAACTTTATTTCTTCATCTTTTTTTTTTTCGATCCAGAAGCACTTGAGCTGAAAGGTCTTCGGCTCGGTGTCATGGACATCGTAAACCTTCGGCTCTGTGCCACGAACACCGTAAATCTGGGGAACCTGTAGCTTTTCTGCCAGTCCGTGGAGTTGAACCCGCACTTACAGAGGACTAGTCACCCGTAGTTCAATGCGCTACGAACACGCTGGGCACGCGGCCGTTTTCTTCATCTAAAGACGTTTCCATGAACTTTATTTCTTCATCTAAAGACGTTTCCAAGTACTGTCCAAAACCATGAAGTGCAAAATCATCATAGTAAAAGTCATATATAATCGACTGATATCAGTAACTTGTATACAGCTCCCTGCTGTTTTATCCATTGATACCTGTCTCGTTTTCCAGGTGGTAGATATGTCGAGTGATACCTGTCTAGTTTTCCAGGTGGTAGAGATGTCGAGTGATACCTGTCTCGCCTTAGAGCTGTTAATTGTATCCATTGATACTGGTCTCACTTTACATTTGGTAATTTTAGTGGTACTGGCTCACAGGTATTGTTTGTTTGTGTGTGTGTGCGCGTGTGTGTTTGTGTATGCGTTTGTACATGTGCGCGTGCGCGTGTGTAAGCTGATGATGAGATCTTGAGAACAACTAGAATAAAAATAGATAAAAGTATGGTCGTTAGTGAAGAACTGAAAGAGGTTGTTCGAGATTGTCCGTCAGCATGTTTCTTAACGCAACAAAACCAATCACTTAGTTTGATCAACAATTATCGATGACAAACTTTTATTTTGATTTAATAAAATATATTTGAGTTGAATCCAACTGTAGAATTATGTATCTTCTACTTCTTCTTCCAACGCTCCATATCGACCACTTGTTAACCAATTTTGTGATTTGTATGTGATCATAGTTTAAGAGCGATTGTACGTTGTGCCAATTATTTGCCTATAAGTAGGCCAGCACATCCGATTTCTGCGAGGCTTTTTATTTACTAGGGTAGATTCTTTAACTGTTACTTTTATTGTTACTTTTACTGTTACTTTTTATTGTTATTTTTACTGTTACTTGTTATTGTTACTTTTACTGTTACTTTTACTGTTACTTTGTTACTTTAACTGTTACTTTAACTGTTACTTTAACTGTTACTTTAACTGTTAATTGAACTGTTACTTTAACTGTTACTGTAACTGTTACTTTAACTGTTAATTTAACTGTTACTTTAACTGTTACTTTAACTGTTACTTTAACTGTTACTTTAACTGTTACTTTAACTGTTACTTTGTTACTTTAACTGTTACTTTAACTGTTACTTTAACTGTTACTTTAACTGTTACTTTAACTGTTACTTTTACTGTTACGTTTACTGTTACTTTTACTGTTACTTTGTTACTTTAACAGTTACTTTAACTGTTACTTTTATTGCTACTTTCCTGTTATTTTTATTGTTACATTTACTGTTATTTTGTTACTTTTTATTGTTACTTTGTTACTTTCTGTTACTTTAACTGCTACTTTAACTGTTACTTTAACTGTTACTTTAACTATTACGTTAACTGTTACTTTAACTGTTACTTTGCTACTTTAACTGTTACTTTAACTGTTACTTTAACTGTTACTTTGTTAATTTAACTGTTACTTTTACTGTTAATTTAACTGTTACTTTAACTGTTACTTTAACTGTTACTTTGTTACTTTAACTGTTACTATGTTACTTTAACTGTTACTTTAACTGTTACTTTAACTGTTACGTTAACTGTTACTTTAACTGTTACTTTGTTACTTTAACGGTTACTTTAACTGTTACTTTAACTGTTACTTTGTTACTTTAACTGTTACTATGTTACTTTAACTGGTATTTTAACTGTTACTTTAACTGTTACTTTAACTGTTACTACTTTATCTGTTACTTTTATTGTTACTTTTACTGTTTACTTTTACTGTTACTTTGTTACTTTAACAGGTACTTATTAAGAAAGTCAGGTACTTATTAACAAAGTCAGGTACTTATTAACAAAGTCAGGTACTTATTAACAAAGTCAGGTACTTATTAACAAAGTCAGGTACTTATTAACATAGTCAAGTACTTATTAACAAAGTCAGGTACTTTATTAACAATGTCAAGTACTTATTAACAAAGTAATGTAATTATTAACAAAGTTAGTTACTTATTAACAAAGTTAGGTACTACTTATTAACAAAACGTCAGGTACTACTTATCAACAAAGTCAGGTACTACTTATCAACAAAGTCAGGTACTACTTATTAACGAAACGTCAATTACTACTTATTAACAAAAAGTCAAGTACTTATTAACAAAGTCAAGTACTTATTAACAAAAAGTAAAGTTCTTATTAACAAAGTAAAGTAATTATTAACAAAAAGTAAAATACTTATTAACAAAAAGTAAAGTACTTATTAACAAAGTAAAGTAATTATTAACAAAAAGTTGAGTACTTATTAACAAAGAAGATAGATAACAGGTATTCTATCAGTAAAGACACTACCCGGAGCAGACTGTGACTCCGACCATGAACTGCTGGTGACAGAGTTTAAATTAAGACTGAAGACAACAAAGAAAGCAGCTGGCCCTATACGTTTTGATACAAATGCCATTCCACTAAAATACAACATAGAAATACAAAACAAATTAGACATACTTATGGCGGCTCAAGAGGACATGACACCTGACGAACTGGCAACACAGGCAAGAGATATATTACTCTCCACCGCACAAAACATCATACCCAGGAAAGTATACAAGAAACAGGTCTACATAACTGAAAAACACTGAAGCTAATTGAAGAAAGAAGAAAGCTAAAACAAACGGGGTTAAAACGAAACAGAACTGAATATAAAAACTGCTCAAGAGAAGTCAAGAAAGAAATCCGAAAAGACAAGAAACAACACATAGTCACCTCATGCAATAAAATTGATGAATTAAGAAAACAAGGGAGAAAGAGAGAAATGTACAACGAAATTAATATAATGACACGTGACTTCAGCCCATCAATACAAGTCATAAACGATAAAAATGGCAAAACATTAACAGAAAAGAAAGATGTACTAGAAGGATGGTGTGAGTACTGCAGAAACATGTATGAAAACACATCTAAAAATCCACATAAGATAATAACAGAAAGCGAAGAGACAGAACCAGAGCCCATGTTGGATGAAGTGCGCTTGGCCATCAAAAGCCTGAAGAGAGGGAAGTCACCAGAACTATGGGAAAATATGGATGTGGTACGATGAACGAAAACGGGGAACGTTTAGTAAATCTCTGCAGCATGAACAATCTCGTTATAGGAGGAACCCTATTTCAACATTTAGATATCCACAAACTAACATGGTATTCCCTTAATGTCAGAGATAAAAACCAAATAAACCATGTAATGATCAATGGACCCTGGAGACGCTCGCTGCTAGATGTTGTAGTCAAGAGAGGTGCAGATGTTGGTAGCGACCACCACCTAGTCACAGCTTATGTCAAACTTAAACTAAGAAAACCTGGACAACAGAAAAACTTCTAAAAGAGGTTCGATGTGGATAGACTAAAAGACACGGAAGTAAGGGATAAGTTAATAATGCAGATAAAGAACAGATTCCAAGCCCTAGAAAGTAATGAAACTACGGATGAAACTGACAACATAGATAGAACATGAGACAACATAGCATCTATATATAGCAAGAGCAGTGAAACATGTCTAGGGTACCGCACAAAGAAAAGAAAAGAATGGATAACACCAACAACATAGAAAATAATAGACAGCCGAAGAATATTAAAAAAGAAATTGTTAAAAGCAAAGTCTGAAAGACTGAAAGCAAGATACCAAGAACAGTACAAAAGCGCAAGTAAAGAAATCAAACGGGCTGTGAGAGCTAACAAAAGAATGTATGTTGAAGACCTGGCAGTACAGGCAGAAGAAGCAGCAAAAAAGTGTGATCATGGAACAGTGTACAAAATTACAAAGCTAATAAGCGGGAAACATTACAGGAGATCAAATACTCTCATAAAGGATAAGAATGGAATACTATTGACAACGGAAAAGGAACAAGAAATACGATGGAGAGAGCATTTTAAAGAATTGCTAAACAGACCACCACCAACGGCAGAAGCAGACATACCAGAACCAACAGAGGAATTAGAAATTGGCATTGAAACACCCAGCCCGGATAAGATAATTACAGCAATTAAATCTCTTAAGAATAACAAGGCACCAGGGAATGATAACTTAAACGCAGAACTATTCAAAATAGACCCAGAACTTGCAGCTAATATATTGCAACCCTTGTTTACTACTATATGGAATGCCCAAATAATACCTGATGCATGGAACAGAGGAGTCATCATCAAGATACCCAAAAAGGGCTCCTTGCCGATTGTAATAATTGGCGTGGAATAACACTGCTTTCTGTCCCAAGTAAAATCTTAAGCAAAATCATCGTACAACGCATTACTGATGCTGTGGATAAAAAACTGAGAAAGGAACAAGCAGGATTTCGCAGAGGACGGAGCTGTATAGGCCAAATATTTGCTCTTAGAAATATCATAGAGCAATGCACAGAATGGCAAAGCAAACTCTATATCAACTTTGTAGATTTTGAAAAGCTTTTGATAGCATACACCGCGAAAGTCTATGGCGCATCCTAAGATGGTATGGAATCCCACTGTGTTTAATAAATATTATAAAAAGCTGCTACAGCAAGTTTGCATGCAGTGTTGAAACCTCAGAGCTAAAGTTTGAAGTCAAAACAGGCGTGCGACAAGGATGTGTTATGTCAGCCCTATTATTCAACACTGTCATAGATTGGGTGATGCGTAAAACAACGGAAGATAAAGCAAGAGGTATTAGATGGACGCTCAAATCCACTCTGGAAGACCTAGATTTTGCAGATGACATCGCACTCCTATCTCATACACATAGAGATATCCAGGAAAAGACCTGCCGCCTTAACCAATATAGTAAGATGGTTGGGCTGAAAATAAATCAGAAGAAAACTGAAGTAATGACTGAACATAGCAACCTTAGCACCAGTCAAACTAGAAGGTAAAACCCTCCGAGATACAACCGCTTTCACATACCTTGGAAGTGTTATTAGCAATGAAGGAGGCGCTGGGTCTGACATTAAAAACAGACTGAGTAAAGCACGAAGTGCATTCATGACCCTTCAGACCGCCTTGAAATCTGCCCAATACAGCATCAGAACCAAGACTAGTATCTACAACAGCTGTGTTCTGTCAACATTGCTGTACGGATCGGAATGCTGGAGAATGACAGAACAGGATATGTTCAGACTCTCCACCTTTCATACAACTTGTCTGCGAAAATTCCTACGCGTGTACTGGCCGACCACTATCTCGAACCAAGAATTGCTTGCACGATGCCAACAAGTGAATATAGGCACTATCATCCGAAGACGACGATGGAGATGGATTGGACGTGTGATGCGCATGGAGACTGGCTCCGACACGAAAACTGCACTGAGATGGACTCCAGAGGGTAGGCGAAAGCGTGGAAGACCCAAGACGACCTGGAGGAGACGATAGAGCAAGAATTGAAGGAAATGAATCATAGCTGGAACACAATACAGAGGAAGGCCATGAACAGGGAAAAATGGTGTGCGTTTGTTGTTGCCCTAAACGCCAAGGGCGTAACAGGCTAAAGAGAGAGAGAGAGAGAGAGTACTTAGTAACAAAGTCAGGTACTACTTATTAACAAAGTCAGGTAATTATTAACAAAGTCAGGTACTACTTATTAACAAAACGTCAGGTACTACTTATTAACTAAAAGTAAAATACTTATTAACAAAAAGTAAAATACTTAACAAAAAGTAAAGTACTTATTAACAAAGTAAAGTAATTATTAACAAAAAGTCGAGTACTTATTAACAAAGTAAAGTAATTATTAACATAAAGTCGAGTACTTATTAACAAAGAAGATGGATAACAGGCATTCTATCAGTAAAGACACTACCCGGAGCAGACTGTGACTCGACCATGAACTGCTGGTGGCAGAGTTTAAATTAAGACTGAAGACAACAAAGAAAGCAGCTGGCCCTACGTTTTGATACAAATGCCATTCCACTAGAATACAACATAGAAATACAAAACAAATTAGACATACTTATGGCGGCTCAAGAGGACATGACACCTGACGAACTGGCAACACAGGCAAAAGATATATTACTCTCCACCGTACAAAACATCGTACCCAGGAAAGTACACAAGAAATAGGTCTACATAACGGAAAAAAACACTGAAGCTAATTGAAGAAAGAAGAAAGCTAAAACAAATGGGGTTAAAACTAAACAGCACTGAATATAAAAACTGCTCAAGAGAAGTCAAGAAAGAAATCTGAAAAGACAAGAAACAACACATAGTCACCTCATGCAATAAAATTGATGAATTAAGAAAACAAGGGAAAGAGAGAGAAATGTACAACGAAATTAATATAATAACACGTGACTTCAGCCCATCAATACAAGTCATAAACGATAACAATGGCAAAACATTAACAAAAAAGAAAGATGTACTAGAAAGATGGCGTGAGTACTGCAGAAACATGTATGAAGACAAATCTAAAAATCCACATAAGATAATAACAGAAAGCGAAGAGACAGAACCAGAGCCCATTTTGGGATGAAGTGCGCCTGGCCATCAAAAGCCTGAAGAGAGGGAAGTCACCAGGGTGCGATGATATACCAGCGGAATTGATTCAAGCAGGCGAGGAGGCCAGTGTTCGGGTATATCATAAATTGTGCACAAAGATATGGAATAGCTTTTCCTGGCCAATGGAATGGAAAAGATCAGTATTTATACCTATTCCAAAGAAGGGAAACATGAAACTATGCACCAACTACAGAACTATTGCCCTTATAAGTCACGCCAGCAAAATCCTACTAAAAATCATAATGAAGAGGATGGAACAAAAATTAGAAGATGAAATACACGAAACACAAGCAGGTTTCAGAAGAGGTAGAGGCACTAGAGATCATATTTGTAACATGAGACTCATTATCGACAAATGCAGAGAATACAACATAGACCTGCATGCATGTTTCATAGACTATAGCAAGGCAACATGTGGCAAAGCACTAGCAAAATACTAAAATTAAAAATATTGAGAGCATGCATTTTCCCAGTGGCTACTTATGGTTGTGAATCATGGACTATTACACAAAAATTAAGAACGAAAATCTAGTCCTTCGAAACTAAATGCTACAGAAAGATCCTACGAATACCATGGACAGAAACAAGAAAACACTGATGTCCTGAAAGAACTAAATGTTAAAGAGAATTGCCTGATAAACAACATACTATACAGAAAAATTACATACTTTGGTCACATCAAGCGTCACGATGGCCTGGAAAGAACAATACTAGAGGGCAGGGTCCCAGGAAGCAGAGGCAGACCAAGAAGAAGATGGCTACACGATATTAAAGAAACCATGAACATCGACGAAGTGGGTGAACTGGCAAGAGACAGAGTGAATTTCAGATGTGCTGCAAAGAGAGCAACGTCCTATAAAGGATACGCACCTTGATGATGACTTATTAACAAAGTCAAGTACTTATTAACAAAATCAAGTACTTATTAACAAAGTCAAGTACTTATTAACAAAATCAAGTACTTATTAACAAAGTCAAGTACTTATTAACAAAATCAAGTACTTATTAGCAAAATCAAGTACTTATTAACAAAGTCAAGTACTTATTAACAAAGTCAAGTACTTATTAACAAAATCAAGTACTTATTAACAAAGTCAAGTACTTATTAACAAAGTCAAGTACTTATTAACAAAGTCAAGTACTTATTAACAAAATCAAGTACTTATTAACAAAGTCAAGTACTTATTAACAAAATCAAATACTTATTAACAAAGTCAAGTACTTATTAACAAAGTCAAGTACTTGTTAACAAAGTCAAGTACTTATTAACAAAGTCAAGTACTTATTAACAAAGTAAAATATTTAGTAAGAGCGGCAGACACTTAGTTACTTCTTCTTCAAACGCTCCATATCGACCACTTGTTAACCCACTCCTTATTTGTATGTGATCTGAGCCTAAGCGCGATTGTACGTTGTGCTAGTTATACGTCTACAAGTAGGCCGGCACATCCGTTTTCTGCGTCGCTTTTTATTTACTAGAGTAGCTTCTGTAGGCCCAAATACAGACATTTAATAACAACGGCAGAAATTACTTGATGAAGGTCATTCAATACTTGAGGAAAGTCAGTCAAGACTAGTTTGTGAAAGGACACTGACCTAATTTTGTTTGATGCAACACGTTTAGTCTAGATGAGGTCACCCAACACCTTACATGTCCCCCCTCCTCACGTGCATGAACTCAGTGCGAGAGTATAGATATCCTGTTACGAAAGCAATAAATCTCATTAGCCACGGTTGACACACAAAAATGTTGGACAGTCAGGCAACCTAAGCGTATGATAAACGACATCAGCACCACCATTAGTAACCAGTTTTAAAGTGTTTTTAAAATAGCGCAAACATAGACCGCTCTACACGAGCCATTAGCTTGTATGCAATATAGTAGACATTTTGTTACCTATTCTATACAAGGCACTGAGATAGATAATAATACACTAGGCACTGAGATAGACAATAATACACTAGGCACTGAGATAGATAATAATACACTAGGCACTGAGATAGATAATAATACACTAGGCACTGAGATAGATAATAATACACTAGGCACGGAGATAGATAATAATACACTAGGCACTGAGTTACCTATAATACACTAGGCACTGAGTTACCTATAATACACTAGGCACTGAGTTACCTATAATACACTAGGCACTGAGTTACCTATAATACACTAGGCACTGAGTTACCTATAATACACTAGGCACTGAGTTACCTATAATACACTAGGCACTGAGATAGAGAATAATACACTAGGAACTGAGTTACTTATAATACACTAGACACTGAGTTACCTATAATAGACTAGGCTCTGAGTTACCTATAATACACTAGGCACTGAGTTACCTATAATAGACTAGGCTCTCAGTTACCTATAATACACTATGCACTGAGATAGAGAATAATACACTATGCACTGAGATAGAGAATAATACACTAGGCTCTCAGTTACCTATAATACACTATGCACTGAGATAGAGAATAATACACTAGGCTCTCAGTTACCTATAATACACTATGCACTGGTTTACCTATAATACACTAGGCTCTCAGTTACCTATAATACACTAGGCACTGAGTTACCTATAATACACTAGGCACTGAGATAGAGAATAATACACTAGGAACTGAGTTACTTATAATACACTAGGCTCTCAGTTACCTATAATACACTAGGCTCTCAGTTACCTATAATACACTATGCTCTCAGTTACCTATAATACACTAGGCTCTCAGTTACCTATAATACACTAGGCTCTCAGTTACCTATAATACACTATGCTCTCAGTTACCTATAATACACTAGGCTCTCAGTTACCTATAATACACTATGCTCTCAGTTACCTATAATACACTAGGCTCTCAGTTACCTATAATACACTAGGCTCTCAGTTACCTATAATACACTATGCACTGGTTTACCTATAATACCTGGGTTCCTATCACTACCATTCCATATTGTGTTTAGCTGTTTAATTTTTTGTCAGGTCATGTTTGTTCTTATTTTAATTTTCTGTATCCCATTTCCATCTGTTGTTAGCGGTAAAACTTGATCTTTAAACATGTCCATCTGTTGTTAGCGGTAAAACTTGATCTTTAAACATGTCCATCTGTTGTTAGTGGTGAAACGAGATCTTTAAACATTTCCATCTGTTGTTAGTGGTGAAACTTGATCTTTAAACATGTCCATCTGTTGTTAGTGGTGAAACGAGATCTTTAAACATTTCCATCTGTTGTTAGTGGTGAAACGAGATCTTTAAACATTTCCATCTGTTGTTAGCGGTGAAACGAGATCTTTAAACATTTCCATCTGTTGTTAGCGGTGAAACGAGATCTTTAAACTCTTCAAATTTTCTAGTTTCTCTTCTTTGATAAAAAGAACACATTTTCAGTCATTGTTTGTTACATTCGTTGTCATTATTTTTATTTTTGCTACATTGAGATATAGATTTTATTTTTGCTACATTGCGATATAGATTTTATTTTTGCTACATTGAGATATATATTTTATTTTTGCTACATTGAGATATAGATTTTATTTTTGTCACATTGAGATATAGATTTTGTTTTTGCTACATTGAGATATAGATTTTATTTTTGCTACATTGAGATATAGATTTTGTTTTTGCTACATTGAGATATAGATTTTATTTTTGCTACATTGAGATATAGATTTTGTTTTTGCTACATTGAGATATGGATTTTGTTTTTCGCTTTTCTCTACTAATTTTTCAATCTCTCCTTGAGATCTTGACAGTAACATTGTATCGTCAGCATATCTAAGTTCATGTATTTCTCTTCCTCCGATTATAAAAGGATCGTATTGTTCTTTTCCGCTATCTTGTGTAACATTCCTCATGATTATTTCTGCATATATGTTAAACAGACAAGGCGACAGAATGCTACATACCATTCTCTTTAGTTTACAAATATTGTAATCAGTTTGATGACGCCACTTTAATGCCGCAACTTTGATGACACCACTTTGATGACACCACTTTGATGCCGCCACTTTGATGACACCACTTTGATGCCGCCACTTTGATGACGGATAAGAATATGTGATCTAGAAACATGTTGTACTTTACTGCTTACATGTCTACTATCAGTTATCAGTTATATGAGGACTATCATCATAGCACTCCGGACATGTCCATAGGTGCTCCGATCTCCACCTCAGTAAATCCAGCAGCGTCCAGCGACCCAACACGCCAGTTCGATGTTGATTAATCAATCTCTTTCCATATTTAGTATGTCGTTCTTTTCGGGCTGCACCAATATTGACACCCATCTCTTTCAATCGGGTCAGCGAGTGGGATTCACAGCCCTGAAATTCCTCTGTTCGGAAAAACTCTCTCAATGCGTGAAAATGTCACTTCGATCCATGGCAGCTCCTCTGATATTGTAGCCAAGCCAGCCAATCTATCAGCTCGTTCATTACCCCTAACTCCTGAGTGCCCAGGGACAAAAATGAAGTTGATTTCTCTGATCATTGTCTGTACCAGTACCTCCACCCAGTTGATTCGACTTTATGAATCATGCTCATGGAGTCACTGAGTATGAAAACACGAGAGTAATTGTGAGATGCCAACCAGTTCACCGCATCCGTAACAGCCCGAACCTCCATTGTCAAGCTACTTGTGGTTGTTGCGTAGGCCCCACTGGCCTCTCTTATTATTTTTCCTCCTGAGCGTGCTGAAAAGCCCACGCACAGCGTTGTTGACGAATGACTGAACCATAAGTGTAAATAACCACATTTGTATCATTGATGATGTCATTTAAAAGAGCCTCCACCTCCACGTTTAGCAGTGATAGATTATTTTGTTCGCAGTTTTTCTTAATAGATGTAATAACGGTAAAAGCAGTAGGAAATTGAGGCGGCACAGCAATCCATTCCTCTGCTATTTCAATTCCGGAAGGATCACATATTTTCCTAAGCGTATCTTCCGCCTGACTCAGCCATGATCTGCCTCTCTTGAGTCTACCCCCTTTCTCCTTAATGAGTTCTTCATGGAGAGGATGTTCCTTGTTTGCATTGATTCTTAGATATGATCGAACCCTCCAAGTTTCAATTCTGTTAGCAATAGTTGGGAGGTCAAGAAGGAATCGCATTGACACTCCTGGTGTATCTTTGGTGCATCCAAGAATGATGCGCATAGCCTCATTCTGAATTCTTTCCAGTCTCACTGTTTGCGTAGGACTAATTGTTAGGAGAGCGCATGCATATTCTATACATGACAGAACAATACCTTGGTACAAGAGCACAAGAAGGCGTTGCTCAATATTAGCAGCCGCCATGATTCTCAGTGCGGATAGTGTGTTGCGAGCCTTGGCAATAACTTGGTCGATATGGTTCCTAAAGCATAGACTGCGATCAAATTTTACACCCAAATAACTCAAAGATGCTGTTCGGGTGAGTGTATGTCCATCTAAAGTGACATATGGCGTGTCAGACTTCACAATGTGATTATTTAGGAGAACCATGATAGCACAGCTTTAGTATGGTTTATCGTTGCACCAGAAACATCACACCAGACCATTATGCGGTTCAGTTCTTCCTGGAGTTTATTAGCAATTTCATCCCTGTTTCTCCCTGTCTGTACACCATGATGTCGTCTGCAAATGACAGCGTTCGTCCCCTGCCAGATAATTGCTGCTTCGTAATCATTATGGTGAATACATTGAATAGTACTGGAGATAGTGGAGACTCCTGGGGTAGGCCCCGTGAAATTTTGTCGGCACAGAGTACCAATTACCACACCTGAGTGCCACTTTTCTCTCGAACAGGGCCCTTGCAATCCATCTTATTAACAATGTATCGATTTTGAGTAGCGTGAGCATTTGTATAAGGTATGTGATTGGAACTTTGTTGTAAGCATCCTTGAGATCTAGTACAACAGCACAAGTCTCCAAACCAGCCTGGAAGCCTTCAAAGACGTCATAGGAAAAGATCGATGCATTACATCAAGTTTCTTTATTCCGCCTGTAGGCGCCGATGGTGGAAGGAAACATGCGACGTTCCTCCAAATCCCGATTGAGCCTACATGCCACTAACTTTTCCAGAAGCTTGCCCACTGTGTTCTGCATTGCAATTATTCTATAACCGCTTATGTGTTTGTGATTTTTGTTAGCTATTGCCAGTGGTATTAAACAACTGTGTAGCCATTCCTCCCTGATCTCGCCATTTTTTAAACTAGTGTTGAATCCTTTACTAAGCTCATTCATGTCTTCGTCCGATATCCTGCTTATGTCACTGTATTAGATACCATCGGGGCCTGGTGCAGTATTGTGTGATCTCTTAAGCATTGCACGTATTTCATCACTCGTGAATTCAAGATCGTCATTCCACTCGTTTCGAAAATTGCTCAGATAACAGGGAAATGATATTGAGTCTTGCTTCCCTATCATTTCGATTCGTCTGTTGAATAAAAGGATCCAGAAATGCCATTCCTTTATCTTCATCAGTTTTTCGCCACACCAGATCGTGATCTTGAAAATCTGGTATGATACGTCTGTTTGATGACCTGGTGAAACCCCCAAAATTTCTGGAGGGGGCAAATCGGAAAACATTTGTGCACAAAACTCTTCCCACCTAGCTGACTTTGCTTGGTTAGCACAAATCTTAAAAAGTGCCATTTTCTCATCCATGTCCACTTTCAACTCCAAGAGATGCTCAGGCAATGCTGTGGCTGCTCGGCGTGCCTTTTGCATGCATTAACCGCTCTTCTTTGGTGCGCCAAATGGTTTCAATCTCCCCATTCCACCACAATACAATGTCTACTATACAACCTGTAATTGGTGACACTCTGTTAAACGCCTCGAGTACACTGAAAGGTGGCAACCACAAATTTCTGCTGGCTTTGTTCTCTTGTTTTAACTCGGTAGTTCGACCATCGCTTAACACGAGTGGGAACACTATGGACTGTCCAGCAGATTTACCGAGATGGAAGACACACCCACTCAACTTTGATTATTACTAACACTGAGAGAATGGACTCTTGCTGTGGTCACTAACTAGTGTATTGTACAAGACACTGAGAATATCGTCTGAACTCAATAAATGGTCCCATCCCATGATCAACACCTCCTTGACGCTCAAAGTACTTTCCTGATGCAAGTGAAAGGAAGGAAAGCCAATAAGATTTGAAGCTGTCGTGAATGAACAATAGACACTTTGACCGTCAGTGTCAATTTTATTATCTGAAATCAGAGTCAGACGCTGGACAACGAGATACTGTCTTCTGGTCAAACTGACCAACGATTATCCCCTGTCGTGGTTTTCTTGTGGTCCCAGTTGAAACTTCTGTTGTGTTCTAGTCTCCACAGTAGAAAATTTATGATCCAGGTGTCAACGTAACTGTAAACAGGTGATGCAGAGCCAACTATAAACTTATCTAGAGTTGGCTGTGGATGATGACCACCAACTCTAAATAAACACAGACGTCTGGTCTCACCAATTTTATAACACATATTCAACTACAAGTCCTGCTGATGAAGCGATATTATTATTGTTTATGAGCTGCCAAAATGTTGATCGTCTCACAAAATTGGTTGGAAATATTAGTCAAATATGCAGACAAGACATTTGTCTTTAGAAAATTCTGAGTAAATCAATTCTGTCAACTTAAATACTGAGTTAATAATGATGATCAATTTTGTCAACTTAAATACTGAGTTAATAATAATCAATTTTGTCAACTTAAATACTGAGTTAATAATAATCAATTTTGTCAACTTAAATACTGAGTTAATAATAATCAATTCTGTCAACTTAAATACTGAGTTAATAATATTCAATTCTGTCAACTTAAATACTGAGTTAATAATAATCAATTCTGTCAATACTGAGTTAATAATAATCAAATTGGACATATCGCAAAATGTGATTACATCTTGGTACCGTAATTACGTAGAAATATATATCGCAAAATGTGGTTACATCTTGGTACCGTAATTACGTAGAAATAGTGAAGACTGTACAGAAGGCATCATGTTTAAAGGGTTTTAAAGCCGAAGGATTGACTTCATTGCACCGGGTTTTACCCCATATGGCTCGGTCCCTCTCCGTAGAAATGGCACGCCACCTGCCGACAGTATTGCAGAAAGCACGAACTCCATAGCTCCGGCAACAATCCTAGGGGTCTCTGGGAAAAACTGCACTCGTGAACAGAAGGCCGCGGTCCGGATTCGATCCCACGACCTTCGACTCGCAAGACAAAGGGCAAAGACATCATGTTGTTTTTCTTGTAGGGCGTGCCCTTTCTGCGTGGTATGGACAAATCCTGTGCAATAAAAGCAACCATACAAATGTCAGCTCTTCAGTTCTATTGTTATTTGTACGCCTGTTTGTAAACTGTTTGTATGTTGGATTTAGTTTGTATGTTTGTGAGTTTGTTTATTGTATGTTGATGTACATGTTAGTTTGTATGTTTGTTTTGTTGTACATATCTTTATTTGTTTGCTTTCATATTTGTACGCATGCTTGTACGAATGTTTGAAGGGAGGTTGTATTGGAGGAGATTGAGCGAGTTTCCCATGATAGAACGGTATGAAGAAATTGCTTGCAGGCCCTATGTAACGTATAACAGTAGGAAAGAAATTTCATTGCACCAGAGATTTTACCACATGAATCTGCATACATCGCTCGCCACCTGCCGAGAGTACTTCACAAAGCACAAACTCGGTAGCTCCAGCAACAATCCAAGGCGTCTTTGGAAAAATTGTTCTCGTGAACAGAACGGCGCGGTCCGGATTCGAACACACGACCTTCGACTCCAATAGCAAGATTTGCTGGTTGTTTGTATGTTTCTTTATATGTTTCTTTATATGTTTCTTTCTATGTTTCTTTCTATGTTTCTTTATATGTTTCTTTATATGTTTCTTTGTTTGTTTCTTTATATGTTTCTTTGTTTGTTTCTTTATATGTTTCTTTATATGTTTCTTTATATGTTTCTTTATATGTTTCTTTATATGTTTCTTTATATGTTTCTTTATATGTTTCTTTATATGTTTCTTTATATGTTTCTTTATGTTTCTTTGTATGTTTCTTTGTATGTTTCTTTCTATGTTTCGTTCTATGTTTCGTTCTATGTTTCTTTATATGTTTCTTTATATGTTTCTTTATATGTTTCTTTATATGTTTCTTTATATGTTTCTTTATATGTTTCTTTATATGTTTCTTTGTATTTTTAATTGTACGTTTGCTGGTATATTTTTGTCTATGCTTGTTTGTATGTATGTATCCATATGTATATGTACATTTGTATTCTTGCTTGTATGTAAACTTGCGTGATGACTTGTATGTAAGCTTGTACGTTGGCTTGTGAATTAGTTTATCTGCTATTGTATATTTGAGTTTGTCAGTTGGCTTGTGTGTAAACTTGTCAGTTGGCTTATATGTAAGCTTGTCAGTTGGCTTGTATGTAAGCTTGTCAGTTGGCTTGTGTGTAAGTTTGCAAGTTGGCTTGTATGTAAGCTTGTCAGTTGGCTTGTATTTAAGCTTGTCAGTTGGCTTGTGAATTAGTTTATCTGCTATTGTATATTTGAGTTTGTCAGTTCGTTTGTTAGTTTGAAAGCTTGTTGGTAAGTTAGTTTACAGGTTTGTTTATAAATCATGATATTAGAGAGAGAATCAACCTGTCACAGGTGAGACATACTTATACATGTACTATATACACCTACAACAGGTGAGACCTACTTATACATGTACTATACACCTACAACAGGTGAGACATACTTATACATGTACTATACATCTACAACAGGTGAGACCTACTTATACATATACTATACACCTACAACAGGTGAGACATACTTATACATGTACTATACACCCGTATAAGACCCAGGAAGACCCTGAAAAGAACTTTGCTGAGAGAGGCAAGAAATATCGGTGTCAGTTCCATGGAGGAGATTGAGCGAGTTGCCCATGCTAGAACGGTATGGAGAAATTGCTTGCAGGCCCAATGTAACGTATAACGGTACGAGAGAAATTATTATTATTAATATTATGCACCTGCAACAGGTGAGACCTACTTATACAGGTTTTATACACCTACAACAGGTGAGACCTACTTATAAAGGTACTATACATCTACAACAGGTGTGGCCTACTTATACAGGTACTATTACCTGCAACAGGTGAGACCTTATACAGGTACTATACACCTGTAACAGGTGAGACCTAATTATACAGGTACCATACGAATGAACGTTGAACAATGCTAGTTGTATTGTTGATATATTCTGTAGGAATTCATATTGCAATTCTTGTGTCAACAGGTGGTCATTTATCACTGGAAGATGAGAACAAGAGAACAAGAACAGCCTACACTCGAGGACAACTACTAGAACTAGAGAAGGAATTTCACTTTAACAAGTACATCTCCCGTCCAAGACGTATTGAACTGGCGGCTATGCTGAGTCTGACAGAACGACACATTAAAATTTGGTTTCAAAATCGTCGCATGAAATGGAAGAAAGATGAAGCTAAACGTAGACCGCATCAAATTTCTGCATCCAAAGAAAAAGAATCATCCACAACGCCTCCATCCCAAGAAGATGTACGTGATTGTCAGGATTATAAAGATGACGTTAAAGTTAGTTGTGAAAACTTCACAAGAATAGAATCTAAAGTGATCTTGCTCAGCAGTGGCATCATTCCTCCTGAGCCTCTCTCAGAGACACTCAGATCAACTATGCAGACAAAATAGCACAATACACACTCTCTTCACAACGTTCAGGTCAACTATACATAAGCACTAATAGTTGAACCTGATGATCTGTTCGTCTGTGCCATCGTTAAGTTATAGTTCTCCATGATAATGATACAGTTCTGATGTATGAATGATAGTTCTGTCAAAACTTGGTACATCCCTGACAGATATATCACAACTTGGTACATCAGTGACAGATGTGTCACAACTTGGTACATCAGTGACAGATGTGTCCCAACTTGGTACATAAGTGACAGATGTATCCCAACTTGGTAGATCAGTGACAGATGTGTCACAACTTGGTACATCATTGACAGATGTGTAACAATTTGATACAAAAGTGACAGATGTGTTCCAATTTGATACATCAGTGACAGATGTCTCACAACTTGATACATCACTGACAGATATGTTGCAACTTGGTACATCACTGACAGATATGTTGCAACTTGGTACATCACTGACAGTTGTGTCACAACTTGGTACATCAATGATTGATGTGTCACAACTTGGTACATCAGTGACAGATGTATTGTAGCTTGGTACATCACTGACAGCTATATTGCAACTTGGTACATCACTGACAGATATGTTGCAACTTGGTACATCACTGACAGATATGTTGCAACTTGGTACATCAATGACAGTTGCGTCACAACTTGGTACATCACTGACAGATGTATTGTAGCTTGGTACATCACTGACAGTTGTGTCATAACGTGGTACATCACTGACAGATGTGTAACAACTTGGTACATCACTGACAGATGTGTCACAACTTGGTACATCACTGACAGATGTGTCACAACTTGGTACATCGATGATGGTTGTACAACAGCAAAAGGCTACATGAATATTACGTTAGTTATAACTAGAATAAAAGAACATTTAATTTAGCTTTGTCACGCAGGTCACGTTTGTATTAATGAGACATGATACATTCGTTCACGTGAGAACAATGTCACGCAGGTCACGTTTGTATTAATGAGACATGATACATTCGTTCACGTGAGAACAATGTCACGCAGGTCACGTTTGTATTAATGAGACATGATACATTCGTTCACGTGAGAACTATGTCACGCTCGTTTTCCTGAGATGTGATACCTTCACTTACAGTAACATTGTGTCACGTTCGTATTCTTGATATGTGATAACTATATTAACGTGGAAATTGTGTGGTCAATGAGTGCCTGACTTTCAATCACAAGAAAATGGTATCACGATCGTTAGCGTGGTATGTCACGTTCTCCTATAAGAGATTTGTGTAGCGTTGAATAACAGAGGTGCCACGTTCTATTATAAGAGATTTGTGTAGCGTTAAATCACAGAGGTGCCACGTTCTATTATAAGAGAGTTGGGTAGCATCGAGTTACGGGGGATGTCAGTTCTCTTATAAGAGATTTATGCAGCATCGAGTCACGGGGATGTCACGTTCTCTTATAAGAGATTTGTGTAGCGTTGAATCACAGGGGTGCCACGTTCTCTTATAAGAGATTTGTGCAGTATCGAGTCACGTGAAATCTGTGTCCCGTTCACTCACCTGGAAGTTACGACATCTTCATAACGAGAGCAGTGTCACGTTTTGTAGAAATTCCTTTCATCCGAGGGCTGTATCATACAACTTATTTTGATGTCACACCAGGTAGTTTATGATGACTTTTATTACGTCATAGTTTGCGTCACGTTAGTTCCTGTCAGAAGAATGACATGTCTTTATATTGCATCATTATCATGCCTTGACGTAGCAGACAAATGTGTATGTCTATTTATAAATATTTACAGTTAATTGTTTAACAATGACGCGTTCACATTCATGAGATGTAAATTCATACTTTTAGCCCAACCAAACTAGTCTTTGTGATAGTCAAATTAGACGGTAGGAACGAATTCGTCTTTGTGATAGTCAAATTAGACGGTAGGAACGAATTCGTCTTTGTGATAGTCAAATTAGACGGTAGGAACGAATTCGTCTTTGTGATAGTCAAATTAGACGGTAGCAACGAATTCGTCTTTGTGATAGCCAAACTAGACGGTAGGAACGAATTCGTCTTTGTAATAGCCAAACTAGACGGTAGGAACGAATTCGTCTTTGTAATAGCCAAACTAGACGGTAGGAACGAATTCGTATTTGTGAAAGTCAAGTTATTCTTTGTGAGAGTCAAACTAGACGATAGGAACGAATTCGTCTTTGTGAGAATCAAGTTAGTCTTTGTGATAGCCAAATTTATTTTTTAAGTTTGTTTATTTGTTTTTGTCAACATGAATTCTGCGACCGAACACATTCTAACACGTCCATAGCTACCAGATCTACAAGACGTAGTATGACCAGCAGGAAGTTGAGACGAAATCGATCAAGTTAACCCGTGTATCCGAGCCACAGGTGTATTCTATATTAATATCAAAGTCTATGTTTTAAATTTGCAAACATATTTACAAAGAGATAGTCACTGATGGTATTGGGGTAGATGGGGGAGGGTTTACGGGTAGGAATATAAATAATTTTTTTAAGTAGTTAAAATCAAAATAATAGTTAGAATAAAAGCACTGGTCTTAGTTTCTCCCAAACACAGTTACCGATAGCTCTGCCCTTATCAGAGAAATGACACTTAACAGTGCTAGAGCACACCTATTATGTAGACCTCCAAACAGGCTGCCAGCCAGACTACAGACAGTCCAACATCCAACATCAGAATGAGAATGCCAGTTAGCCACAGACAATCCGACATGAGAATGCCAGTTAGCCACAGACAGTCCAACATCCGACATCAGAATGCCAGTTAGCCACAGACAGTCCAACATCCGACATGAGAATGCCAGTTAGCCACAGACAGTCCAACATCCAACATCCAACATCACAATGAGAATGCCAGTTAGCCACAGACAGTCCAACATCCAACATCCAAAATCAGAATGAGAATGCCAGTTAGCCACATACAGTCCAACATCCAACATCAGACTGAGAATGCCAGTTAGCCACAGACAGTCCAACATCAAACATCCAACATCAGTATGAGAATGCCAGTTAGCCACAGACAGTCCAACATTCAACATCCGACATGAGAATACCAGTTAGCCACAGACAGTCCAACATTCAACATCCAACATCCGACATGAGAATACCAGTTAGCCACAGACAGTCCAACATCCAACATCCAACATCAGAATGAGAATGCCAGTTAGCCACAGACAGTCCAACATCCAACATCAGATTGAGAATGCCAGTTAACCACAGACAGTCCAACATTCAACATCCAACATCAGAATGAGAATGCCAGTTAGCCACAGACATTCCAACATCCAACATCCGACATGAGAATGCCAGTTAGCCACAGACAGTCCAACATCCAACATCCGACATCAGAATGAGAATGCCAGTTAGCCACAGACAGTCCAACATCCGACATCATAATGAGTATGCCAGTTAGCCACAGACAGTCCAACATCCAACATCAGAATGAGAATGCCAGTTAGCCACAGACAGTCCAACATCCAACATCATAATGAGAATGCCAGTTAGCCACAGACAGTCCAACATCCAACATCCAACATCAGAATGAGAATGCCAGCTAGCAACAGACAGTCCAACATCCAACATCCAACATCCGACATGAGAATGCCAGCTAGCCACAGACAGTCCAACATCCAACATCCAACATGAGAATGCCAGTTAGCCACAGATAGCCCAACATCCAACATCAGAATGTGAATGCCAGTTAGCCACAGACAGTCCAACATCCAACATCCAAAATCAGAATGAGAATGCCAGTTAGCCACAGACAGTCCAACATCCGACATCAGAATGAGAATGCCAGTTAGTCACAGACAGTCCAACATCAGAATGAGAATGCCAGTTAGCCACAGACAGTCCAACATCAGAATGAGAATGCCAGTTAGCCACAGACAGTCCAACATCCAACATCAGAATGAGAGTGCCAGTTAGCCACATACAGTCCAACATCCAACATCCAACATCAGAATGAGAATGCCAGTTAGCCACAGACAATCCAACATCCAACATCCAACAATAAACATTCGACATGAGAATGCCAGTTAGCCACAGACAGTCCAACATCCAACATCTGACATGAGAATGCCAGTTAGCCACAGACAGTCCAACATCCAACATCCGACATCAGAATGAGAATGCCAGTTAGCCACAGACAGTCCAACATCCGACATCATAATGAGTATGCCAGTTAGCCACAGACAGTCCAACATCCAACATCAGAATGAGAATGCCAGTTAGCCACAGACAGTCCAACATCCAACATCATAATGAGAATGCCAGTTAGCCACAGACAGTCCAACATCCAACATCCAACATCAGAATGAGAATGCCAGCTAGCCACAGACAGTCCAACATCCGACATGAGAATGCCAGTTAGCCACAGACAGTCCAACATCCAACATCAGAATGTGAATGCCAGTTAGCCACAGACAGTCCAACATCCAACATCCAAAATCAGAATGAGAATGCCAGTTAGCCACAGACAGTCCAACATCCGACATCAGAATGAGAATGCCAGTTAGTCACAGACAGTCCAACATCAGAATGAGAATGCCAGTTAGCCACAGACAGTCCAACATCAGAATGAGAATGCCAGTTAGCCACAGACAGTCCAACATCCAACATCAGAATGAGAATGCCAGTTAGCCACATACAGTCCAACATCCAACATCCAACATCAGAATGAGAATGCCAGTTAGCCACAGACAGTCCAACATCCAACATCCAACAATAAACATTCGACATGAGAATGCCAGTTAGCCATAGACAGTCCAACATCCAACATCAGAATGAGAATGCCAGTTAGCCACAGACAGTCCAACATCCAACATCAGAATGTGAATGTCAGTTAGCCACAGACAGTCCAACATCCAACATCAGAATGTGAATGTCAGTTAGCCACATACAGTCCAACATCCAACATCAGAATGTGAATGCCAGTTAGCCACAGACAGTCCAACATCCGACATCAGAATGAGAATGCCAGTTAGCCACAGACAGCCCAACATCCAACATCAGAATGAGAATGCCAGTTAGCCACAGACAGTCCAACATCCAACATCAGAATGAGAATGTCAGTTAGCCACAGACAGTCCAACATCCAACATCAGAATGAGAATGCCAGTTAGCCACAGACAGTCCAACATCCAACATCAGAATGAGAATGTCAGTTAGCCACATACAGTCCAACATCCAACATCCAACATCAGAATGAGAATGCCAGTTAGCCACATACAGTCCAACATTCAACATCAGAATGAGAATGCCAGTTAGCCAAAGATCAAACATAAAACCAGCACATAAATCAGAGGTACACGCAGATCAACACAAAATGTCCTTATTAGAACAGAACATGTCCAAGGTGAGAGGTCAGACTAAATGTGGCCTCCTGGTCCTCCAGGTTAGGGGTTGGGCGCAGTGCTAACAACTCTGCCCCATAAAAAGAAAAAATGTTACAGAAACTTCGAAAGGAAAAAATGCTCTCGATGTCCAGCGGTCTTGAGACAGAGTACCACTGTCAGCATGAACAGTATGGGTGAAAGCCGCAAGGAAGCCCACGCTGGGAATTCAAGTCTGCTGGATGTCAAATCTAAACTACGAATAGGATTCTGGAACGTCAGAACAATGTTCGAGACCACAAAGACAGCACAGGTGGTAAAAGAGATGCAACACTATAAAATACACATTCTAGGGGTCAGCGAAAGTAGATGGACAGGCTTTGGACAGACGACAACTAGAATAGGGAAACCATCTTGTACTCAGGAAGAGACGACTGGAATCATTCAGCAGGAGTTGCACTAATAATAAGGAAAGGATTGAATAAACATATCTTAGAGTGGCACCCGATTAATGAAAGATTGTTGAAAGCCCGATTTAATGGGAAACAAGGAAAGCTAACTATCATTCAATGCTATGCACCCACTAACGAAGCCGAAGAAGAGGACAAAAACACATTTTATAGAAGGTTACAGGAAATAGTGGACAAGGTTCCAGCTCAGGACGTTTTGTGCATAATGGGAGACCTAAACGCAAAAGTTGGCAACAATAACAGACACAGAGAAGCAATAATGGGGAAAGAGGGATGTGCACTGCAAATGAAAATGGAGAAATGTTGAGCAATTTTTGTCTAGAAAACAGACTGATCATAGGAGGCACATTGTTTCCACACAGGACCATACACAAGTGCACATGGATATCCCCAAATGGAAGAGATGAAAACCAGATAGACCACTTTATGATCAACAGTAAATGGCGAAAGACATTACTTGATGTAAAGGTGAGAAGAGGAGCTGACGTGGGCAGCGACCACCACCTTGTCGTTGCCATGATCAGGCTCAAACTCAAGAAAACATATATACAAGCCAAGACAAGAACAGAATACTTTAATGTTAACCTATTAAAAGATAGAGAGATTGCTACAAAATATATAGTGGAACTAAAGAACAGATTTCAAATCCTGTCAGAGCAGTCAGACACAACACCAACTGAAAGTATCCAAGAAAAATGGAATGCGATCAAAGGCACATATAAAATAGTTAGCAGTAGTGTACTGGGAACCAGTAAAGGACAACATAAAGAGTGGATAATTGGCCAGACCTTAGAATACATTCAAAAGCGAAAGGAGAAAAAAATCTCATCAATAGCATTAGATCAGAACGTCAAAAAGATAAGGCAAGAAAAGAATATACAGAACTAAACAAAATGGTAAAAAGAAGTGCTAGAACAGACAAGAGAAAATTTATGGAAAAGACAGCAGAAATAGCAGAAGAGGCTGCTAAAGTACATGATCTGCACACACTGTACAAGATTACCAAACAATTATGCGGAGGAAAAAGACACAACCACAACATGCCAGTCAGAACCAGTCTAGGACAACTGTTGACAACAGAGCAGGAGCAGGATATGAGATGGACATCCCACTTTGAAGATGTGCTAAACAGACCTGATCCTGAACATCCACCGGATATTCCACCGGCCGCACAGGATATTGATATCAACCTCAAATTGCCAGAAAAGCAAGAAATAGTAAAAGCTATTGGATCCCTGAGAAACAACAAAGCACCGGGAAATGATGAAATGACAGCAGAGCTTTTCAAGATCGATCCTATCTTAGCTGCAAACATATTAGAGCCATTGTTTGCAGATATCTGGGAGAAAGAAGAATTGCCTAAGGATTGGACTAAGGGTACTGTAGTGAAAATCCCCAAGAAAGGAGACCTAACAGATTGCAATAACTGGAGAGGAATCACGTTGCTTTCAATCCCAAGTAAGATATTCTGCAAAATTGTCATAATGCGAATACAAGAAGCAATAGATAAGTGTCTACGAATGGAGCAAGCAAGATTTAGGAAAGGAAGAGGAACAAATGAACATATATTTACCCTGCGTAACATTTTAGAACAATGTAGCGAGTGGCAAAGGACTATATACATCAACTTCATAGATTTTGAAAAGGCATTCGACAGCGTCCACAGAGACAGCCTATGGAAGATACTAAGACAATACGGCGTACCTCAGAAGCTTGTCAACATCATAGCCCTCTTCTATAAAGATTTCTCCTGCAACCTAAAGAATTCCAACAAAACATTCCCAGTAAAATCTGGTGTAAGACAGGGATGCGTAATGTCCTCTCTTTTGTTTAGTATTAAAATTGACTGGGTGCTAAAAAATGTCATAAAACAACAAGCACCAAGAGGAATAAGATGGACCCCTTTCGACATGCTTGAGGATCTGGACTTTGCAGATGATATAGCCCTGGTGTCACACAAATACGAACATATACAAGAGAAAAGTACAATACTTCACAGCACGGCAAAGACAGTAGGCCTCAAAACAAACACAGGAAAAACAAAAATTATGACAAACAGTGAAATCCAACAACCAGTAATGTTAGAAAATGAAACACTGGAAAGGGTTGAGCAGTTTACATATCTTGGTAGCGTACTGACACTAAATGGTGGCACAGAGGAAGATATAAAATCACGTCTAAGTAAGGCCAGAACCGCTTTGCCAGAATGAAACCAGTATGGAAGTCCAAAATCTACAATAGGACCACAAAGCTTAAACTCTATAAAAGCATTGTTTTGCCAGTTTTGCTCTACGGATCGGAGTGTTGGAGGATGACCAAAGGAGATACTAGCAGGCTGTCAGTTTTCCACCACTCTTGTCTTCGCAGAATCTTGGGAATCTTGGGAATCTTTTGGCCAGTAAAAATATCCAATAACCAACTACTCCAAGATACAAGACAAGAGGCAATGAATGACATACTCAAAAGAGAAGATGGAAATGTCTCGGACATGTTATGAGAATGAGACAAGAAATGCCTGCAAGGATAGCCCTCACTTGGACACCAGAAGGAAAGAGAAAGAAAGGCAGACCACGGACAACATGGAGGCGCATGATGGAAGAGGAACTGGACACCGCATCTCTGACGTGGGGCTCTGCGCTGAAGGTTGCACGGGACAGGAGAGCATGGAAAGTCCTTTCTGAAGCCCCATGTGTCACTAGGCATGACGGGATTAAGTAAAGTAAGTAAGTAAGAACAGAACAGACAGACACAGATCAAGACCAAATATCCTTATTAGAACAGAACAGACAGACACAGATCAAGACCAAATATCCTTATTGGAACAGAACAGACAGACACAGATCAAGACCAAATATCCTTATTAGAACAGAACAGACACAATATGTAACACACAGTCCACACCAGGACAAGTCCCAGGCCACATGGCCACACCAAGAAAAAAGGCCCTGATATAACCAAGAAGACATATATCTTAGGTTGAAAGAGCGTGCCTCAGCCACATAGAGGCTTAATTCACCACCTAACAAATAAACAACAATCTAGTGAGAACGCAGGAGAAGAAGACAACAAGTGGAGGTTCATGCTATAATTATGGGTGATATGTACATCATATGCTAGTTTGGCATTTTTTGTACTTCTTGTGTTAGTGAAACCTACTGCGTGATGAAAGGGGATTGGAGGGGTTTACAATATATTTTAAAGAAAATTAAAATATCAATAATAACAATGCATAGACTAAACGTTGTTTATCATCAACAACAATGTCTTTGGCAACATTTGGCCAAATTGTATGACAATATGTTTGTTAGTTTGTTTTCTGTTCATTTTTAAAAAAGATAACCCTTCTTCTGGGGGTCTCCCGCCTTTGGGCAAAATGTGTACACCCCTCCCTAGATATCTACATCACTCCCTAGATATCTACCCCACTCCCTAGATATCTACATCACTCCCTAGATATCTACATCACTCCCTAGATATCTACATCACTCCCTATATATCTACATCACTCCCTAGATATCTATAACACTCCCTATATATCTATACCACTCCCTAGATATCTATACCACTCCCTAGATATCTACACCACTCCCTAGATATCTACACCCCTCCCTAGATATCTACACCACTCTTTAAATATCTTCACTACTCCCTAGATATCTAAACTACACAAGAGGGTAGAGATGTCACGTGTTGTCTACTTACTAAAGACATCTTGAATGATTCATGATGGTACATATAGCATGTGTTTACCACGCCTTGGACAATATGTCAGATTAGTCAATCAAGTTTTGTTTAGTTTCGCCTGTTTATTGCCGGAGCCTCACATGGGGAACAAAGAATACCAACAATGTGACCTACAATGCATATCGTAAGAGGCGACTGAGTCTGAGAGGAGTCTAGGGAAGTTACCCTAGTAAATAAACAGCGTCACAGAAATCGGATGTGCTACTTGTTGGTGCATAACTGGCACAACGCACACTCGTTCTTAGGCTCAGATCACATACAAATCACAAATAATGGTTTAAGAAGTGGTCGATATGGAGCGTTTGACGTAGAAGTAGACGTTTAGTTGTCGAATCATCATCACTGAACATCGTGTTCCGATCTCCTCCTCGGTATGTCTCTTAGCGTGTGGCGACTATAGATACCGGTTCTTTGTTGGTTTAACATTCTTCTTTGGCTACAAGTATAGTGCTCTTGTCTAGTTACACCATATTTGATTTGGTATTCCTGCAGTCTGGTTAGCATTGCAGATTTACCACTATTACTTGAGGCAAGAGGAAGACCACGGAAAAGATGGTTAGAAGAATCCTGTGAAAGAGCAAAGATAACAATCACCAGAAAAGCGCAAGACAAAAACAGAAAACCACGACACTGGGCAACAACCAGGTAGCAGTGTTACGACACTGGGCAACAACCCGGTAGCAGTGTGATGACAAAAGAAAGAAGAAGAAGAAGACTTGAATAATTTACATCCCGGAATTCAGAATATCAGCCTGGTCCACTACTCATCTACATTTTGCAGCAGCCATACTTGCAGTCAAGCTAGTAATCATTTTAAATATGTGATCTTTCGTAAACTTGACTTAACCAGACAATTCAACATGTTATGTTATGTTATGTTCTTCATAGTCATGCTCGATGTTGTTGTCTCAAAATCCCGGCAGTCCTCGTGAATTCAACATGTTTTTTATATGAAGTGTTATTTAGTAAACTTGCTTGAATAAGACAAGCAGATATATATATCGTCAATTGCTCTTTAATAAACTTGTATTAATTATACACAACCGTTGCAACGTGTATCGCTTTTTCAATGTCTCTACAATAGAACATTTTTCAATGTCTCTACAATAGAACATTTTCCAATGTCTCTACAATAGAACATTTTTCAATGTCTCTACAATAGAACATTTTCCAATGTCTCTACAATAGAACATTTTTCAATGTCTCTACAATATAAAATTGTTCAATGTCTCTATGTAATAGCTCGTTAAAGCTAGTACATGGCCCCAGGAAAGAAATATAAGTCCAAGGAAAAATGGGTTGCCCCAAAAGAAAAGGCTCGTGATAACTTTAAATCTGAAAGATGAAAGTCCACCAAAATTGTTCTAAATGAAATCTCTCCGTACTGCCGACTCTAATACAATTATCAAGAACGGGGGATCTATCTCTTCTAGTCTTGAGATCTGCACACAAGACGTTTACAATAACTCATCAAAACACATGTTTAAAGACTTTTATATCAATTTAATAGAAAGAAAATACTCTCTCTCTCTTTAAGAGCATAGACACACATACGTAGACCCTTCGGTCTTCAAAACAAATTATAATATCAGCCAAAAAATATTGATTCACAGGTAACACTCCTAACTCATCGTCACTTTGGACACCCGTAATGTATATCTTAGTAAATCAATCCTTAGCATCAACTCACATCAACCTAATTCATTCTATACTCTAATTGGAAACCGTCTATCTCTCTATAAGTTCACCGTAATTAGTTCATTTCACAATAAAAAATATATCTTAGCTCGGAATTGACATGGTCATCATCAGCAATTCTGTGTATGCTAGTTGGTTGAACACTCTGTTCACAAATACAGTGGTCTAAACGTGGCCGCTCTCTGAATTTGCTCCTGTCACTGAAAAGTTCGTTGAACAGGGGTTTTCTAGTTCCTCGAGAATAGTTAATTTTACGAGTGTTAGTGTTTATCGGACGTCGTCTCGGCCTAGGTCGTCGAAGTGGCCTCTCTGGAACCTGGTCATCTGGTCATCTGGTCTCTGGGTGTTTGTTCACAACAACACCAAATATCCATCACATGATTGGAAAGTTATATGTCCCTCCGTATAAGAAAACAATATATTCACATATTCGCTTCGCTAGTTGACTTCTGACTGCTTCGCTAGTTGACTTCTGACTGCCTCGCTCACTGTTCAAAGCTTAGTGTCTCTTAAATTTTGTCAGATCAATTTTTTCCGCTAAAAAAATATAGGACTATTAGTTAGTCTTCCTCTCTCTCAATGTTCTTCGTACAACGGACCTCAGCCTCGTGTGTTACCTCTTCGAGTTCTCTCTCTCAATGTTCTTCGTACAACGGACCTCAGCCTCGTGTGTTACCTCTTCGAGTTCTCTCTCTCAATGTTCTTTGCACAACGGACCTCAGCCTCGTGTGTTACCTCTTCGATTCCTCTCTCTCAATGTTCTTCGCACAACGGACCTCAGCCTCGTGTGTTACCTCTTCGAGTTCTCTCTCTCAATGTTCTTTGCACAACGGACCTCAGCCTCGTGTGTTACCTCTTCGAGTTCTCTCTCTCAATGTTCTTTGCACAACGGACCTCAGCCTCGTGTGTTACCTCTTCGAGTTCTCTCTCTCAATGTTCTTCGCACAACGGTCCTCAGCCTCGTGTGTTACCTCTTCGAGTCCTTTTCTCTTACTGTCAATAAAAATATCTTAACTAACTTAGGTCCTTCCAAAACCCAGCTGCCCTCCCTGGTCTCGAGATATCCGACTTAACGGGAGTCCTCGAATACCCCGGGATAAATCACTGGCGGCTGGCTCGAGTTGGAATACTATACGGGTCAGCACTGGATTAGTAAACAAGTAATTTAATTCTAATATTGGTCAAGGATGCCAAGTGCAAAATACGGGTCGTGGGTTGAACCAACTGTACCCCATAAATAACAGTGGAACTGTTACATCTACAATAGAACATTTTTCAATGTCTCTAGAATGGAATATAATGTAAGAAACATACTTGCATAAACAATCATTCTCCAAGCTTAAATATGACGTCAAGTTTACCTATACCTGTCTGGTCACACCATGACAGCAAGTTTACCTATCGCTCTATTGTCACGGAATGACAGCAATTTTATATTTCTATCTATTGTCTCGGAATGACAGCATGTTTACCTATCAATCTATTGTCACTGAATGACAGCAAGTTTACCTATGAATCTATTGTCACTGAATGACAGCAAGTTTACCTATCAATCTATCATGTCACGCCATGACAGCAAGTTTACCTATCAATCTGTTGTCACACCATAACAGCAAGTTTACCTATCTATCTATCGTCACGTCGTGACAGCAAATCTAATTATTGATCGATGGTCGCGCCATGACATCCAGTATACCTATCAATCTCTGGTCACGCCATGACAGCAAGCCTACATATTCCTCTCTGGTCACGCCATGACAGCAAGCCTACCTATTCCTCCCTGGTCACGTGATGACCGGAAGTTTACCTATTTCTCTCAGGTCATCTTCATTATAAATAATAATATGAGCAGCTTTACTATTGTTTGGAGTGGCCATTGACTGGGTGATGCGAAAATGTTGCAGGGGCGAAACTGGCATCTATTGGGTAGAAAATAGTCAACTAGAAGATTTGGATTTTGCAGATGATATTGCCTTGTTAAGTAGAAACAACCAAGATATGCAAAGAAAAACAGACAACTTGTCATCTATAGCATCAAAAGTTGGACTGCAGATAAGCTATGAAAAGACAAATATAATGAAGACACCTATGGCAAGTAATGCAGATATCAGACTGGAATCTAAAATGATAAAAATAACAGAGCAGTTCACCTATTTAGGTAGCAATTTTGATTGCACAGGAAATGTTAAAAAAGAAATTATGATACGAATTGGCAAAGCAACATCAGCTTTTAAAAGCTTAAATAAAATATGGAACTTCAAATTATATAGTATTAAAACTAAATTACGAATTTTCAATTCAAATGTTGTATCAATCCTAACATATGCCAGCGAGAGTTAGAAAATGACTAAAGATATAGAAAGCAAGTTGAATGCATTTGAAAATAGATGTCTGCGAAAAATAATGAATAATAAATGGAACGAATTCAGGAGAAGTGATGAAATCAGAGACAGGTCTGGTCAAACACTAGTGACAACTGCTATAGGAAAGAGACGATGGAGATATGTTGGGCACACCTTGAGGAGAAATGATCAACGAATATCAAAGCAGGCATTGATGTGGGATGCAAAGGGTTCAAGAAAGAGAGGTCGACCTAAGGAGACCCTGAAACGAACTTTGCTGAGAGAGGCAGAAAATATCGGTCTCAGTTCCATGGAGGAGATTGAGCGAGTTGCGAGGATAGAGCGGTATGGAGAAATTACTTGCAGGCCCAATGTAACGTATGTACGAGAGGAATGATGATTATTATTATTATTTAACTTTACCATAATTATTGACAATATTTCTCATTTATAATTACAGTTTATCATTACGTGTTCTTATTATTGTTGACTGTTATTCTCTGTCAATACACTGTTTGTCAATACACTGTTTGTCAATACACTGTTTGTCAATACACTGTTTGTCAATACACTGTTTGTCAATACACTGTTTGTCAATACACTGTTTGTCAATACACTGTTTGTCAATACACTGTTTGTCAATACACTGTTTGTCAATACACTGTTTGTCAATACACTGTTTGTCAATACACTTTTTGTCAATACACTGTCTGTCAAAACACTGTCTGTCAACACACTGTCTGTCAACACACTGTCTGTCAACACACTGTTAGTCAACACACTGTCTGTCAATACACTGTATGTCAATACACTGTTTGTCAATACACTGTCTGTCAACACACTGTTTGTCAATACAATGTCTGCCAATACACTGTTTGTCAATACACTGTCTGTCAATACACTGTTTGTCAATATTATTTTGTTATTACTGTTTGGCATGATTTATTTGTCAATAAATTGAGTTTATAAAGTTCATCACTATAGTTTGTCATTACTATTTTGATTGCCGTATAATGGTGAAAACTACAGTAAAATTACAGCCTGGCACCGACCTCGCATATAATACAAAACTATAGCTTGGTTTTCACAATGTTTCACACATGGTGTGCACAATATTCTCTAACATATTTTCTAACATATCCTCTAACATATTCTCCTCTAACATATTCTCCTCTAACATATTCTCTAACATATCCTCCTCTAACATATTCTCCTCTAACATATTCTCCTCTAACATATTCTCCTCTAACATATTCTCCTCTAACATATTCTCTAACATATCCTCCTCTAACATATTCTCTAACATATTCTCCTCTAACATATTCTCTAACATATTCTCTAACATATTCTCCTCTAACATATCCTCCTCTAACATATTCTCTAACATATTCTCCTCTAACATATTCTCCTCTAACATATTCTCCTCTAACATATTCTCCTCTAACATATTCTCTAACATATCCTCCTCTAACATATTCTCTAACATATTCTCCTCTAACATATTCTCTAACATATTCTCTAACATATTCTCCTCTAACATATCCTCCTCTAACATATTCTCTAACATATTCTCCTCTAACATATTCTCCTCTAACATATTCTCTAACATATCCTCCTCTAACATATTCTCTAACATATCCTCCTCTAACATATTCTCCTCTAACATATTCTCCTCTAACATATTCTCCTCTAACATATTCTCCTCTAACATATCCTCCTCTAACAAATTCTCTAACATATTCTCCTCTAACATATTCTCTAACATATTCTCTAACATATTCTCTAACATATTCTCTAACATATTCTCCTCTAACATATTCTCTAACATATTCTCCTCTAACATATTCTCTAACATATTCTCTAACATATTCTCCTCTAACATATTCTCCTCTAACATATTCTCCTCTAACATATTCTCTAACATATTCTCCTCTAACATATTCTCTAACATATTCTCTAACATATTCTCTAACATATTCTCCTCTAACATATTCTCTAACATATTCTCCTCTAACATATTCTCTAACATATTCTCCTCTAACAAATTCTCTAACATATTCTCCTCTAACATATTCTCCTCTAACATATTCTCTAACATATTCTCTAACATATTCTCTAACATATTCTCCACTAACATATTCTCTAACATATTCTCCTCTAACATATTCTCCTCTAACATATTCTCCTCTAACATATTCTCTAACATATTCTCCTCTAACATATTCTCTAACATATTCTCTAACATATTCTCTAACATATTCTCCTCTAACATATTCTCTAACATATTCTCCTCTAACATATTCTCTAACATATTCTCCTCTAACAAATTCTCTAACATATTCTCCTCTAACATATTCTCCTCTAACATATTCTCTAACATATTCTCTAACATATTCTCTAACATATTCTCCACTAACATATTCTCTAACATATTCTCCTCTAACATATTCTCCTCTAACATATTCTCCTCTAACATATTCTCCTCTAACATATTCTCTAACATATTCTCTAACATATTCTCCTCTAACATATCCTCCTCTAACATATCCACCTCTAACATATTCTCCTCTAACATATCCTCTAACATATTCTCCTCTAACATATCCTCTAACATATTCTCTCTAACATATCCTCTAACATATTCTCTAACATATTCTCCTCTAACATATTCTCTAACATATTCTCTAACATATCCTCTAACTTATTCTCTAACATATATCTCCTTTAACATATTCTCTAACATATTCTTCTCTAACATATTCTCATCTAACATATTCTCTAACATATTCTCCTCTAACATATTCTCCTCTAACATATTCTCCTCTAACATATTCTCCTCTAACATATTCTCTAACATATTCTCTAACATATTATCCTCTAACATATTCTCCTCTAACATATTCTCTAACATATTCTCTAACATATTCTCTAACATATTCTCCTCTAACATATTCTCTAACATATTCTCCTCTAACATATTCTCTAACATATTCTCCTCTAACAAATTCTCTAACATATTCTCCTCTAACATATTCTCCTCTAACATATTCTCTAACATATTCTCTAACATATTCTCCTCTAACATATTCTCTAACATATTCTCCTCTAACATATTCTCCTCTAACATATTCTTCTCTAACATATTCTCCTCTAACATATTCTCTAACATATTCTCTAACATATTCTCCTCTAATATATTCTCTAACATATTCTCTAACATATCCTCTAACTTATTCTCTAACATATATCTCCTTTAACATATTCTCTAACATATTCTTCTCTAACATATTCTCCTCTAACATATTCTCTAACATATTCTCCTCTAACATATTCTCCTCTAACATATTCTCCTCCAACATATTCTCCTCTAACATATTCTCCTCTAACATATTCTCTAACATATTCTCCTCTAACATATTCTCCTCTAACATATTCTCTAACATATTCTCTAACATATTCTCTAACATATTCTCCTCTAACATATTCTCTAACATATTCTCCTCTAACATATTCTCTAACATATTCTCCTCTAACAAATTCTCTAACATATTCTCCTCTAACATATTCTCCTCTAACATATTCTCTAACATATTCTCTAACATATTCTCTAACATATTCTCCTCTAACATATTCTCTAACATATTCTCCTCTAACATATTCTCCTCTAACATATTCTTCTCTAACATATTCTCCTCTAACATATTCTCTAACATATTCTCTAACATATTCTCCTCTAACATATTCTCTAACATATTCTCTAACATATCCTCTAACTTATTCTCTAACATATATCTCCTTTAACATATTCTCTAACATATTCTTCTCTAACATATTCTCCTCTAACATATTCTCTAACATATTCTCCTCTAACATATTCTCCTCTAACATATTCTCCTCTAACATATTCTCCTCTAACATATTCTCTAACATATTCTCTAACATATTCTCCTATAACATATTCTCCTCTAACATATTCTCTAACATATTCTCTAACATATTCTCTAACACATTCTCCTCTAACATATTCTCTAACATATTCTCCTCTAACATATTCTCTAACATATTCTCCTCTAACAAATTCTCTAACATATTCTCCTCTAACATATTCTCCTCTAACATATTCTCTAACATATTCTCTAACATATTCTCTAACATATTCTCCTCTAACATATTCTCTAACATATTCTCCTCTAACATATTCTCCTCTAACATATTCTTCTCTAACATATTCTCCTCTAACATATTCTCTAACATATTCTCCAACATATTCTCCTCTAACATATCCTCCTCTAACATATCCTCCTCTAACATATTCTCCTCTAACATATCCTCTAACATATTCTCCTCTAACATATCCTCTAACATATTCTCCTCTAACATATCCTCTAACATATTCTCTAACATATTCTCCTCTAACATATTCTCTAACATATTCTCTAACATATCCTCTAACTTATTCTCTAACATATATCTCCTTTAACATATTCTCTAACATATTCTTCTCTAACATATTCTCCTCTAACATATTCTCTAACATATTCTCCTCTAACATATTCTCCTCTAACATATTCTCCTCTAACATATTCTCCTCTAACATATTCTCTAACATATTCTCTAACATATTCTCCTCTAACATATTCTCCTCTAACATATTCTCCTCTAACATATTCTCTAACATATTCTCCTCTAACATATTCTCTAACATATTCTCCTCTAACATATTCCCTCTAACATATCCTCTAACATATTCTCCTCTAACATATTCTCCTCTAACATATCCTCTAACATATTCTCTAACATATTCTCCTCTAACATATTCTCCTCTAACATATTCTCCTCTAACATATTCTCTAACATATTCTCCTCTAACATATTCTCTAACATATTCTCTAACATATTCTTCTCTAACATATTTTCCTCTAACATATTCTCCTCTAACATATTCTCCTCTAACATATTCTCTAACATATTCTCTAACATATTCTCCTCTAACATATTCTCTAACATATTCTCTAACATATTCTCCTCTAACATATTCTCTAACATATTCTTCTCTAACATATTCTCTAACATATCCTCCTCTAACATATTCTCCTCTAACATATCCTCTAACATATTCTCCTCTAACATATCCTCTAACATATTCTCCTCTAACATATCCTCTAACATATTCTCCTCTAACATATTTTCCTCTAACATATTCTCCTCTAACATATTCTCCTCTAACATATTCTCTAACATATTTTCCTCTAACATATTCTCTAACATATTCTCTAACATATTCTCCTCTAACATATTCTCCTCTAACATATTCTCCTCTAACATATCCTCTAACATATTCTCCTCTAACATTTCTAACATATTCTCTCTAACATATTCTCCTCTAACATATTCTCTAACATATCCTCCTCTAACATATTCTCCTCTAACATATCCTCTAACATATTCTCCTCTAACATATCCTCCTCTAACATATTCTCCTCTAACATATTCTGTAATATATTCTCTAACATATCCTCTAACATATTCTCTAACATATATCTCCTCTAACATATTCTCCTCTAACATATCCTCCTCTAACATATTCTCCTCTAACATATTCTGTAATATATTCTCTAACATATCCTCTAACATATTCTCTAACATATATCTCCTCTAACATATCCTCTAACATATTCTCCTCTAACATATCCTCCTCTAACATATTCTCCTCTAACATATTCTCCCGTACGTTCTCCAATAATACCGTTATTGTCAGAGGGTGAACATTGTTGTCAGAGGGTGAACATTGTTGTCGGAGGGTGAAAATGCTTGTTGGAGGGTGAACATTGTTGTCAGAGGGTGAACATTGTTGTCAGAGGGTGAACATTGTTGTCGGAGGGTGAAAATGCTTGTCGGAGGGTGAACATTGTTGTCAGAGGGTGAACAAGGTTGTCAGAATGATAATAGATGAACGCTTTGAAAGCACATTATATGTAGCTCGCCTTGACGTTTATTCTAAACCGTGATGATTGTTACTCCTAACTTGATAAGAACGTCTTTCATTCTTTTGACTTGTCATTTGTTTTCAGTAATCCCAACTATAACTGACAGCGCACACTGCTGTTCATATTACTTGATAAGATATCAGTCGAAACAAGAATGTTTGGTGAACAATTGAATATTTTTTTACTAAAATAATTGTGATATATTCTTTTGTAACCTAATCCTAAACGATACAATTTTTTAACTTACACCGCTCTAGTCTAGTGACACATACTTGTTCTAATCTAGTGAAACATACATCAACTTACTGTGCTCTAATCTAGTGAAAAATACATCAACTTACTGTGCTCTAATCTAGTGAAAAATACATCAACTTACTGTGCTCTAATCTAGTGAAACATACATCAACTTACTCTGCTCTAGTCTAGTAAAACATACATACATCAACTTACTCTACTCTAATCTAGTAAAACATACATCAACTTACTCTACTCTAATCTAGTAAAACATACATCAACTTACTCTGCTCTAATCTAGTGAAACATACATCAACTTACTCTGCTCTAATCTAATGAAACATACATACGAGGGCGCATTGAAAAGTAATGCCTGCAAGTCCATAACTTTGTTAATATACATAATTTACAAATGAAACATACATTTTCAGAAAGCTTGAGATGTCCACTACACAATAGAGTCATTATTTTTCGATATAGTCACCTCCACGTTCCACACGCACACGCCAACGTCGAACTAGTTGTTGCATCCCGTCGAAGAAAAATCTGATGATTTTTCACGAAGCCAGGTACGCACATCTGCTGCCACATCCTCGTCAGAAGCATATCTGTTTCCCTTGAGATGTTCCTTGAGCTTTGGGAACAGGAAAAAGTCACAAGGTGCCAAATCAGGGCTATATGGTGGGTGCGCTAAAATGTCGTCAAAATAGAGACGCTCTAATGCTACCGCTGTTTGTCTACTGGTGTGTGGACGAGCATTGTCATGTTGAAGGACTGCGTGTTTTCCAGGACGAACACGTAGCATTCATGCCCGTAGTTTCTTCGTCGTTTCTACATACCGATCAGAATTGACAGTATTGCCGCGTTCCAAAATTCTGTGTGGATTACGCCCTGGCAGTTCCAAAAAATGGTCATCAAAACTTTTCCGCTGACGCGACAGTTTTGAATTTTTTTGGGGTGGGTGAGTTTTGTGCCTGTATTCCATAGACTGGCGCTTGTTTTCAGGGTCGTAATGATGCACCCATGACTCATCGCCAGTGACATTTCTGCAGATAAAGTCATCGCCTTCTAGTTCATATCGCATCAGGTGTTCCTGACACGCCTGATGTCATCAGATTTTTCTTCGACGGGATGCAACAACTAGTTCGACGTTGGCGTTTGTGTGTGGAACGTGGAGGTGACTATGTCGAAAAATAATGACTCTATTGTGTAGTGGATATCTCAAGCTTTCTGAAAATGTATGTTTCATTTGTAAATTATGTATATTAACAAAGTTATGGACTTGGAGGTATTACTTTTCAATGCGCCCTCGTACATTAACTTACTCTGCTCTAATCTAGTAAAACATACATCAACTTACTCTGCTCTAGTCTAGTAAAACATACATACATCAACTTACTCTGCTCTAGTCTAGTAAAACATACATACATCAACTTACTCTACTCTAATCTAGTAAAACATACATCAACTTACTCTGCTCTAATCTAGTGAAACATACATCAACTTACTCTGCTCTAATCTAGTGAAACATACATACATTAACTTACTCTACTCTAATCTAGTAAAACATGCATCAACTTACTCTGCTCTAATCTAGTGAAACATACATCAACTTACTCTACTCTAATCTAGTAAAACATACATCAACTTACTCTGCTCTAATCTAGTGAAACATACATCAACTTACTCTACTCTAATCTAGTGAAACATACATACATCAACTTACTCTACTCTAATGAAACATACATACATCAACTTACTCTACTCTAATGAAACATACATACATCAACTTACTCTACTCTAATGAAACATACATACATCAACTTACTCTACTCTAATGAAACATACATACATCAACTTACTCTACTCTAATGAAACATACATACATCAACTTACTCTACCCTAATGAAACATACATACATCAACTTACTCTACTCTAATGAAACATACATACATCAACTTACTCTACTCTAATCTAGTAAAGCGTACATACATCAACTTAATCTGAGCTTCTGAGCCACACTGGAATAATAATTTCCAAAATACTCGAAAAAAAGTCTCCGCTACATCATCGAGCCACAGCTTAATGATTCCCAAACGGAATTCAGGAAGAACAAAAGCTGTACAGACATTATATTCGCCCTCAGAAAGTTAGTAGAAAGGACTGTCGAATCCGACAAACACATGCACGTTGCATTTGCAGATCAGGAAAATGCGTTCGACCGTGTAGATAGGCACAAGTAGTGGAAAATACTAATGACCTATGGGGTTAATAACCACCTAACTAACTTTTGCAAGAGCATTTATACTGACAGCCAATGTACGATTAGAACAAATACAGAATTATCAGAAAAGTTTCACGTAGGGTCAGGAGTAAGACAAGGTTGCGTACTATCCCCACTACTGTTCATCACTTATATTGATCACATCTGTAAAATAGCTAACACTAGCGATGGAAACAACCATCCGAGAATCCTTAAACGAATTTCTTTTTGCAGATGATCAGGCATTCATTTCAACAACAGTAGAACAGCTACAACAACACATTAACAGACTCCAGTTAGCATGTAACGAATGCAACATGAGAATAAACATCGACAAAACAGAAGTAATGACATTCGCCAGAGAGGAAAGCACTACCAATATCTGCATCAATCGACTTTTAAAACAAGTAAAAGACTTTAAATACCTGGGAGCATTTTTTTCAGCAAACGGAAGAATAACTAATGAAATTTAATACAGATGCAACAAAGCAAATCAAATGATAGGGCAAATGGCGCCAATTTTAAGATGTAAACACGTCACAATGAACACAAAAAGAGCAATGTTCAACACAATCTTCCTCCCACATTATGTTACCAGTGCCAAACCTGGACGCTGACAACAAACGATAGAAGAAAACTAGTCACAACAGAGAGGAAGTGTCTACGCAGAATGCTGGGTGTAACAAGAAGAGACCGGTTGAGAAATGAAGACATCAGAAAAAGTGGGTACAACATCAGTACTAGACTTCATCAAGAAACAACAAATTAAATAGTTCGGCCACGTAAGCAGATTACCAACAGACAGTGCACCTCAAAGAGCAATGCTGCTTCGATACAATGGGTACAAAGCAAAAGGTCGACCACGCAAAATATGGACCTCACAGATAACGGAGGCGACGAAAGAGACTATCTACGAAGCGCACACAAAGGCCCGTTTTAGAAATATCTTCTTGATCTGAGACTGTGAGGCAAACAGGATTCGAGAAAGAAAGAAAGACTCTGCTCTAGTCTAGTGAAATGTACATGCATAAACTTATTCCGCATGAACTCCTTTCTTAAGTGAAGTCAACCATCGTAAGTACTTCTACTTCTTCTTCTGCGTTCTCACTAGATTGGAATTTCGGATTCTTTAATAAAGGGAGCCGTCTGTCTCAGATTGTCAGCCACACCATACAGTTTGTCTTCTGCATTCTCACTAGATTGGGATTTCGGATTCTTTAATAAAGGCAGTCGTCTGCCTCAGATTATCAGCCACACCATATAGTTTGTCTTCTGCGTTCTCACTAGATTGGGATTTCGGATTCTTTAATAAAGGCAGCCGTTTGCCTCAGATTGTCAGCCACGCCATACAGTTTATCTTGGACGCTAGTGTAAGTGGGCCACCTCTTTCTTCTCAAGTCTGCATACTGGGGGCAGTTCTGTCGGATATAATTCCTATGATTTCTGCTTCCCCCTTTGTGCCGACCTCTTCCCGCAGTAAGTTATGCCCACCATTGTGATGGTAGGTCTGACATTCTTACTGCGCGGCTAAATCTCCGAGGCAGATTGGCGACAGTAGAATCCGTTATCCCATTCCTCATTGTGAGGGGTCGTTGCACCATTTTATGCGCCTTACGGCCTGGTGCATCCGTTTTCTGCAAGCATTTGTTTCGGGTTAGCATCCCTAGCGGATACGTACACTCGATTTCATCCAAACCTACTTACTCGCCTCTTACGATATGCGGGGCAGGTAACAGTGCTTCTATTCTTTACACCCCAAATTTATTCGCCGGTAACTGCGCAGGCGGTCGTAAGTACAGATTGGAACAATTTATTATAGTCTAATATCAACCGTCGTAAGTACAGATTGGAACAATGTATCATAGTCTGATGCCAACCGTCGTAAGTACAGATCGAACGATGTATCATAGTCTGATGTCAACCGTCGTAAGTACAGATTGGAACGATGTATCATGGTCTGATGTCAACCGTCGTAAGTACAGATTGGAACGATGTATCATGGTCTGATGTCAACCGTCGTAAGTACAGATTGGAAGGATGTATCATAGTCTGATGTCAACCGTCATAAGTACAGAGCGGAACAATATATCATAGGCTGATGCTAACCGTCGTAAGTACAGATTGGAACAATGTATCATAGTCTGATGCTAACCGTCGTAAGTACAGATTGGAACGATGTATCAAAGTCTAATGTCAACCCACGCTTGTTTAACATTTGGTATATGATATTGTTAACTCCCTTACCCCCATCATCACCACCACCACTACCACCACCACTACTACCACCACCACCGCCACCACCGCCACCACCACCACTATCACCACCAGCAACAGGGCGTCTTCATTGTTAAAACTTCCACATCTAATTACATATCCTTGAATTTGTTTTGCTGTACTATAATGAGAAATATTGTGTTGAACATTGCTCTTTTTGTGTTCACGGTGACATGTTTGCATCTTAAAATTGACGCCATTTGTCCTATCATTTGATTTGCTTTGTTGCATCTGTATTAAATTTCATTAGTTATTCTTCCGTTTGCTGAAAAAAATGCTCCCCAGGTATATGAAGTCTATTACTTGATTTAAGGGGCGATTGTCGATGCAGATATTGGTAGTGCTTTCCTCTCTGGCGAATGTCATTACTTCTGTTTTGTCGATGTTTATTCTCATGTTGTATTCGTTACATGCTAACTGGAGTCTGTTAATGTGTTGTTGTAGCTGTTCTACTGTTGTTGAAATGAATGCCTGATCATCTGCAAAAAGAAATTCGTTTAAGGATTCTCGGATGGTTGTTTCCATCGCTAGTGTTAGCTATTTTACAGATGTGATCAATATAAGTGATGAACAGTAGTGGGATAGTACGCAACCTTGTCTTACTCCTGACCCTACGTGAAACTTTTCTGATAATTCTGTATTTGTTCTAATCGTACATTGGCTGTCAGTATAAAGACTCTTGCAAAAGTTAGTTAGGTGGTTATTAACCCCATAGGTCATTAGTATTTTCCACTACTTGTGTCATCTACACGGTCGAACGCATTTTCCTGATCTGCAAATGCAACGTGTATGTGTTTGTTGGATTCGACAGTCCTTTCTACTAACTTTCTGAGGGCGAATATAATGTCTGTACAGCTTTTGCTCCATTTAGGGTACCATTAAACGGACGGTTGTTACATTAATAACGCAATTTAATGGACGGTTGTTACATTAATAACGCAATTTAATGGACGGTTGTTACATTAATAACGCAATTTAATGGACGGTTGTTACATTAATAACGCAATTTAATGGACGATTGTTACATTAATAACGCAATTTAATGGACGGTTGTTACATAAATAACGCAATTTAATGGACGGTTGTTACATGAATAACGCAATTTAATGGACGGTTGTTACATTAATGCCGCAATTTAATGGACGGTTGTTACATTAATAACACAATTTAATGGACGGTTGTTACATTAATAACACAATTTAATGGACGGTTGTTACATTAATAACACAATTTAATGGACGGTTGTTACATTAATAACACAATTTAATGGACGGTTGTTACATTAATAACACAATTTAATGGACGGTTGTTACATTAATAACACAATTTAATGGACGGTTGTTACATTAAAAACAGAATTTAATGGACGGTTGTTACATTAATAACACAAAACGTGATCATACAGTCAGTTATTGTATAAAGCAAGTCAATGATGTAATCACAGTTAGTAAATCTGTGCTAGACAGACTCAAGTCAATAATGTAATCACAGTTAGTAAATCTGTGCTAGACAGACTCAAGTCAATGATGTAATCACAGTTAGTAAATCTGTGCTAGACAGACTCAAGTCAATGACCTTCACATTTACTTTAACATATAATGTGTGTCCGTATTTATGTATCCTCATGTTTTGTGCAGGGAAAATTAAATGTTTGACCTCTCTCTCGGATCCATTTGTTGGCAACTGCAAAAATAAAGGACAAGTTTCAGCTGATTTAAAATGTTGGTACTAAATGTGTTGTCTGTAAGGATATCAGATATTGCAAACAGAATAAATGATACTAAATGTGTTGTCTGTAAGGATATCAGATATTGCAAACAGAATAAATGATACTAAATGTGTTGTCTGTAAGGATATCAGATATTGCAAACAGAATAAATGATACTAAATGTGCTGTCTGTAAGGATATCATATATTGCAAACAGAATAAATGATACTAAATGTGTTGTCTGTAAGGATATCAGATATTGCAAACAGAATAAATGATACTAAATGTGTTGTCTGTAAGGATATCAGATATTGCAAACAGAATAAATGATACTAAATGTGTTGTCTGTAAGGATATCAGATATTGCAAACAGAATAAATGATACTAAATGTTTACAATTAATATGCAAAATAGAATGGTTATTATTTTCATATTCGATATACAATTATTCCTACCCCATTTGTCTCCCAAGAGAACTGGACATGCAGCGTGTACTAGTCTAGTATCTACTTCTCCGTTACGTTTTATATTGTACCAGAAGATGGCGCTACCCTGCGGGAGATACACCAGCAGAACATAAACAATATGATATTCTTATCTGTCATAATATCTTATTCAACTATAACCATCACCATCTCTATCGCCATCTCTATCATCATCTCTATCATCATCTCTATCATCATCTCTATCAACATCTCTATCGCCATCTCTATCGCCATCTCTATCATCATCTCTATCATCATCTCTATCGCCATCTCTATCATCATCTCTATCGCCATCTCTATCGCCATCTCTATCATCATCTCTATCGCCATCTCTATCATCATCTCTATCATCATCTCTATCATCATCTCTATCACCATCTCTATCGCCATCTCTATCGCCATCTCTATCATCATCTCTATCATCATCTCTATCGCCATCTCTATCGCCATCTCTATCATCATCTCTATCATCATCTCTATCATCATCTCTATTGCCAACTGTATCGCCATCTCTATTGCCATCTCTATCGCCATCTCCATCCCTTCTTTCTTTTCTTTCTTTTTTGTCGTCACACTGCTACCAGGTTGCTGCCCAGTGTAATCACACTGCTACCAGTTTGTTGCCCAGTGTCGTCACACTGCTACCAGTTTGTTGCCCAGTGTCGTCACACTGCTACCAGGTTGTTGCCCAGTGTCCTCACACTGCTACCAGGTTGTTGACAGCGTCCTCACACTGATACCAGTTTGTTGCGCAGTGTCGTCACATTGCTACCAGGTTGTTGACAGTGTCGTAGTTTTCTGTTTGTGTCTTGTGCTGTTCTGGCGGCTTGTGCGATAGTTATTTGTGCTTTATTCTGATATGCCATCTAATCATCTTTTTAGTGGTCTTCCTCTCGTCTTCTTTCCCGATGTTATGTTGTAGAATACTCTGTTTGTAGAATAGATTAGAGTTTGTATACATTCTTATTAATTGGCCAAACCACTTCATCCTTCTTCTTCTTCTTCTTTGCGTTCGGTTTCGTATGCACGTCTAAATCATGAGATGGGTTGCCTCTATGAAGCTGCATGTCAGTTGGAGTTCTTCGAGAGTTCCCCATAGCTTGCTCTGTAAGCTTTGTTCATGAGGCCATGTTTCATTTCGTTGGTGTATGTATGATGGACATGACTGCAGGATGTGCTCTGGAGTCTGTGTTTCTGTCTGGCATGCACACTGTGCAGTCTGAGCAGGCTTTATTTTGTGCAAGTGGTGGTTGAGCCTGTAGTGACCTGTTCTTAGACGAAAGATTGTTGTGTGCTGTTTTCTGTTTAGTCTGCTGATGGGATATTGTGGGTGTTTGCTGTGGGTTTGTTGCCTCCATACCTCTTTGTACTTTCTTTTGATATGTGCCTTGATTTCTGGTAGTGACACTGGGTGTTTGTGTTGTGTAAGTTTTGTTTTCTCCTTAGCCAGCCTGTCTGCTCTCTCAATTCCTGGTACGCCACAGTGGGCTGGTATCCACTGGAGAATAATTTTGTTGTGTTCTGAGAGCTTGTTTAGCTGTAGTGTCAGCTCTCTTTCCATGGTATCTTGTGGTTCCCTTTGTGTGACCTGCAGGACTGACAAGCAGTCGCAAAAGAAGACAAGTTTATTGTTTTGGATGTTTCTTTGCTGCAGTATTTTGAGGCATCCACAATTGCCTGTTATTTGGCTCTAAAATTTGTTGAGAGTTCTCCAGTGGCACTTGAATTTGTTAGTGGGGTGCTGTCTTGGAGTATGATGATGGTTCCGGCCCCTCCTTTCCTCGCTGTCGTGTCTGATGATCCGTTTGTGTATATATGGGTCCACTCTGGATGGGGGTATGAGGTGTCAATGTGTTCTAGTGTCTTTGCTCTCAAGATGGGACCTGTTTCTTCACCCTTTTTGTCTACATTTGAAATTGTTGTTATCACTGTGAAGTTGGGCTGTAGGTCTGTGTTGTTGAATGGTACTATCATTTCCCAGGTTGCTGGGTCTTTTGAGAGGATGTCCATGTATTTTGCAGAGTGATTTTGAGAGGCGATGGAAGCTGTGTCTTTTTATGCGGTTTTTGGTTGGTTCGTTGATTGTTTGTGCACGGGGTTATTTTCTGTGTGCTTGAACTTTTCTGATAGTGTGAGTATTTTTGTTCCCTGCGTCGTCCCAGGCTCTCAATGCCAGCAGTTGCCTCCAGATCTTTGATTTGTGTGCTTCTCAGACCTCCGGTGATGATTCTGAGGCCTGTGCTGTATTTTATCTAGCTTGTGTAGATTTGTTTGTGCTGCCGTTGTGTAGGCTCCTGTGCCATACTCCAGTTTTGGACGTACATATCCTGTGTATATTTGGCGTGTAGTGTTTGCATCTGCGCCCCAGTGGGTTCTTGCTAGTTTTTTCATGTCTTAATCTTATTGTGGCTTTCCTTTGTGTTTCTTCTATGTGGGGACCCCATGTGAGTCTTTTGTCGAATTTTATTCCTAGATAGGTAGGATTGTCCTCCTTTGGTAGAGGTTTGTTGTCCAGGTATAAGTCGACTTGTTCAGGTTTTGTAGAGAGTGAGAACAGTGTTGACACTGTCTTGTTTTAGTTTATTGTGACCCCCCAAGTGTCTGCCCATTTCTTTACTGTATTTATGGCTCCTTGCATTCTGATCTTGGCAGTTCCTATGTATTCTGTTTGGGTCCATATGGCCAAGTCGTCTGCATGGAGTGCCTTGTGAATGTTAGATGTAAATTGTTTGGGGAGATCGTTGATAAAAAGGATGAAGAGTGTAGGGATATTGCTCTTCCTGTGGAACCCCATCTTCTAGTCTGACCAGCTTGCTTCTGTGTCCTTCCAGTTTGACTCTTGCACATCGTCTGTATAGGAAATCTCTGATCCATGTGTATATGTGACCTTTGATCCCGCTTTGTGCTAGTTTTAGCAGTCCTTTTTTCCAGACTTGGGTCGAAAGCTTTAGTCAGGTCGAAGAAGGTGGCCAGCAGCTTGTGTTTATTCTGGAAGGCATCTTAAATTTCTTGGGCAAGATAGGTGGTTTGGTCATCTGTGCTTCTGTGTTTTCTGAAGCCTGATTGGCAGTCATCAAGTATTTTCTTTTCCTCTAGAAAGTTAAGCAGCCTGTTGTTTACGAGCCGCTCCATTGTTTTCCCAAGGCAGCTGAGGAGGCTTATGGGACGGTAGCTTTCTTTGTTTTCCTTGGGCTTGCCTTTTTTGCTATAGGGATTATTTCCGCCTCCTTCCATTCCTTTGGATATACTCCTTGCATCCAAGATTGGTTTATCAAGTCCAGGAGGTGTTGTCTGCTATCTGTTCATAGGTTTATTATCATTTCGTTGTCACCCCATCTGGTCCTGGTGCCTTTTTTCTTTAGTTTTTTTATTGCGCTGTCCAGTTCTTTGAGAGAGAAAGGTTTGTTCATTGTGTCATGTTTGTCTGCAAGTTGTTTGTTAATTTTTTAGTTCTTTTTTGTTTCCTGATTTTGATTTTGGACATATGTATGTTGCTTTCTTTTGCAAAGCCATCCACAAGAATGTTTGCAGCTATTTTGCCTGTGTAGGTTTTCCCTCCATCTTCTATGACTGTGCAGGCATGGCTGGTGGTATTTTCTTCATTTAGGCACTTTACAAGCTGCCATAGTTTTGTGCTGTCTTTTTCCATGTTTAGGGTTTCTGTTTTTTCCTGCCAACTTTTCCTTATGCATGTGAGTTTTTCTTTTCTGTATATGGTTTGATGTTTGTTGTGTTCTGTGACATTTGTGTCAGATGGGTCTTGTTCCCTTTTTGTTCATGCTGCTGTGGCTTTTTCATGTGATTCTTGAAGTTCGTTGGTCCAGAAGGGTTCGTAGTGTTTTCTTCTTCCTCTAGGGATTGATTTTTGTGCTGCTTTTAGTATGATGTTTGTGAGAGTTGTAATGTTTTTCTGGATGTTGTTTGTTGTGTGGGTTTCTGTCAGTTTTCCATCAGTTAGGTTTCTGTACAGGTTCCAGTTTGCCTTTTTGTAATTCCAGCTGGCTATTTTTTTCCTCTGATTAATCCTGGTTCTTCGATGCGCAGAGCTACTGTCAGTAGCTTGGGGTGGATCCCTCGAGGCTTGGGATCCGGCGCTGCTCCCGCCTGGCAGTAGTCCACAGGAGCAACCCCATATCTAAGTAAATATCTGAGCATACTCACTAACCGTATTGTGCGTTGATGTCTTTTTCCATTTCTGGGTGCTCACGCCATTCTGGCTGACATGTCCGTCTTCAGTGGGGGAAGTTATGGAGTCTTCCTATCCATGTCCTGATTCTTCCCAACCCTGCCTGCCAGGCATCAGAGGTTTTAGGAGTTACCTTCTCTGCTTTTTTTCAGCCAAGGTGAGCTCCTGGGTGTGATCTTGGTGGGGATCTGGACTTGTCCACACACAGGTGGGCCATGCATTCGCTTCACCTATCGGGGGATCACACCTCCCCAGGGGTTTTTGTCTGGCTTATCCCAGCCATAGCCTGGTATTTTACCCCTTCCGGCATTGGGGGCCAGTTATAGCGCTGGGGACTCGCTTTTGTCAGAGCCGTGTTAGTTTAAACGGGGAGCACCACGTGAAGGTACGGTTGACTTGACTGCAGGCATTTCTCATTATTTAGATGAGGCCTATAACAGTCCTTGCTCCCCCCACTTCATCCAAAACCATATCTCTATATAAACAAAAAATAGAATACCTATGTAAACAAAATATCTTTCCCACACAACAAACCTTAGTAGGTTTCACGAAGATCTTGAGAATAGGGAAGACAGTAGCTCCACCAATTTGTACGTCACTCAGCTAAAGACAATTATAACAAAAACATTAGTGTCATTTTTCAACAGTTTTATCTTCTGAATATTAGAATTTGAGATTGTTTATCTTCTAAATATTAGAATTTGAGATTGTTTATCTTCTGAATATTAGAATTTGAGATTGTTTATCTTCTAAATATTAGAATGAGATTATTTATCTTCTAAATATTAGAATTTGAGATTGTTTATCTTCTAAATATTAGAATGAGATTGTTTATCTTCTAAATATTAGAATTTCAGTTTGTTTATCTTCTAAATATTAGAATATGGGATTGTTTATCTACTAAATATTAGAATTTAAGTTTGTTTATCTTCTAAATATTAGAATATGGGATTGTTTATCTTTTAAATAACACTCTTTATCACATCGAAAGGTTCTAAATAATGTAATTCGTCATATCATCACCATACACCATATCATCACACCTTTATCATCACACCTTTATCATCACACCATATCATCACACCATATCATCACACCATACCCTCACACCATATCGTCTAAATAATGTGTGATTGCAATGTATCTTTGAAACGGTGTTTGTGATACATATAAACTATGCAACATATAAACTATGCAACATATAAACTATGCAACATATAAACTATGCAACATATAAACTATGCAACATATAAACTATGCAACATATAAACTATTCTTCACCCTTCGCCCCTAGGGAAGCATAGGAACATATAAACTATGCAACATATAAACTATACAACATATAAACTATGCAACATATAAATTATACAACATATAAACTATACAACATATAAACTATACAACATATAAACTATACAACATATAAACTATGCAACACATAAACTATGTAACATATAAACTATGTACGAAATTCAATATCTAGACAGAAGAAGTAAGATGGATCTGAGTAGTTAATTGATTGATTGAGTGATTGATTGATTGATTGAATGAATCATCATCAGTGCCTGTCGGTGAATAAACGCATATGCTTCGGTCTTGTTCTAACACTGAAAGATAGGCTAACACTGCAAGATAGGCTAGCAAACTTCAACTTTATTTACAAAACTGCATTACTTTGAGCTTCGAAATTTCGTTTTTGGTAACTGAGATACAACACAGACAGAATGTGAGATGAGATACAACAACAAAGACAGACTGTACGATGAGATACAACAACACAGACAGACTGTGCAATGAGAAACAACACAGACAGACTGTGCGATGAGATACAACAACAAAGACAGACTGTACGATGAGATACAACAACACAGACAGACTGTGCGATGAGATACAACAACAAAGACAGACTGTGCGATGAGATACAACAACAAAGACAGACTGTACGATGAGATACAACAACAAAGACAGACTGTACGATGAGATACAACAAAGACAGACTGTACGATGAAAGACAAAACTACAAACCAGAGTTAACGCTCAGAGAGAACGCAAGACAAGAGTCTTTGTTAGACTGAAAAAGACATCAGTGAAAGATTTTAAAAAGAGAGACAACTCTACAAATCATAGTATGTTGTAAGAGAGATAACTCTACAAACAAGATGTTCGTCTGAGAGAGAGAGAGAGAGAGAGAGAGAGAGAGAGAGAGAGAAAGAAAGAGAGAGAGAGCGAGAGAAAGAGAGAGACTACATAAACAACGCAGATATTGTGAGAAATTGTAGAAGCAACTTCAAATAGCTACAATTGTTTTACTAAACAAAGCTGCTTAGACAATGGAGAGAACACAATGATTCAGTTATTGTTTTACTAAAGATTATAATTCTTGGATTCTCCGAAAGGAGTTAATTCTTATTTTTCATGTTTGTTGGCCTACACGCTCTGATATAACCAATAAAGGTTCGCCTTAGGTTGAAAGGGCGTGCCTCGGCTTAAAGAGGCTTTAATCCCCTAATAAACAAACAAAACACACATAAAACATCCACGTGTTACCAATATAAAACATCTAAATGTTGTCCACATAAAACATCCAGGTGATATCCACATACATAAAGCATCCATGCGACACCCACATAAGACATCCAGGTGATACCCACATAAAACATCCAGGTGGCCAGTCTGTCTCCTGCACTTCTAAGTGATGGTTGGTCTTCTTGGCCCAGAGCTCTAGCTGCTCTCTGCAAGGGTCAATGTTCAATCAGTTGGACATGTTCATCATATCAATTCGAATATACTCTATTTTATAATGGTATGTGCATGTTGTCAGCGTCTGTAGCTCAAGCGCTAGTGAGCTCGATCACAAACCCAAGCGTACCTGGTACCTGGAAGCAGGTGGAAGTTTGGAAGCAAATTCGTCTCCGTGGGACCTTTACGAAAGGTAAAAATAGACCTCACAGTTCAGAAAGCAATGGCAAACTACTGAACGTATAAGTGGTGCCTAGAAAATATACGACTCATTTACTGTGGTTGATGGCTACATCCTTTAGGATATGCCATGATTTTCATTTTTTTTTTTCATGTGCATGTTAAAGGAGACTTGCTAAGAAACTCGAATACAATTTGGGGTCAAAGGCGCATGAAGGGGGTGGGCCAGGATTAGTGAGCCGGCACTAATCAAGACCCTGTCCCCTACCTCTACGCGCTGACCCTGGAAACAGACTTTGGTTCCGGTATGGCCAATGGGGGCAGGGAGCGGGGAGAACTACTGGTAGTGGTAGCAGTGCACGTACGGAAAAGCAATGCAGGTCCATACGAACAAAATGCACGAATCTCCTGGCCGGTGTCCAACATAATATTGCCCAAGTTTCCGAACAAAATGAAACAGCAGCGAAACGTCTATGATAGAATCCCTACTCCCCCGGAGTAAGGGCCGAATACAAATTGCCATCTTCGGAGCAAGTGACTCCATACACAAACTCGAAGTGTAAGTTAAAGGTCCTGCCACAAATTACCAGTTTCTCTGCCGATGGGGAGATTAGTATACAAGTGAACATGAAAGGATGAGAGGTGTATCCAGTGACGAAACGTGTGCCCACATAGGGCGAAACTCGAAGCCCTGAGGAGGGGCAAACATTGCCAGCTGTGGGGCAAGAATAAATAAGTCAGATGCGTAACGAATAAAGTCTACCCTCGTGTCGGTACGAGGGAAGATTGCAGCTGCTGACTCCGCATCGGTGGCCTGGTACAGATACTTTACTGGGCAAGGTTTTCCGAGCGCAAAACATAAAGTTGCGTTTTAGTGCATAACGAAACTGCTATTCCTGGGAAAACCGTGCAAGGTACTGTTGCGATAACAACTAACATCTCTGGAAGAAATGAGGCGGGTGATGCCTAACGGAACTGCCAGCCTTGTGGCAACCGGCAAGGTACGGTCGCAGTCACAACTAACATCCCAGGAAAAAACTGGGGCGGGTGATAGTGGCGAGCGCAAAATCTCAGTTGCGTTGCTAGCACCGATTGAAACAACCCACTACATTATTTATACTTAGCCCCAGTCCAGTGTTTCCCGAGGCTAGGGAAAATGTGAAGTAAAAACTATTTATACTTAGCCCCAGTCCAGTGTTTCCCGAGGCTAGGGAAAATGTGAAGTAAAAACTATTTATACTTATCCCCAGTCCAGTGTTTCCCGAGGCTAGGGAAAATGTGAAGTAAAAACTATTTATACTTAGCCCCAGTCCAGTGTTTCCCGAGGCTAGGGAAAATGTGAAGTAAAAACTATTTATACTTAGCACCAGTCCAGTGTTTCCCGAGGCTAGGGAAAATGTGAAGTAAAAACTATTTATACTTATCCCCAGTCCAGTGTTTCCCGAGGCTAGGGAAAATGTGAAGTAAAAACTATTTATACTTAGCCCCAGTCCAGTGTTTCCCGAGGCTAGGGAAAATGTGAAGTAAAAACTATTTATACTTAGCCCCAGTCCAGTGTTTCCCGAGGCTAGGGAAAATGTGAAGTAAAAACTGCAAATTGCCAAGTACTGACACGCGTCTCGAAAAGGCTGAGAATGCTCCTACTCTGGAACAAACTCAAAAGTGGACAGTAAAGTAAGGTCGACAATGTAAAGATCTGACAGGCTGTCCGGATCCAAACATTGGCGAAGACCGATACTTTACACGGTGTTTTATACGAGTAAGACGCCATCCGAGGAAAAGCTTATAGGCCCCGTGAAATGTTCCTAATCCGGAACGACTTCACAGTCAGAAAGGGCAATAACAGTAGTAACTCACTGTTTGGCGTAGATCACAAAGCCCAAATATACGGCAAAGCTGATCGAAAAGGCGGAGATCCGGCCGAAATAGTCGGTAGAGAGGATCGTACCCTAGGGAAAGCTCACCCTAGTAAAACAAAAGCTGGCTGAAACCGGATGGACGGGCCTAGTCAACATGGGCGCATAATGGTTCAACGTAGATTTCTCCGTTCTTGTCAAAGGACCAATTATATATCACAAAAAGAATGATAAAATTAGCCGTAAAAACGTTCGACAAGAAGAGTACACTGTATTGTATAATCGTATGTGCATGTTAGAGGAGATGTTAGAGGAGATGTTAGAGGAGAAGTTAGAGGAGATGTTAGAGGAGATGTTAGAGGAGATGTTAGAGGAGATGTTAGAGGAGATGTTAGAGGAGATGTTAGAGGAGATGTTAGAGAAGATGTTAGAGGAGATGTTAGAGGACATGTTAGAGGAGATGTTAGAGGAGATGTTAGAGGAGATGTTAGAGGAGATGTTAGAGAAGATGTTAGAGAAGATGTTAGAGGAGATGTTAGATGAGATGTTTGAGGAGATGTTAGAGAAGATGTTAGAGGAGATGTTAGAGAAGATGTTAGAGGAGATGTTAGAGGAGATGTTAGAGGAGATGTTAGAGATGTTAGAGGAGATGTTAGAGAAGATGTTATAGGAGATGTTAGATGAGATGTTAGAGATGTTAGAGGAGATGTTAGAGGAGATGTTAGAGGAGATGTTAGAGGAGATGTTAGAGGAGATGTTAGAGGAGATGTTAGAGGAGATGTTAGAGGAGATGTTAGATGAGATGTTAGAGATGTTAGAGGAGATGTTAGAGGAGATGTTACAGATGTTAGAGGAGATGTTAGAGGAGATGTTAGAGGAGATGTTAGAGGAGATGATAGAGGACATGTTAGAGGAGATGTTAGAGGAGATGTTAGAGGAGATGTTAGAGGACATGTTAGAGATGTTAGAGGAGATGTTAGAGGAGATGTTGGAGATGTTAGAGGAGATAATAGAGGACATGTTAGAGATGTTAGAGGAGATGTTAGAGAAGATGTTAGAGGAGATGTTAGAGGAGATGTTAGAGAAGATGTTAGAGAAGATGTTAGAGATGTTAGAGGAGATGTTAGAGGAGATGTTAGAGGAGATGTTAGAGGAGATGTTAGAGGAGATGTTAGAGGAGATGTTAGAGGAGATGTTAGAGGAGATGTTAGAGGAGATGTTAGAGGAGATGTTAGAGGAGATGTTAGAGGAGATGTTAGAGGAGATGTTAGAGGAGATGTTAGAGGAGATGTTAGAGATGTTAGAGGAGATGTTAGAGGAGATGTTAGAGAAGATGTTAGAGAAGATGTTAGAGGAGATGTTTGAGGAGATGTTAGAGAAGATGTTAGAGGAGATGTTAGAGAAGATGTTAGAGGAGATGTTAGAGATGTTAGAGGAGATGTTAGAGATGTTAGAGGAGATGTTAGAGGAGATGTTACAGATGTTAGAGGAGATGTTAGAGGAGATGTTAGAGGAGATGTTAGAGGAGATGTTAGAGAAGATGTTAGAGAAGATGTTAGAGATGTTAGAGGAGATGTTAGAGGAGATGTTAGAGGAGATGTTAGAGGAGATGTTAGAGGAGATGTTAGAGGAGATGTTAGAGGAGATGTTAGAGGAGATGTTAGAGGAGATGTTAGAGGAGATGTTAGAGGAGATGTTAGAGGACATGTTAGAGAAGATGTTAGAGAGATGTTAGAGGAGATGTTAGAGGAGATGTTAGAGGACATGTTAGAGGACATGTTAGAGGAGATGTTAGAGGACATGTTAGAGGAGATGTTAGAGTAGATGTTAGAGGAGATGTTAGAGGAGATGTTAGAGGAGATGTTAGAGGAGATGTTAGAGGAGATGTTAGAGGAGATGTTAGAGGAGATGTTAGAGGAGATGTTAGAGGAGATGTTAGAGGAGATGTTAGAGAAGATGTTAGAGAAGATGTTAGAGGACATGTTAGAGGAGATGTTGGAGGAGATGTTAGAGATGTTAGAGGACATGTTAGAGGAGATGTTAGAGGAGATGTTAGAGATGTTAGAGGAGATGTTAGAGGAGATGTTAGAGGAGATGATAGAGGACATGTTAGAGGAGATGTTAGAGGAGATGATAGAGGAGATGTTAGAGGAGATGTTAGAGGAGATGTTAGAGGAGATGTTAGAGGAGATGTTAGAGGAGATGATAGAGGAGATGTTAGAGGAGATGTTAGAGGAGATGTTAGAGGAGATGTTAGAGGAGATTTGCTAAGAAACTGTTCAGACACGAAATCAATCAATAAAATTAGATAATCAACGTTTCGACAGACAGACCTTATCAAGGTTCAAACAAAACAGTTCAAGTGAATAATTTCAGCGTATTAAAGAAAATGAAGGTAATCTGAAATAGTAGTAACATTAAATATATGACCTAGCCTGGTATATGGCTATGCCGACAGTGCATGTGCGCAATGATGGTGCGTAGTGCTGAGCAGAAGTGAAGAATATAAAACGAAATATGTAAATTGTGAGGTCAAATGTTAGAATTAGTGCAGTGAAAAACATGTCCAAAACTAACCGAAAATAGTTATTATTAGCTTTTAGACTTCACGAAACATTGATCTACACGTATACAACAAATAAGTCATGAGATCGTACACAAGAAGCATCGTGACCACATCACGTAGATTTGTCATCATGATCTACTGGCTGACACTAGGTTGTCACTGTCATTAGTGGAACAATATAGTCACGGACTCGTATATAGCATTTGTTGAACCCTACCTGCGGAGGAGGGTACAGTGAAACATGGATGGGATGCAGATGAATGGAGGGTACAGTGAAACATGGATGGGATGCAGATGAAAGAAGAAAGGAGGGTACAGTGAAACATGGATGGGATGCAGATGAATGGAGGGTACAGTGAAACATGGATGGAATATAGAAGAAAGGAGGGTACAGTGAAACATGGATGGAATATAGAAGAAAGGAGGGTACAGTGAAACATGGATGAAATAAAGAGGAGAGGAGGGTACAGTGAAACATGGATGGAATGTTGTCTGTCATATTGTCAGAAATGTGTCTTAACCACGCACACATTTTTTTAAATTGAACTTTTTTTTATTTCTGCTGTTTAATTGACATAATATTTGAATGTACATGTAAGTGTAATTTTTGAGAGGCACCATCACCATGGAAACACATTAGAAATTGACATGATTTTATGCAAGCTTTAATGACGAGTTGACATTGAATATGACCCCAGGTGTAGTTCCTCTCAGCCAATCAAATCTCAGCTAATCATAGCGTTGAGCAGATGGTCGTACACAAGATTGCGACAATGTTTTTACTCGTATTTGATTTGTCTTGTTGTGAACAAACGTGTTCCATACAACAACAATGTCTGCTTTTATTGACTTTTTTCTTTATTTTTAAAGTTTAGAAGAAAACCATGGCACATGCAAATATTTTGAGTAAATAGGTTTTACTTTGCTTTTGAATATAAGTCTTACAGAAGAGTTATCCGTATATCCTGGATAGAGAAGATAATAAATGTATATATATATATCCAGACAGAACTCAAAATCAAAGAAAACTGGCTGATGCTACAAATATGAGTAAGAAAATTGAAGTATTTTGGACAATAAAAAGACATAAAGTGTTGGAGAAGACCGTCATCGAAGGAGGCATCACGGCAAAGAGGAGAAGAGGAAGATCACGGAGAAGATGGATTCAGGATGTAACTGAATGGTTTGAATATGACGGCTACAGAGGCAGGACATCTGGTCTATGTGAGAGAAAGAAATTCTGAAGGACTGTTAAAGTGGCAAAGTTCTGCTTATTACAAGCAACTTGATGATGATGGCTGTACTTGGTTAAGTATAATGAGAAATGTATTTTGAAAGAATAAGCTTGTTAACGTTTCCGTTGGCGTTGAATACGATCGGGTGCATCACAAAGGCCGCCACTGCAATCAAACATCTGTCAAATAGATTATATAGTTACAACTGTCTATGAGTCCCTCCTAGAGAAATTCAGAAAATTATCAAAATCGAACTTGGTAGCGAACGTAGTGACTGACATGGTGAACAAAAGAAAGATTAGACAAGAATGTACGTTGAGATATTAGATCCTATTGTTAAGTGTCAGATACTAGAAATGTTACTCATATTTAAATCTATAACGTTAAGTGTCAGAACTAGATATGTTACCCATATTTAAATCCATAACGTTTATATGAGTGTCAAAGAATAGAATGTTACACATATAAAATGTGAGAAGAATGGAAACTTATCTGATACCAAACAAATGTTATCTAACTGTAACTTTCGAGGAAGAGCACTAGAGCAGACCATGTCAGATATAAGATGTCTGTCAAAGCCTAATGAAAATTTTCATATAAGTCCAGTACATGGAAAACTAGCTGATGACATTGAGAAAGCCAAATGACATGGCGATGAATCTTTTGAGAAGAGACTATAATGAACTGAACGCAGATAACAAACTCAGAAGTGTCAAGTAAAACATTTGCATTGACCCAGTCATGAAAACGAAAATGCCAAATATATATTAATAGAAAATGAAAACGATCTGTTGAGGTTCAATAGAATGAAATCAATCGTTTCTGGAGCTCAATGACAACTATCTGAATTGTCAAGTAACAGCATGCAGATCTTGATAATATAGATTATAATAAATAACTGTAAATTTGTTTGACTTCATTAATTCTTTCGAGACGCTCATATCCACACTGTTAATCCACTCTGCATTCTAATGTAATTTAGCTAATAAAGATTGAACATTGTTGACCAGTTTGGTCCTACAATGGTCAGACATTCCAATTTCCACGACCTTTTTATTTACTAATAGCTCCTAGAGCTAACTTCTCAGTATGCTAAGAGCAGCATACCAGAGTCGCAGTTTTATATTTTAGTGACTCTTTGACACCCTCGCAACTATACATGCGACCATTGTTTGACTGTTGATATAAAACTGCCAATACATACATGTGACCTTGTTTGGTGACTGTTGATATAAAAACTGCACATATAATACTAGATACTGTGACCTTGTTTGGCGACTGTTGATATAAAAACTGCACATATAATACTAGATACTGTGACCTTGTTTGCGACTGTTGATATAAAACTGCACATATAATACTAGATACTGTGACCTTGTTTGGCGACTGTTGATATAAAACTGCACATATAATACTAGATACTGTGACCTTGTTTGGCGACTGTTGATATAAAACTGCACATATAATACTAGATACTGTGACCTTGTTTGGCGACTGTTGATATAAAAACTGCACATATAATACTAGATACTGTGACCTTGTTTGGCGACTGTTGATATAAAACTGCACATATAATACTAGATACTGTGACCTTGTTTGGCGACTGTTGATATAAAAACTGCACATATAATACTAGATACTGCGACCTTGTTTGGATTTGATATAAGCATATAATCTGATACTGTACTTGTTTGACTGTAATAAAAACTGCACATATAATACTAGATACTGTGACCTTGTTTGGCGACTGTTGATATAAAAACTGCACATATAATACTAGATACTGTGACCTTGTTTGGCAACTGTTGATATAAAAACTGCACATATAATACTAGATACTGTGACCTTGTTCGGCGACTGTTGATATAAAAACTGCACATATAATTCTAGATACTGTGACCTTGTTTGGCGACTGTTGATATAAAAACTGCACATATAATACTAGATACTGTGACCTTGTTTGGCGACTGTTGATATAAAAACTGCACATATAATACTAGATACTGTGACCTTGTTTGGCGACTGTTGATATAAAAACTGCACATATAATACTAGATACATGCGCCCTTGTTTGACGACTGTTGATATAAAAACTGCACATATAATACTAGATACTGTGACCTTGTTTGGCGACTGTTGATATAAAAACTGCACATATAATACTAGATCCTGTGACCTTGTTTGGCGACTGTTGATATAAAAACTGCACATATAATACTAGATACATGCGCCCTTGTTTGACGACTGTTGATATAAAAACTGCACATATAATACTAGATACTGTGACCTTGTTTGGCGACTGTTGATATAAAAACTGCACATATAATACTAGATACTGTGACCTTGTTTGGCGGCTTGATATAAAAACTGCACATATAATACTAGATACTGTGACCTTGTTTGGCGACTGTTGATATAAAAACTGCACATATAATGCTAGATACTGTGACCTTGTTTGGCGACTGTTGATATAAAAACTGCACATATAATACTAGATACTGTGACCTTGTTTGGCGACTTGATATAAAAACTGTACATATAATACTAGATACTGTGACCTTGTTTGGTGACTGTTGATATAATAACTGCACATATAATACTAGATACTGTGACCTTGTTTGGCGACTGTTGATATAAAACTGCACATATAATACTAGATACTGTGACCTTGTTTTGCGACTGTTGATATAAAAACTGCACATATAATACTAGATACTGTGACCTTGTTTGGCGACTGTTGATATAAAAACTGCACATATAATACTAGATACTGTGACCTTGTTTGGCGACTGTTGATATAAAAACTGCACATATAATACTAGATACTGTGACCTTGTTTGGCGACTTGATATAAAAACTGTACATATAATACTAGATACTGTGACCTTGTTTGGCGACTGTTGATATAAAACTGCACATATAATACTAGATACTGTGACCTTGTTTGGCGACTGTTGATATAAAAACTGCACATATAATACTAGATACTGTGACCTTGTTTGGTGACTGTTGATATAAAAACTGCACACATAATACTAGATACTGTGACCTTGTTTGGCGGCTTGATATAAAAACTGCACATATAATACTAGATACTGTGACCTTGTTTGGCGACTGTTGATATAAAAACTGCACATATAATACTAGATACTGTGACCTTGTTTGGCGACTGTTGATATAAAAACTGCACATATAATACTAGATACTGTGACCTTGTTTGGCGACTGTTGATATAAAAACTGCACATATAATACTAGATACTGTGACCTTGTTTGGCGACTGTTGATATAAAAACTGCACATATAATACTAGATACTGCGCCCTTGTTGGGCACTTTGATATAAACTGCACATAATACTAGATATGCCTTGTTGACTTTGATATAAAACTGCACATATAATACTAGATACTGTGACCTTGTTTGGCGACTGTTGATATAAAAACTGCACATATAATACTAGATACTGTGACCTTGTTTGGCGACTGTTGATATAAAAACTGCACATATAATACTAGATACATGCGCCCTTGTTTGGCGACTGTTGATATAAAAACTGCACATATAATACTAGATACTGTGACCTTGTTTGGCGACTGTTGATATAAAAACTGCACATATAATACTAGATACTGTGACCTTGTTTGGCGACTGTTGATATAAAAACTGCACATATAATACTAGATACTGTGACCTTGTTTGGTGACTGTTGATATAAAAACTGCACATATAATACTAGATACTGTGACCTTGTTTGGCGACTGTTGATATAAAACTGCACATATAATACTAGATACTGTGACCTTGTTTGGCGACTGTTGATATAAAAACTGCACATATAATACTAGATACTGCGCCCTTGTTTGGCGACTGTTGATATAAAAACTGCACATATAATACTAGATACTGTGACCTTGTTTGGCGACTGTTGATATAAAAACTGCACATATAATACTAGATACTGTGACCTTGTTTCGCGACTGTTGATATAAAAACTGCACATATAATACTAGATACTGTGACCTTGTTTGGCAACTGTTGATATAAAAACTGCACATATAATACTAGATACTGTGACCTTGTTCGGCGACTGTTGATATAAAAACTGCACATATAATTCTAGATACTGTGACCTTGTTTGGCGACTGTTGATATAAAAACTGCACATATAATACTAGATACTGTGACCTTGTTTGGTGACTGTTGATATAAAAACTGCACATATAATACTAGATACTGTGACCTTGTTTGGCGACTGTTGATATAAAACTGCACATATAATACTAGATACTGTGACCTTGTTTGGCGACTGTTGATATAAAAACTGCACATATAATACTAGATACATGCGCCCTTGTTTGGCGACTGTTGATATAAAAACTGCACATATAATACTAGATACTGTGACCTTGTTTGGCGACTGTTGATATAAAACTGCACATATAATACTAGATACTGTGACCTTGTTTGGCGACTGTTGATATAAAAACTGCACATATAATACTAGATACTGTGACCTTGTTTGGTGACTGTTGATATAAAAACTGCACATATAATACTAGATACTGTGACCTTGTTTGGCGACTGTTGATATAAAAACTGCACATATAATACTAGATACTGTGACCTTGTTTGGCGACTGTTGATATAAAAACTGCACATATAATACTAGATACTGCGCCCTTGTTTGGCGACTGTTGATATAAAAACTGCACATATAATACTAGATACTGTGACCTTGTTTGGCGACTGTTGATATAAAAACTGCACATATAATACTAGATACTGTGACCTTGTTTGTCGACTGTTGATATAAAAACTGCACATATAATACTAGATACTGTGACCTTGTTTGGCAACTGTTGATATAAAAACTGCACATATAATACTAGATACTGTGACCTTGTTCGGCGACTGTTGATATAAAAACTGCACATATAATTCTAGATACTGTGACCTTGTTTGGCGACTGTTGATATAAAAACTGCACATATAATACTAGATACTGTGACCTTGTTTGGTGACTGTTGATATAAAAACTGCACATATAATACTAGATACTGTGACCTTGTTTGGCGACTGTTGATATAAAAACTGCACATATAATACTAGATACTGTGACCTTGTTTGGCGACTGTTGATATAAAAACTGCACATATAATACTAGATACTGTGACCTTGTTTGGCGACTGTTGATATAAAACTGCACATATAATACTAGATACTGTGACCTTGTTTGGCGACTGTTGATATAAAAACTGCACATATAATACTAGATACTGTGACCTTGTTTGGCGACTGTTGATATAAAAACTGCACATATAATACTAGATACTGTGACCTTGTTTGGCGACTGTTGATATAAAAACTGCACATATAATACTAGATACTGCGCCCTTGTTTGGCGACTGTTGATATAAAAACTGCACATATAATACTAGATACTGTGACCTTGTTTGGCGACTGTTGATATAAAAACTGCACATATAATACTAGATACTGTGACCTTGTTTGGCGACTGTTGATATAAAAACTGCACATATAATACTAGATACTGTGACCTTGTTTGGCAACTGTTGATATAAAAACTGCACATATAATACTAGATACTGTGACCTTGTTCGGCGACTGTTGATATAAAAACTGCACATATAATTCTAGATACTGTGACCTTGTTTGGCGACTGTTGATATAAAAACTGCACATATAATACTAGATACTGTGACCTTGTTTGGCGACTGTTGATATAAAAACTGCACATATAATACTAGATACTGTGACCTTGTTTGGCGACTGTTGATATAAAAACTGCACATATAATACTAGATACATGCGCCCTTGTTTGACGACTGTTGATATAAAAACTGCACATATAATACTAGATACTGTGACCTTGTTTGGCGACTGTTGATATAAAAACTGCACATATAATACTAGATCCTGTGACCTTGTTTGGCGACTGTTGATATAAAAACTGCACATATAATACTAGATACATGCGCCCTTGTTTGACGACTGTTGATATAAAAACTGCACATATAATACTAGATACTGTGACCTTGTTTGGCGACTGTTGATATAAAAACTGCACATATAATACTAGATACTGTGACCTTGTTTGGCGGCTTGATATAAAAACTGCACATATAATACTAGATACTGTGACCTTGTTTGGCGACTGTTGATATAAAAACTGCACATATAATGCTAGATACTGTGACCTTGTTTGGCGACTGTTGATATAAAAACTGCACATATAATACTAGATACTGTGACCTTGTTTGGCGACTTGATATAAAAACTGTACATATAATACTAGATACTGTGACCTTGTTTGGTGACTGTTGATATAATAACTGCACATATAATACTAGATACTGTGACCTTGTTTGGCGACTGTTGATATAAAACTGCACATATAATACTAGATACTGTGACCTTGTTTGGCGACTGTTGATATAAAAACTGCACATATAATACTAGATACTGTGACCTTGTTTGGCGACTGTTGATATAAAAACTGCACATATAATACTAGATACTGTGACCTTGTTTGGCGACTGTTGATATAAAAACTGCACATATAATACTAGATACTGTGACCTTGTTTGGCGACTTGATATAAAAACTGTACATATAATACTAGATACTGTGACCTTGTTTGGCGACTGTTGATATAAAAACTGCACATATAATACTAGATACTGTGACCTTGTTTGGCGACTGTTGATATAAAAACTGCACATATAATACTAGATACTGTGACCTTGTTTGGTGACTGTTGATATAAAAACTGCAAATATAATACTAGATACTGTGACCTTGTTTGGCGGCTTGATATAAAAACTGCACATATAATACTAGATACTGTGACCTTGTTTGGCGACTGTTGATATAAAACTGCACATATAATACTAGATACTGTGACCTTGTTTGGCGACTGTTGATATAAAAACTGCACATATAATACTAGATACTGTGACCTTGTTTGGCGACTGTTGATATAAAAACTGCACATATAATACTAGATACTGTGACCTTGTTTGGCGACTGTTGATATAAAAACTGCACATATAATACTAGATACTGCGCCCTTGTTTGGCGACTGTTGATATAAAAACTGCACATATAATACTAGATAATGTGACCTTGTTTGGCGACTGTTGATATAAAAACTGCACATATAATACTAGATACTGTGACCTTGTTTGGTGACTGTTGATATAAAAACTGCACATATAATACTAGATACTGTGACCTTGTTTGGCGACTGTTGATATAAAAACTGCACATATAATACTAGATACATGCGCCCTTGTTTGGCGACTGTTGATATAAAAACTGCACATATAATACTAGATACTGTGACCTTGTTTGGCGACTGTTGATATAAAAACTGCACATATAATACTAGATACTGTGACCTTGTTTGGCGACTGTTGATATAAAAACTGCACATATAATACTAGATACTGTGACCTTGTTTGGTGACTGTTGATATAAAAACTGCACATATAATACTAGATACTGTGACCTTGTTTGGCGACTGTTGATATAAAAACTGCACATATAATACTAGATACTGTGACCTTGTTTGGCGACTGTTGATATAAAAACTGCACATATAATACTAGATACTGCGCCCTTGTTTGGCGACTGTTGATATAAAAACTGCACATATAATACTAGATACTGTGACCTTGTTTGGCGACTGTTGATATAAAAACTGCACATATAATACTAGATACTGTGACCTTGTTTCGCGACTGTTGATATAAAAACTGCACATATAATACTAGATACTGTGACCTTGTTTGGCAACTGTTGATATAAAAACTGCACATATAATACTAGATACTGTGACCTTGTTCGGCGACTGTTGATATAAAAACTGCACATATAATTCTAGATACTGTGACCTTGTTTGGCGACTGTTGATATAAAAACTGCACATATAATACTAGATACTGTGACCTTGTTTGGCGACTGTTGATATAAAACTGCACATATAATACTAGATACTGTGACCTTGTTTGGCGACTGTTGATATAAAAACTGCACATATAATACTAGATACATGCGCCCTTGTTTGACGACTGTTGATATAAAAACTGCACATATAATACTAGATACTGTGACCTTGTTTGGCGACTGTTGATATAAAAACTGCACATATAATACTAGATCCTGTGACCTTGTTTGGCGACTGTTGATATAAAAACTGCACATATAATACTAGATACTGTGACCTTGTTTGGCGACTGTTGATATAAAAACTGCACATATAATACTAGATACTGTGACCTTGTTTGGCGGCTTGATATAAAAACTGCACATATAATACTAGATACTGTGACCTTGTTTGGCGACTGTTGATATAAAAACTGCACATATAATACTAGATACTGTGACCTTGTTTGGCGGCTTGATATAAAAACTGCACATATAATACTAGATACTGTGACCTTGTTTGGCGACTGTTGATATAAAAACTGCACATATAATACTAGATACTGTGACCTTGTTTGGCGACTGTTGATATAAAAACTGCACATATAATACTAGATACTGTGACCTTGTTTGGTGACTGTTGATATAAAAACTGCACATATAATACTAGATACTGTGACCTTGTTTGGCGACTGTTGATATAAAAACTGCACATATAATACTAGATACTGTGACCTTGTTTGGCGACTGTTGATATAAAAACTGCACATATAATACTAGATACTGTGACCTTGTTTGGCGACTGTTGATATAAAAACTGCACATATAATACTAGATACTGTGACCTTGTTTGGCGACTGTTGATATAAAAACTGCACATATAATACTAGATACTGTGACCTTGTTTGGCGACTTGATATAAAAACTGTACATATAATACTAGATACTGTGACCTTGTTTGGCGACTGTTGATATAAAAACTGCACACATAATACTAGATACTGTGACCTTGTTTGGCGGCTTGATATAAAACTGCACATATAATACTAGATACTGTGACCTTGTTTGGCGACTGTTGATATAAAAACTGCACATATAATACTAGATACTGTGACCTTGTTTGGCGACTGTTGATATAAAACTGCACATATAATACTAGATACTGTGACCTTGTTTGGCGACTGTTGATATAAAAACTGCACATATAATACTAGATACTGTGACCTTGTTTGGCGACTGTTGATATAAAAACTGCACATATAATACTAGATACTGCGCCCTTGTTTGGCGACTGTTGATATAAAAACTGCACATATAATACTAGATACTGTGACCTTGTTTGGCGACTGTTGATATAAAAACTGCACATATAATACTAGATACTGTGACCTTGTTTGGCGACTGTTGATATAAAAACTGCACATATAATACTAGATACTGTGACCTTGTTTGGCGACTGTTGATATAAAAACTGCACATATAATACTAGATACTGTGACCTTGTTTGGTGACTGTTGATATAAAACTGCACATATAATACTAGATACTGTGACCTTGTTTGGCGACTGTTGATATAAAAACTGCACATATAATACTAGATACATGCGCCCTTGTTTGGCGACTGTTGATATAAAAACTGCACATATAATACTAGATACTGTGACCTTGTTTGGCGACTGTTGATATAAAAACTGCACATATAATACTAGATACTGTGACCTTGTTTGCGACTGTTGATATAAAACTGCACATATAATACTAGATACTGTGACCTTGTTTGGCGACTGTTGATATAAAAACTGCACATATAATACTAGATACTGTGACCTTGTTTGGCGACTGTTGATATAAAAACTGCACATATAATACTAGATACTGTGACCTTGTTTGGTGACTGTTGATATAAAAACTGCACACATAATACTAGATACTGTGACCTTGTTTGGCGACTGTTGATATAAAAAACTGCACATATAATACTAGATACTGTGACCTTGTTTGGTGACTGTTGATATAAAAACTGCACATATAATACTAGATACTGTGACCTTGTTTGGCGACTGTTGATATAAAAACTGCACATATAATACTAGATACTGTGACCTTGTTTTGCGACTGTTGATATAAAAACTGCACATATAATACTAGATACTGTGACCTTGTTTGGTGACTGTTGATATAAAAAACTGCACATATAATACTAGATACTGTGACCTTGTTTGGCGACTGTTGATATAAAAACTGCACATATAATACTAGATACTGTGACCTTGTTTGGCGACTGTTGATATAAAAACTGCACATATAATACTACTGCACATATAATACTAGATACTGTGACCTTACTTAATGATTGAATATTTCATCTAGATCTGAGATTCCCAAACTTTTCGGTCCACCGCCCACTTTGCACGACATAAACTTTGTAACGCCCCTCCCCATTATAACAGCTTGCCAACGCCCCTCCTCCCTTCCTCCCCGCTCTATATTTACTTTGACATAAAAATTGATATATGTTTCTGTCATACATGGTCAATTTTCAAATGATTATATGCATGAAATAGAAAATTGATGTAAAATGGATCGTGTAAGATGGGCATAAGATGAATTAAAATACAGAATTCAAATTTTTATGATTATTCAATAGCAAAATCAAGAAAAAACTCCCCCAAATGCTTATTAACCCACCATCGTCCCTGGAGGTCTTCAGCGACATAGGGGGCTAGAGCGCCCACTTTGGGAAACGCTGATCTAGATGATTCTGATAACAACGCTGACAGTTATATATACCAGATTCGAAAGTCTGTAACTCTATAAAGTATGAGTTATGAACTCAATTCTAGAATAAAGATCGAGATTAGTCACGAATTGGTTCACGTATGAAGTGATCAGGTAATAATAGTATGAATTGGTTCACGTATGAAGTGATCAGGTAATGATAGTATGAACATAACGTCATTGATGTGTGTGTGTGTGTGTGTATGTGATCTCTGAATGTTATCAAATATTATCGATTGTATTCTGCTCACTTTGGGAATTTGGTCTTGTATAAAGAGAAACTAGAAACTTGGTGGTGTATAAGAGAAACTATAAACTTGGTGTTGTATAAAGAGAAACTAGAAACTTGGTGTTGTATAAAGAGAAACTTGGTACTTGAGATTGTATAAAGAGAAACTAGAAACTTAGTTTTGTATAAAGAGAAACTTGGTACTTGGTGTTATATAAAGAAAAACTAGAAACGTGGTGTTGTATAAAAAGAAACTAGAAACTCTGTACTTGGTGTTGTATAAAGAGAAACTAGAAACTTGGTGTTGTATAAAGAGAAACTAGAAACTTGATATTGTATAAAGAGAAACTAGAAACTTGGTGATGTATAATGAGAAACTTGAAACTTGGTGTTGTATAAAGAGAAACTTGGTATTTGATTTTGTATAAAGAGAAACTAGAAACTTGGTGTTGTATAAAGAGAAACTAGAAACTTGGTGTTGTATAAAGAGAAATTAGAAACTTGATGTTGTATAAAGAGAAACGTGAAACGTGGTGTTGTATAAAGAGAAACTTGGTATTTAATATTGTATAAAGAGAAACTTGGTGCTTGGTGTTGTATAAAGATAAACTAGAAACTTAGTTTTGTATAAAGAGAAACTTGAAACTTGGTGTTGTATAAAGAGAAATTCTAAACGATGTACTCGGTGTTGTATAAAGAGAAACTAGAAACTTGGTGTTGTATAAAGAAAAACTAGAAACTTGGTATTATATAAAGAGAAACTAGAAACTTGGTATTGTATAAAGAGAAACTAGAAATTTGGTCTTGTATAAAGAGAAACTAGAAACATGGTAGAAACAATTCTTGGTCAGTGCAGAGCCAACTATAAACTTATCTAGAGATGGCTGTGGTCTTGTCACCTCATTAGGTCAAATTATATTGATTTCTCGTGAACTTGATCTGTTTTAATATCGTAAGTGGATAGTTCTAGAAACGACTTCTGCAATCTGAATATGATTTTTGCTGACCGAACGGCTCTCGGGTCGAACACATCCCACATTGGTGTACCAGGAAAACATGGGAGATAGGGGAGGGACGAGATAAATGGCGAGATCACTCATTGTGTACCGCTGGTCAAGGAAAAGGACAGACCTAACATAGTATTTCTCACCAGACCTGATGGTACAACAACTGCTAACTTTACTATATATGCACTTGTGTGATCAGATGGTACCAAAATATATTCATTGGTACAATTTACACAATATATTCATTGGTACAGTTTACACAATATATCCATTGGTACAGTTTATACAATATATTCATTGGTACAGTGTACACAATATATCCATTGGTGCAGTTTACACAATATATCCATTGGTACAGTGTACACAATATATCCATTGGTACAGTGTACACAATATATTCATTGGTGACATCCAATGGTATGTGCATGTCTGAAAGATTACATTTGTTAGTCAAATTAATGACAATATATAAAATGAATAAATACAAACAAATATTTAATATAAATTTAAAATCGAGCTAACATATATCTGAGACACACTTTTAGAGAAAATCCAAATAGCAGTGAGAAAGCTAGGGAAAATTGGAAGAAAATCAAAATAGCAGTGAGAAAGCTAGGGAAAATTGGAAGAAAATCAAGAAAGTAATGAGAAAGCTAGGGAAAATTGGAAGAAAATCAAGAAAGTAATGAGAAAGCTAGGGAAAATTGGAAGAAAATCAAGAAAGTAATGAGAAAGCTAGGGAAAATTGGAAGAAAATCAAGAAAGTAATGTAGACAATATTACTGTTAGTTTTATCTAGTTATCTTTTTGTAAGGTAGTTTTCTTTCTGGCAGTGACAATACTGGTAAATGACCGTAGCCATTATCTCTGTTACAGAGATCCTCATCCTACCGTTGTGAGTATTCAGACCATAATCATGGACACTGTCGGTATGCTCCCGCACCAATCCACCATCTGCTCTCATGGTTTCACGTGTTCCTGCCCGGAATAGGGAGGGATGTGTGTCGCTTAACGGGTACCCCACCTTGCCCAAGGGTGTCCCCTAGACTAGCGTTAGATATTTAATTTTGAATAGAAGTGTTTGGTGAGAGTCCCTCGTATATTATGGACAGAGACGAATATATATATATATATATATATATAAACAAATAAATATATATATACAGAAAGAACTAGAAATCAAAACAAATATATATTTATATATACAGAAAGAACTCGAAATCAAAAGAAACTGGCTGATGCTACAAATAAATATGAGAAAATTGAAGTATTTTGGACCAAGAAAGAATCGAAGGGTTAGAAAAAACCATTATAATAATAATAAAGTCCATAACCCGTTAGGGTCGTAGGAGTGTCACTGTGGAGACATCAGCACAAAAAGCATGCCATGAGTCTCTGTCCTCAACTCCTTGGGCGAGTGTGGAGAAACTCTGTCCTGACCAGCTCTTGATGTTGTCAAACCAGGATTTTCTCTGCCCGCCTTTCCTTCTTCCACCCTCAACTGTTCCCTGTAGGATAGTCTTAGAGAGTGAGCTATGTCTCATCACATACTTTCTTCTACCCTCAACTGTTCCCTGTAGGATAATCTTAGAGAGTGAGCCATGTCTCATCACATGCACGAACCACGCAAGTTTACGCCGTTTCACGATTGTCAAGTGTGGTACTTGTCGACCTGCAAGGTTGTTTATTTGGTCTCTTACATAAATATTCGTCTTATGTTCTATATAACTAATATGTAGTACCACCTGTAACACTTATGTTCTATGAAACTAATACGTAGTACCCGTCTGTAACACTTATATTCGAAAGCCTGTATTCTTCGTTCCAGTTCTGCATTGAGCATTGGGGATTCTGTTCTAGGATTGGACTCTACAGTCACCTCCGCACACACCAGAGAGGTGCAACAGTACACGTCTGAGATTGTTGTCATCATCGCTTGCGATGGACGGCTATTAGCATTGAGCGTCCAGCTCTCACAACCGTATAAAAGAATGGATAGCACCAGCAATCTGTAGATATTGATTTTGCCATAGTACTGATTTTGCTTTTCCATATCACGTTTAGCCGAGACATAGCGGCTGAAGCCATCTTAAGTCTTGCCTTGATCTCCATACCAGAGTTATCATCGATGCATATGTAGGACCCGAGGTATTTAAAGGTTTCCACTTCCTCCAGCTTGTGTTCGTTTAGCCAGATATTGGTGTGCTCGGGGTTGTTGCTCCTCCATTAAGGAAGCAGGCATCCCTGCAACGTGTAGATAAGAAGAAGACCACGGAGAAGATGGATTCAAGATTTAACTGATGAGATGTGAGCATGGTGGCTACAGATGCGGGACATCTGGAAGCTGTTAGGAAGGTAACTTTCTGCCCAGAACATGCTATTTGACTTAGATATGCAGATGATACAATATTGGTAGTCAAGAATGAGGAAGAACCTGCAAGAAATAGTAGACCAACTAAACAAAACCTAGATCGAAAGAGTCTTTTGTACTTTGCAACATTTTCTGACGCAAAGTGCTGCATTCCTTTTGTACTTTGCAACATTTTCTGACGCAAAGTGCTGCATTCCTTTTGTACTTTGCAACATTTTCTGACGCAAAGTGCTGCATTCCTTTTGTACTTTGCAACATTTTCTGACGCAAAGTGCTGCATTCCTTTTGTACTTTGCAACATTTTCTGACGCAAAGTGCTGCATTCCTTTTGTACTTTGCAACATTTTCTGACGCAAAGTGCTGCATTCCTTTTGTACTTTGCAACATTTTCTGACGCAAAGTGCTGCATTCCTTTTGTACTTTGCAACATTTTCTGACGAAAAGTGCTGCATTCCTTTTGCATCGTATGATAAACACTCTTTAATGTTCTTTTCAATGCCGTTATTCTGAGATATGTTAGTGTTACACAATGAAATGAAGACCACAAAAACATTCATTATAAATTAATCACGTGTGTACATATGGTAGAACATGAAATACATCCAAGACAATTCTATGTAACACAGTTGTCTGCACATTCATGTTATTGAGCTGTATGACACATCCAGAGATCAGGGTACTAGCGACAAAAAAACACACTCACCACCGAGTCCTGGTGTGGGACATACAGGCCTCCTAGAACGTAGTTGACCACCTGGAAAGGTTCCAATGACTGACATACTCAAAAAGAGAAGATGGAAATGGCTCGGACATGTTCTGAGAATGAGACAAGAAATGCCTGCAAGGATAGCCCTCACTTGGACACCAGAGGGAAAGAGAAGAAAGGCAGACCACGGACAACATGGAGGCGCATGATGGAAGAGGAACTGGACACCGCATCTCTGACGTGGGGCTCTGCGCTGAAGGTTGCACGGACAGGAGAGCATGGAAAGTCCTTTCTGAAGCCCCATGTGTCACTAGGCATGACGGGATTAAGTAAGTAAGTAAGTAATGAAATACATCCAAGACAATTCTATGTAACACAGTTGTCTGCACATTCATGTTATTGAGCTGTATGACACATCCAGAGATCAGGGTACTAGCGACAAAAAAACACACTCACCACCGAGTCCTGGTGTGGGACATACAGGCCTCCTAGACCGTAGTTGACCACCTGGAAAGGTTCCGATGACGTGTCCAAAGTTTGCTGCCTGGTGTCTAATCCGGTCACGTGACCAACACGTTTTGACAATGTTTGAATGATGTCTGTTTCATCCGACAACCAGGCTCTGCTCAAATTTGTATAGAAAAGGTTACAGTAAGAATAACACTTGACACTTGTATGGAGAAGGTTACAGTAAGAATAACACTTGACACTTGTATGGAGAAGGTTACAGTAAGAATAACACTTGACACTTGTATGGGCGAGATTACAATAAACATCCGACAACCAGGCCCTGCTCAAATTTGTATGGAGAAGGTTTGCGGTAAGATGAACACTCGACACTTAAAAAGTTGGTCAATACGTGAAATAAACAAGCCAATAACAGCATGTATGGCAGATTACTTAGGTAACTCATACTGTTAGATGGTGATTACTTAGGTAACTCATACTGTTAGATGGTGATTACTTAGGTAACTCATACCGTTAGATGGTGATTACTTAGGTAACTCATATCGTGAGATGGTGATTACTATTAGAACAAGTATTTGTTTAAGCTCTAGATCTAGATATAGACTTGTCTCCCATCATGGACACTATAGACTTGTCTCCCATCATGGACACTATAGACTTGTCTCCCATCCTGTACACTATAGACTTGTCTCCCATCCTGTACACTATAGACTTGTCTCCCATCATGGACACTATAGACTTGTCTCTCATCATGGACACTATAGACTTGTCTCCCATCATGTACACTATAGACTTGTCTCCCATCCTGTACACTATAGACTTGTCTCCCATCATGGACACTATAGACTTGTCTCCCATCATGGACACTATAGACTTGTCTCCCATCATGTACACTATAGACTTGTCTCGCATCATGGACACTATAGACTTGTCTCGCATCATGGACACTATAGACTTGTCTCGCATCATGTACACTATAGACTTGTCTCCCATCATGGACACTATAGACTTGTCTCCCATCATGGACACTATAGACTTGTCTCCCATCATGGACACTATAGACTTGTCTCTCATCCTGTACACTATAGACTTGTCTCGCATCATGGACACTATAGACTTGTCTCCCATCATGGACACTATAGACTTGTCTCCCATCATGGACACTATAGACTTGTCTCCCATCCTGTACACTATAGACTTGTCTCGCATCATGGACACTATAGACTTGTCTCCCATCATGGACACTATAGACTTGTCTCCCATCATGGACACTATAGACAACAGCTGTTCACAAGCTACATACATGCACATTCTTCTTTAAGTACACCTATACGTATTTTTTACTCTCGCTAGTTTTCCGGTTCCGGTTTCAAGATGGAAGGTGTTATTTTCTTCCTACTTGCTATGGTCGGTTGATCTGAGGTCTCTCTCTCTCTCTCTCTTGCGTTCCCGGCCTAGCCTGATGGACCAACTTCTATCATGAATTTAACTGTTGTTTTCTTCCTACTTGCTATGGTCGGTTGATCTGAGGCCTAATAATCCTCAATCGTAAAAACTCCAGTATTTCTGAAACAGAGGATTTATCTAAATGTGTACTCTCGTATTGCTATAGCAGCTAGTGCCTTCACTAAATTAACGAATATCTGGCAATCTCAAGACTTTAGTATATGCACAAAAGTTAAATTGTTTAGGTCATGTGTGATTCCTGTACTGACCTACGGTTGTGAAAGTTGGAAATCAACAAAGAAAATTGATAAGAAACTGGACAGCTTTGAGAATAAATGTCTACGAAAATTATTAAAAGTCAAATGGAGTGATTTCGTTTCTAACAACACAGTGAGAGATAGAACACACCAACAACCCGTATCAAATATTATAAGGAAACGAAGGTGGAAATATTTAGGTCATGTTCTTAGATCAGACGAAAAGAGACTAAATCGACAAGTCCTTATGTGGTCACCAATTGGGAAAAGAAAACGTGGAAGACCAAAGACCACTCTTCGAAGAACCATCCAACAAGAAAGTAAACTATTGGGATGTAAAACCATACAAGATGCTAGCAAAGAACCGTATCACATGGAGATCTAAAACCTCTGTTCTATGTGCCGCCTTTGGCTCGAAAGGAATAAACTAACTAACTAAACTAAGTTTGTCTATTTAGACTGGTACCGTATTTTCTACTGGCACATTAAGGTAGCTGAGTAAGTAAGGTAACTGAGTAAGGTAACCGAGTATGGTACGGAAACTGGGTAAGGTAACCGAGTATGGTAAGGTAACTGAGTAAGCAAGGTAACTGTTTATGGTAAAGTAAATGAGTATAGTATGGAGAAGTACGTAGTATAATATAGTATTGTGAGATTGTTGAGTATAGTATTGTGAGATTGTTGAGTATAGTATTGTGAGATTGTTGAGTATAGTATTGTGAGATTGTTGAGTATAGTATTGTGATATTGTTGAGTATAGTATTGTGATATTGTTGAGTATAGTATTGTGATATTGTTGAGTATAGTATTGTGATATTGTTGAGTATAGTATTGTAAGATTGTTGAGTATAGTATTGTGAGATTGTTGAGTATAGTATTGTAAGATTGTTGAGTATAGTATTGTGATATTGTTGAGTATAGTATTGTAAGATTGTTGAGTATAGTATTGTGATATTGTTGAGTATAGTATAGTATTGTGATATTGTTGAGTATAGTATAGTTAAGTGAAATTGCTGAGTATAGTATAGTATTGTGAGATTGTTGAGTATAGTATAGTATTGTGAGATTATTCAGTATAGTATAGTTAAGTGAAATTGCTGAGTATAGTATTGGGAGATTGCTGAGTATGGTATGATGCGATAGATTCATATATGAGCCGATAGAATAAAGAAGTTAGTATGCGCTACACTTGAGAGTCATGTATAATATTATCCGCTACACGAGAGAGAGAGTCATGTATAATATTATCCGCTACACGAGAGAGAGAGAGAGAGAGTCATGTATAATATTATCCGCTACACGAGAGAGAGAGAGTCATGTATAATATTATCCGCTACACGAGAGAGAGAGTCATGTATAATATTATCCTCTGTGAACAGCATTAGGAGATCACATCTCAAGAAAATGACTTGGCTGTACATGCCTGGACATGCTGAAGTGCGGGGTAACGAGCGTGCTGACTCTCTTGCAAACAGTGCCCCGACTCAAGTGGGCAGAAGCATGGACAGAGCCGATATCATCAATGCGGTACGCTCTCAATTGTGTGACATGGGCGGGTCTCAGACACTGGAACGAGTTCGAGAATTAGGTGTTAAGTTTGGACATGCCAGACAGTGTCGTTTTCGTGGTAGAGAGAGAAGATATAGTAATCAACTTCTCATGGGTACTGTGAGCAAATAGACTTTGGGATGGCTGCTGCAACGGAGGACAGAGCACGAATGGGAATGTCCAATGTGCCATGACGTCGATCGCATAACATAACGTAACATAACATTATCCTCTACACGAGAGAGAGAGAGTGTGTCATGTATAATATTATCCTCTACACGAGAGAGAGAGAGTGTGTCATGTATAATATTATCCTCTACAGAGAGAGAGAGAGAAGAGAGAGAGAGAGAGTCATGTATAATATTATCCCTACACGAGAGAGAGAGAGAGGTGTCATGTATAATATTATCCTCTACAGGACATGAGAATAAGAGAGAGAGAGTGTGTCATGTATAATATTATCCTCTACACGAGAGAGAGAGAGAGAGAGTCATGTATAATATTATCCTCTACACGAGAGAGAGAGAGTCATGTATAATATTATCCTCTACACGAGAGAGAGAAAAGAGAGAGTCATGTATAATATTATCAAATCTTTCTAGAGGTAGAGAAAAGAGAGCACCCCATGATACTATTATCCTCTCGAATGAGAGAGTTGAGATGAGGTCAGTGAAATAGAATATTGATAATTTGTTAACTGATGTTCAATACATTTAACTATGGCTCTATTCATAGGGTACAGTTGTTATCTTCTCACTTATGACAGTTGGATGTCACTGTTATATTTATCTCTGATAAGTTTGTTCTCTCTATTAAATACACTTACTCAAATGGCTCTTCTCTGTTATATTTATCATTACTACAGTTTGCTCTTCTCTGTTATATTTATCACTTACTCACAGTTTGCTATTCTCTGTTATATTTATCTCTTACTCACATTTGCTCTTCTCTGTTATATTTATCACTTACTCACATTTGCTCTTTCTGTTATATTTATCTCTTACTCACAGTTTGCTCTTCTCTGTTATATTTATCTACTTACTCACAGTTTCTCTTCTCTGTTATATTTATCACTTACTCACAATTTGCTCTTCTCTGTTATATTTATCTCTTACTCACAGTTTGCTCTTCTCTGTTATATTTATCACTTACTCACAGTTTGCTCTTCTCTGTTATATTTATCTCTTACTCACAGTTTGCTCTTCTCTGTTATATTTATCACTTACTCACAGTTTGCTCTTCTCTGTTATATTTATCACTTACTCACAGTTTGCTCTTCTCTGTTATATTTATCACTTACTCACAGTTTGCTCTTCTCTGTTATATTTATCACTTACTCACAGTTTGCTCTTCTCTGTTATATTTATCTCTTACTCACAGTTTGCTCTTCTCTGTTATATTTATCACTTACTCACAGTTTGCTCTTCTCTGTTATATTTATCACTTACTCACAGTTTGCTCTTCTCTGTTATATTTATCACTTACTCACAGTTTGCTCTTCTCTGTTATATTTATCACTTACTCACAGTTTACTCTTCTCTGTTATATTTATCACTTACTCACAGTTTGCTCTTCTCTGTTATATTTATCACTTACTCACAGTTTGCTCTTCTCTGTTATATTTATCACTTACTCACAGTTTGCTCTTCTCTGTTATATTTATCACTTACTCACAGTTTGCTCTTCTCTGTTATATTTATCACTTACTCACAGTTTGCTCTTCTCTGTTATATTTATCTCTTACTCACAGTTTGCTCTTCTCTGTTATATTTATCACTTACCTTTAGTTGCGCTTTCTCTTTGATGTGATGAATTTCTTTATCACTAATGACGTCATAAAATAGCATGACTCGTGGAGACAGATGTAGTATTTCAGCTTTATATCGTATGTAGCCTAGCATGGAGTGCCAGAAGCAGGTGGTGGACTCTTGTGCTAGGTCATTGGACGGACGTGTTGATTGGTTAACCTGGATTTTTTGGAAAAATAAGATTGAGAACAATAAAAATATTACCTGGTAATCTTCGTTATGATGTCAGTTACATCTTCATTATGATGTCAGTAACATCTTCGTTATGATGTCAGTAACATCTTCATTATGGTGTCAGTAACATCTTCGTTATGATGTCAGTAACATCTTCATTATAATGTTAGTAACATCTTCATTATGCTGTCAGTAACATCTTCATTATAATGTTAGTAACATCTTTATCATAAATAATGTCAGTAACATCTTAATTATAATGTAGTAGCGTCTTTATTATAATGTCAATAACATATTCTAAAGATGTATGTACACAAATATATATATACATAAAACTTATGTACACAAAGATGATGTCACTTGCCTATAGTTCTTCCGCTGCCCCACTCAATTGAATTTTTGTAATCTTAATTGTATTGATATTGAAGTGGACTGGTGACATAGGAAGTTCCCTGGGGCAATAATGGGGTGTAGTACATGCTGACTGCGTTATGTGTGTTGACGATTCGGTTATTGAACAAGAATTATGTCACAGATGCCTTGCCTGGATTGGCTTTACCTCCTGATCTTTCACACTACACAGTCCGTCGGTTAAATATTTCCATCTGAAGGGTCACAGCTATCTCATCTCAGTATCTGTCTTTCCGTTGAATATGTCATCTGCGCAAAGACATTGTACAACTCAGTCCTACATTCTGGAGCATGTTACGTTTGATGTCTTTCCTGCACACATTGATTACAACATTCAAAAGTGGAGAGCTCTGAAACAATTCGCATATGTTTCTCTACGCCACACTACATCGTATCTGGAAGAGAGGTCTGCACCAAGTTGATTACAGTACATAACCCACAATACAAGACTATTAGAAGGACAAGCATCTACCAAGTTGATTACAGTTCATAACCCACATTACAAGACTATTAGAAGGACAAGCGTCTACCAAGTTGATCAAAGTATTAGAGCCACACTACAAGTATATTGAAAGACAAGCGTCCACCAAGTTGATCAAATATTAGGGAAATGTTCATTTTCATTAGTAGCAGCGTGAGAAAATGAAAAAGAAACTCTCTTTGCATGTGCTTTCAAGATCAACTGCGGCACAATGATTTATATCCATAATGGGAAGCTCTTGTACTTGTCAGGTGTAAGCATATCATCGTTGAGACCAGTATTCTTACTGGGATATGATACCCTCCTAGAGATGTGGCAAGTAGACTTTCAAGCTCCAGTGTGACGCCCGAGTGGTTACCGGGGCCCAAACTTGGGGTGTAAAGAATAGAACCACTGTTACCTGTCACGCATGTCGTAAGAGGCGACTAAGGAGGTTTGACTGAAATCGTATGCACATGTCCTAAACGTGTAGAAGTCTATGAGTTTTGGGGCCTACCAAACCAATGTGCAACGTGTACACGTTCTTGGCAAAGATCAAACATATCACAAAGAGTGATTAAAATTGGTCGCAAAGAACGAACGAAAGAAGAAGAAGAAGAAGCTCCAGTGTCCAGTATACGAATAGTTGTCCAATATTGCTCTAATACCCGTTAAAGTTTGTATAATTCTTGTCGAAACACGTAAACAAAGTACTGTAGTTTTACAAATTACAAAAACAATGACAATATACAGCAACGTTTCGACCAACAAGGCCTTTATCAAGCAAACGAACAACAGGAGTGACGAATTTAAAAAAATTACAAACACCGACGACTACAAACGGACACAAACGTTCCTAATGAAAATCTGGGAATAAAAACGAATATAATCCTTGTCAGGGTTGGAGAGAGGTCGGATATAGCGATGTAGTCAGTCGGCTGGTAGCTAACAGTTTAAAATGATGTCGTTGTATATCTTGAACATCTGTTCCAGTCCTCTGTCAATCCTGGACTTGCAATAAATATTTGGTAAAGTAAGTAATGATTGAATAACTACTGTGAAGTCTGGGGATTTGACCTGGACTTAAAAATTTAAGCAGACGGATAAATAAGTTATGTAACCATTCCTTGATGGCAACTTCATTCCTTGCTATCTTGTTGAATATTAGTACTTCATTCCTTGCTATCTTGTTGATTAACTTCATTCCTTGCTATCTTGTTGATTAACTTCATTCCTTGCTATCTTGTTGATTAACTTCATTCCTTGCTATCTTGTTGAATATTAACTTCATCTCCTTTGTTTTTATTTTTTGTTGAATATTAGTACTTATTCTGCTACTTTTGAATATTGTACTTAGTCAACGTACTTTAACAATATTTCAGCTAAGTTCATCCGCAACAATTAATTTATAAATGTTAGAGGTGAGTAAATCGGAAAAACGTAGGTGAGTGCTTTTGTAAAACGTATGTTTTACATGTTATAGGTGAGTGAATACGCATAAAGATATCTTATGAATATCACAGGTAAGTACATACCTTGTTCATTTCGATGGAGTTGCGACACATCCTAAGATACTCAGCCTGCGTGACGTCACTTGGGGTCAGACGATCTAATATAAACGAGAGGAAGATTGCAAGATCAGTGATCGTGGTTGAATATTTTTTCGATCCAGAAACACTTGAGCTTTCAGCTCTTCGGCTCGGTGCCATGGACATCGTAACCCTTCGGTTCGGTGCCACGAACACCGTGAATCTGGGGAACCTATAGCTTTTCTGCCAGCCCCGGGATTGAACCCGCACACACAGAGGGCTAGTCACCCGCAGTCCAACGCGCTACGAACACGCTGGGCAGGCGGGCGGTAGAAGGAGATATGATCTAGGCAGCCGAGAGAGAGAGAGAGAGAGAGAGATTATTTTCTCATATCAGTCTATAACTTTATTTTCACGTGCAGTAGATGTTCTTCTTCAACGTTGCCATGGAGGTAGGTTTAACCTGAATAATTGAATAGTTAAGTAGAAATCTCTAGGTCCTTATTGCTGTATTTCTTGTGCAACGTAGAATGTTACTGATAGCATCACTCTGGTAATCTTCTATTCCAACAGTCGACGTCTGGCTAATCATTAGAATTACTATATAGTAAACTAAACTAACAGGACTAGTATCAAATACTCAAAAGACATTCCTTGCAGTGAGCAACCGACATTACACTCATCAATATCTGCCATATCCTGACTTTCTCAATAATGTCATCGACTTGCTCTTGACTTTCACAATAATGTCATCGACTTGCTCCTTATTTTCACAATAATGTCATCGACTTGCTCTTGACTTTGACAATAATGTCATCGACTTGCTCTTGATTTTCACAATAATGTCATCGACTTGCTCTTGACTTTGACAATAATGTCATCGACTTGCTCCTTATTTTCACAATAATGTCATCGATTTGCTCCTGACTTTCACAATAATGTCATCGACTTGCTCTTGACTTTGACAATAATGTCATCGACTTGCTCCTTATTTTCACAATAATGTCATCGATTTGCTCCTGACTTTCACAATAATGTCATCGACTTGCTCTTGACTTTGACAATAATGTCATCGACTTGCTCCTTATTTTCACAATAATGTCATCGATTTGCTCCTGACTTTCACAATAATGTCATCGACTTGCTCCTAACTTTGATAATAATGTCACCGACTTGCTCCTGATTTTCACAATAATGTCATCGACGTGCTCTTGACTTTCACAATAATGTCATCGACTTGCTCCTTATTTTCACAATAATGTCATCGACTTGCTCTTGACTTTGACAATAATGTCATCGACTTGCTCTTGATTTTCACAATAATGTCATCGACTTGCTCTTGACTTTGACAATAATGTCATCGACTTGCTCCTTATTTTCACAATAATGTCATCGACTTGCTCCTGACTTTCACAATAATGTCATCGACTTGCTCCTGATTTTCACAATAATGTCATCGACGTGCTCTTGACTTTCACAATAATGCCATCGACTTGCTCCTGACTTTCACAATAATGTCATCGACTTGCTCCTGATTTTCACAATGTCATCGACTTGCTCTTGACTTTCTCAATGACGTCATGGGCTTGAGCTTGACTTTCTCAATGACGTCAACGGCTTGTTCCAGACTTTCACAATGATGTCAACGGCGTGTTCCAGACTCCCACAATGATGTCAACTGTTTGTTCCAGACTCTCACAATGATGTCATCGATTTGTTAGAGACTTTCACAATGATATCATCGAGATGCTCTTGACTTTCACAATGATGTCATTGACATGCTCTTGACTTTCACAATGATGTCAACGATATGCTCCTGACTTTCACAATGATGTCATTGACATGCTCTTGACTTTCACAATGATGTCAACGATATGCTCTTGACTTTCACAATGATGTCATCGACTTGCTCCTTGAAAAAAGCAGACTTTTATTGAGTAACATTCACAGGCTGCTCAATACGTTGGCTCGTTTCACTGCTGTCTCGCACAAGTTGACATTTTATGTACTTTTATAGACGATATTGTTTTTTAACAAGAACTATGTCACTCCGTATCAATATTACCAACATGATATCTCTCTCTCTCTATCTACCTATCTATCTATCTCTATTTATCTATCTATCTATCTCTATCTATCTATCTGTCTCTCGTTCGTTCTTTCGGCCATTTTTATCATTCTTATTGTGATATATAAACAGCCTAACACCAAGAACGGATGTGATACGTTCACAATCTTCAGTAACATATGGAACTCTAGTGATTATCCTTCGGTGATGTGTTCGGTTTCAACCAGCGTTTACTGGGTTTGCTCTCCGTCAACCTTTGGCTGTCCCCAGTCAACCTGCAAGGCAGCAGCTCTTTTCTTTTAGGGTAGCCACCCTTAAACGACCTACCCTCCCGGGCTGTTGAGCGTTATCTGCCTAGGTTGACAGTATTTTGTGGACAATTTGGGTTTTTCCTCCGTCCAGTTGTGTGTACGATTTGCTCCGCTAGCCTGATTGCCCCCATTCTAACTACAAGGCAGTAGTAGTTTGCTGCGAGCGGAAACGCGCACTGGAATCAAGCCTCTGCTGGTCTTTCCAGTTTTTCTGCACATTTGAGTGGTCCACTCACCCCTTCGCCTGTCGCGTCCTCTCTTCGCTAAACCATCAGCGCCGTGCACGTCTGTCCACCGGTGGGCCCACCTGTACATCGTCCGCATGCGTGCTCCCTCTGCCCTGTGTCTGCCCCACCATTTCCATCAGTGCTCACATTTACCATGTCTCTTCACACTTACTGTCCGGACACGGGCTCAACTCGGCCCCCTCATGACTCCGAGTTTCGCCGTATGTGGGCCCACGTGCAACTCATCTTGGGACCACGTTTTGCTCCACGTAGGCCCACGTCTCTTCTCTGGATGCATCCCTCATCCCTTTATGGATGTTTATCCGTTTAGCTTTTCCTATCAGCCGGGAGAGACGTGCATTAATAGTCACTCTGGGATTCCGCTCGTCTGTGTTGCGAGCGGATCTCGTCCAATGTGACTACGTCTGCAACACTATCTATACCAGAACAGCCCTCCCTCGATCCCTACCCGCTTAGCTAGACATGAACCAATGTCTCTTACCAGGGTCACCACGTGGAGATGGGGTAGGATCTTGAATAGTGCCAGCTCACTTATCCTGGAACAGCGTTGTCCCTATGTGCCTTTAAGCCCCCAACATGATCTAGTTTGAAGGGTAGATTATTGACAATCTGCTCACGTTCTGAGACGATATAATTTAATATTGTAAAACTGTATTTTCTTTCTGGCAACTCATTAATGTGATCTGGTTTTATCACCTACTGCCAAGATGTCTTCAAATGTCATGAATGCGGTAGTTGTTTACACTCTTCTCCAGGTGCTATTATTTTGGCCATGTTTGACTATCAACAATAAGTGTACAGAGCATACATGCCTGGTACATAAGGGTTTCTGTTTTAGTGTTCAACTTCTCTGTTCTCACACTCTAGTGTTCAACTTCTCTGTTCTCACACTCTCTGTGCCAATCAGTTAATTATTGTTGATATTTTGTATATGACGAAAACTTGACTACAATACAACCACGGTCTTCTCTATAGTGGCCATCTCGCAAGTTTTTTCAAGATGGCGGATGAGGCAGAGTATTCACATGTGTTTAGTAAACATATGGGCTCTTTAGTAAACATACGGACTCAAACGGACTTATTTAGTAAACATAACAACAAAATAACGATGCCTAGTAAGTGCTGTGTACCAAAATGTAGATCAAATTACGATTATGTTTATACATGTGTAATTTAAGTTAATTTAACAAGTATCTTCTTCAGTAAACATAACTGTTGACTGACAGTGACACTGTTGTCAGTGTTGTAAACATAACAACAAAATAACGATGCCAAGCTGTACAAAATATAGATCAAATTACGATTATAATTATATATGTATAATTTAACAATTACCTTCTTTAATAAACATAACAACAAAATAACGATGCCTAGAAAGTGTTGTGTACCGAAATGTAGACAAGGAACATATTGTATACTGTAATTTTGGAAACCATGAAAGCACCAGCCATAGGACTCAGTATTTAAATAGATCAGGACATGTCTTTTAATGTTCACCTAAAGGAAGTTTTCATAGATAAGAGTTCCTTTAACTGGCTGTCAAATAGTGGAAAAATGGAAAGATGGTCTTATGTTGAGAACCTCTTGTCCATGCAAAGATTTAGAAGAGCACCAACTACTGACTATTACATGCCAATGGCACATGATAATCTGGTTGAAGCAATTAGTTTATCATCCACCACAACAAGCACTAGTTTTGTGCCAGAGAAAACACTTCATTTCCTCGCTGAACTTTTCCTAATTGCATCTGGTCAGAACTCCAGATAACAGAAAATGCTATAGCAATAACACTCAGTGTTTTGCATTTATGACATATTAAATTGAACCTGATCTGTCCTCATATCATCTGGATATGAAGATAAATTCTTAGCCACGACAAACTCTAAGGAATAGTCATACAAATTGTAACTACCAGTTACATGAAATTCTCATTAGACAGTACTAGTACTGTATGTGTCTGTGGAGCTCAAAAAATAAATATTTTATTGTCTGCGGTTCCAACATTTTCCTCAACAATGATATAAAATAAGGAATGATCAATGCAATTTTCAGCAAGCTGCTTCTTCACAAAAAGGAAAGGAGCAAAATTCAGTAGTAGATAAATATATTTGTGTAATACTGTTTAGTTTATGTGCTAATCAAGCTGTGGTGATTCAGATGGATGAAATTTATGTTAAAGCTGCACTGAATTATACTGAAGGATAATTGATTGGCTCAGCATTTTGTTTTCCCCTGTTATCCTGTATCACTAATGATCTCTTCAGACATAATGTAACAAAAGTTGTTATGTAGACAATTGATCTCCGACATAATGTAAGAAAAGTTGTCATGTAGACTATTGATATCTTTGGACATAATGTAACAAAAGTTGTCATGAAGACTATTGATCTCTTTCGACATAATGTAACAAAAGTTGTCATTTAGACTTTTGATCTCCTTCGACATAATGTAACAAAAGTTGTCCTGAAGACTATTGATCTCCTTCGACATAATGTAACAAAAGTTGTCATGAAGACTATTGATCTCCTTCGACATAATGTAACAAAAATGGTGTTTCATTTAACTACACACATTTAATAGATAGGGGTGGACTGAAGTACCCATCACAAGATCTAACTGTTCTCTGCTTCATATCATATCTAGTTGTTCAAAAGCTGATATCATCTGAATATGAAGATAAGTTCTTGGCCATGACAAACCAGAAGGAGATTGGCATACAAATTGTAACTGCCAGCTACATAAAATTCTCATTAGACAGTACTGAATGTGTCTGCAGAGCTCAAAAAAGAAATACTTTATTGTCTGCGGTTCCAACATTTGCCAACATTTTCTTCAAAAATTATAGAAAAATAAGGAATGATCAATACAATGTTCAGCGAGCTGCTTCTTCACAAAAAGGAAAGGAGCAAAATTCAGTAGTAGATAAATATATTTGTGTAATACTGTTTAGTTTATGTGCTAATCAAGCTGTGGTGATGTGCAAACTTGTGACTGACTTATTCATGGATTACTAATAAGAGATGTTAGTTTATTTGATAATCAAGCTGTGGTGATGTGCAAACTTGTGACTGACTTAATCATGGATTACTGATAAGTGATGTTAGTTTATGTGCTAATCAAGCTGTGGTGTTGTGCAAACATGTGGCTTACTTATTCATGGATAACTGAAGAGAGACTACCATAAGTTGACGTAAGTACACTAGCAATCATATATAAATTACTCTAAGTATTCTGTATAAAATTAAACTAAAATAGTATGTGATAGCAACAACTATAGCTACTCATCAGAAAACATCTTCTGTAATACACACATGCATCCAACAACAAGTTTCTAACATCTGCAAGATATATTGTCTAGATCGGCGTTTCCCAATAGTAACAGTCAATAGTTAGTATGTGAGAATACACCGCCTCAGCCTGTGACGTCACATGGCAATATTGCCGTCCGCGCTGAGGCCATTAATTACGATGGCCGCGATACAACATAACATGACGAAAACTTGACTACACAAAATAACATAACATGACGGAAACTTGACTACACAAAATAACATAACATGACGGAAACTTGACTACACAAAATAACATAACATGACGGAAACTTGACTACACAAAACAACATAACATGAGAGAAACTTGACTACACAAAACAACATAACATGATGGACACATGGCTACACAAAACACCATAACATGATGGACACATGGCTACACAAAACAACATAACATGATGGACACATGGCTACACAAAACAACATAACATGATGGACACATGGCTACACAAAATAACATAACATGATGGACACATGGCTACACAAAACACCATAACATGATGGACACATGGCTACACAAAACAACATAACATGATGGACACATGGCTACACAAAATAACATAACATTGCGGAAATCTAATTAAAGAGAATAATAGATCATGGTGGAGACACGAAGATAAAACATTGATGAAATGAGAAAATAGTTGCAGCTTGAAGAGATACATTATCGTCTTATTTCTAGAAAGCATCAATTTATGTTGACCACATACTGACCAGTTAGACAAGACTTAACATTGAAAATGTACAATACCGATTGATCTCATACTGACCAGTTAGACAAAATTGCAGAATTAATAGATACAATATCTATTGACCATATACTGACCAGACAAGAGTCCAAACTGAAGAGATACAATTTCTATTGACCATAATAGTGACCAGATAGACAAGATTGTAGACTAAAGACGTACACTATCTATTGACCACAATACTGACCAGATATAAGTGAAGAATTTTGACAAGAAGACAAATGTTTTTCAAAAGCTTTAACTTTGGCTTGCAGTTTTCTTTCAGACATATCAATAGAGTCAGTATCTATGGATACCAGCGTCAACCATTGTCTAGCTTGTCTGTACAGTTGATATTTCATAGAAACTTTAATGACAAACAAATAGTCACTGGCTGGCAGGGAAGAATAGGAATACTGACAAGAAGTGTTGATACTGTCAATAGATTTATCAAATGTATCATGGTAGTGAGAAGATAAACTCAGATTAAGTTGCTCATGGTAGTCAGAAGATAAACTCAGATTAAGTTTCTCTTCTCTACGTTGTAGGAGCAGAAGTTGTAAACAATCGAAGGAGATCATTGAACGATGGGGATTTGTCAACTCTCCAGAGCAAGCACTACTGGTCAGGTTGTATTCAAACCAAGATGGTGCTGGCAACAAGTTGTATGTTTCTGATATTGTGAGCAAACTTAGTGCAGCCCCTTCTATATCCTGATCTCCTGGCCAGTTCTGCCATTTCAATAGCGCAAACTTCATAGATCTCAAGTTATCTGCAAGATCAAGACAAAATAACACTGAAATTATAATGTGTACAATTTATTACAAAAACACACCACTGTCTTACACATATGCATGCACACACATAGACTAAATAAACAAAAACACACCACTGTCTTACACATATGCATGCACACACATAGACTAAATAAACAAAAACACACCACTGTCTTATATACGTACATGCACACACATACACTTCTAAATAAACAAAAACACACCACTGTCTTACATACATGCATGCACACACATAGACTTCTAAATAAACAAAAACACACCACTGTCTTACATACATGCATGCACACACATAGACTTCTAAATAAAGATTATGAATCAACAATACAATAATAATAAAGAAAGAATTAGACTAATAACCTGCCAGGGTTACAGAAGTATCACTATGAAGACATCAAGGATCACACAAAGACAGAAAGAATTAGACCAATAACCTGCCAGGGTTACAGAAGTATCACCATGGAGACATCAAGCAGCACACAAAGACAGAAAGAATTAGACCAATAACCTGCCAGGGTTACAGAAGAATCACCATGAAGACATCAAGGATCACACAAAGACAGAAAGAATTAGACCAATAACCTGCCAGGGTTACAGAAGTATCACCATGAAGACATCAAGGATCACACAAAGACAGAAAGAATTAGACCAATAACCTGCCAGGGTTACAGAAGTATCACTATGGAGACATCAAGGATCACACAAGACAGAAAGAATTAGACCAATAACCTGCCAGGGTTACAGAAGTATCACCATGAAGACATCAAGGATCACACAAAGACAGAAAGAATTAGACCAATAACCTGCAGGGTTACAGAAGTATCACTATGGAGACATCAAGGATCACACAAAGACAGAAAGAATTAGACCAATAACCTGCCAGGGTTACAGAAGTATCACCATGAAGACATCAAGGATCACACAAAGACAGAAAGAATTAGACCAATAACCTGCCAGGGTTACAGAAGTATCACTATGGAGACATCAAGGATCACACAAAGACAGAAAGAATTAGACCAATAACCTGCCAGGGTTACAGAAGTATCACTATGGAGACATCAAGGATCACACAAAGACAGAAAGAATTAGACCAATAACCTGCCAGGGTTACAGAAGTATCACCATGAAGACATCAAGGATCACACAAAGACAGAAAGAATTAGACCAATAACCTGCCAGGGTTACAGAAGTATCACTATGGAGACATCAAGGATCACACAAAGACAGAAAGAATTAGACCAATAACCTGCAGGGTTACAGAAGTATCACTATGGAGACATCAAGGATCACACAAAGACAGAAATAATTAGACCAATAACCTGCCAGGGTTACAGAAGTATCACTATGGAGACATCAAGGATCACACAAAGACAGAAAGAATTAGACCAATAACCTGCCAGGTTACAGAAGTATCACTATGGAGACATCATACGCACACAAAGACAGAAAGAATTAGACCAATAACCTGCCAGGGTTACAGAAGTATCACCATGAAGACATCAAGGATCACACAAAGACAGAAAGAATTAGACCAATAACCTGCCAGGGTTACAGAAGTATCACCATGAAGACATCAAGGATCACACAAAGACAGAAAGAATTAGACCAATAACCTGCCAGGGTTACAGAAGTATCACTATGGAGACATCAAGGATCACACAAAGACAGAAAGAATTAGACCAATAACCTGCCAGGGTTACAGAAGAATCACCATGAAGACATCAAGGATCACAAAGACAGAAAGAATTAGACCAATAACCTGCCAGGGTTACAGAAGTATCACTATGGAGACATCAAGGATCACACAAAGACAGAAAGAATTAGACCAATAACCTGCCAGGGTTACAGAAGTATCACTATGGAGACATCAAGGATCACAAAAAGACAGAAAGAATTAGACCAATAACCTGCCAGGGTTACAGAAGTATCACTATGGAGACATCAAGGATCACACAAAGACAGACAGAATTAGACCAATAACCTGCCAGGGTTACAGAAGTATCACCATGAAGACATCAAGGATCACACAAAGACAGAAAGAATTAGACCAATAACCTGCCAGGGTTACAGAAGTATCACTATGGAGACATCAAGGATCACACAAAGACAGAAAGAATTAGACCAATAACCTGCCAGGGTTACAGAAGTATCACTATGGAGACATCATGCTGCACACAAAGACAGAAAGAATTAGACCAATAACCTGCCAGGGTTACAGAAGTATCACCATGAAGACATCAAGGATCACACAAAGACAGAAAGAATTAGACCAATAACCTGCCAGGGTTACAGAAGTATCACCATGAAGACATCAAGGATCACACAAAGACAGAAAGAATTAGACCAATAACCTGCCAGGGTTACAGAAGTATCACTATGGAGACATCAAGGATCACACAAAGACAGAAAGAATTAGACCAATAACCTGCCAGGGTTACAGAAGTATCACCATGAAGACATCAAGGATCACACAAAGACAGAAAGAATTAGACCAATAACCTGCCAGGGTTACAGAAGTATCACTATGGAGACATCAAGGATCACACAAAGACAGAAAGAATTAGACCAATAACCTGCCAGGGTTACAGAAGTATCACTATGGAGACATCATGCTGCACACAAAGACAGAAAGAATTAGACCAATAACCTGCCAGGGTTACAGAAGTATCACCATGAAGACATCAAGGATCACACAAAGACAGAAAGAATTAGACCAATAACCTGCCAGGGTAACAGAAGTATCACTATGGAGACATCAAGGATCACACAAAGACAGAAAGAATTAGACCAATAACCCGCCAGGGTAACAGAAGTATCACTATGGAGACATCAAGGATCACACAAAGACAGAAAGAATTAGACCAATAACCTGCAGGTTACAGAAGTATCACCATGAAGACATCAAGGATCACACAAAGACAGAAAGAATTAGACCAATAACCTGCCAGGGTTACAGAAGTATCACTATGGAGACATCAAGGATCACACAAAGACAGAAAGAATTAGACCAATAACCTGCCAGGGTTACAGAAGTATCACTATGGAGACATCAAGGATCACACAAAGACAGAAAGAATTAGACCAATAACCTGCCAGGGTTACAGAAGTATCACTATGGAGACATCAAGGATCACACAAAGACAGAAAGAATTAGACCAATAACCTGCCAGGGTTACAGAAGTATCACTATGGAGACATCAAGGATCACACAAAGACAGAAAGAATTAGACCAATAACCTGCCAGGGTTACAGAAGTATCACTATGGAGACATCAAGGATCACACAAAGACAGAAAGAATTAGACCAATAACCTGCCAGGGTAACAGAAGTATCACCATGAAGACATCAAGGATCACACAAAGACAGAAAGAATTAGACCAATAACCTGCCAGGGTTACAGAAGTATCACTATGGAGACATCAAGGATCACACAAAGACAGAAAGAATTAGACCAATAACCTGCAGGGTTCAGAGTATCACCATGAAGACATCAAGGATCACACAAAGACAGAAAGAATTAGACCAATAACCTGCCAGGGTTACAGAAGTATCACCATGAAGACATCAAGGATCACACAAAGACAGAAAGAATTAGACCAATAACCTGCCAGGGTTACAGAAGTATCACCATGAAGACATCAAGGATCACACAAAGACAGAAAGAATTAGACCAATAACCTGCCAGGGTTACAGAAGTATCACCATGAAGACATCAAGGATCACACAAAGACAGAAAGAATTAGACCAATAACCTGCCAGGGTTCAGAAGTATCACTATGGAGACATCAAGGATCACACAAAGACAGAAAGAATTAGACCAATAACCTGCCAGGGTTACAGAAGTATCACTATGGAGACATCAAGGATCACACAAAGACAGAAAGAATTAGACCAATAACCTGCTAGGGTTACAGAAGTATCACTATGGAGACATCAAGGATCACACAAAGACAGAAAGAATTAGACCAATAACCTGCCAGGGTTCAGAAGTATCACTATGGAGACATCAAGGATCACACAAAGACAGAAATAATTAGACCAATAACCTGCCAGGGTTACAGAAGTATCACCATGAAGACATCAAGGATCACACAAGACAGAAAGAATTAGACCAATAACCTGCCAGGGTTACAGAAGTATCACTATGGAGACATCAAGGATCACACAAAGACAGAAAGAATTAGACCAATAACCTGCCAGGGTCACAGAAGTATCACCATGGAGACATCAAGGATCACACAAAGACAGAAAGAATTAGACCAATAACCTGCCAGGGTAACAGAAGTATCACTATGGAGACATCAAGGATCACACAAAGACAGAAAGAATTAGACCAATAACCTGCCAGGGTTACAGAAGTATCACTATGGAGACATCAAGGATCACACAAAGACAGAAAGAATTAGACCAATAACCTGCCAGGGTAACAGAAGTATCACCATGAAGACATCAAGGATCACACAAAGACAGAAAGAATTAGACCAATAACCTGCCAGGGTTACAGAAGTATCACTATGGAGACATCAAGGATCACACAAAGACAGAAAGAATTAGACCAATAACCTGCCAGGGTTACAGAAGTATCACCATGAAGACATCAAGGATCACACAAAGACAGAAAGAATTAGACCAATAACCTGCCAGGGTTACAGAAGTATCACCATGAAGACATCAAGGATCACACAAAGACAGAAAGAATTAGACCAATAACCTGCCAGGGTTACAGAAGTATCACCATGAAGACATCAAGGATCACACAAAGACAGAAAGAATTAGACCAATACTGCCAGGGTTCAGAAGTATCACCATGAAGACATCAGGATCACACAAAGACAGAAAGAATTAGACCAATAACCTGCCAGGGTTACAGAAGTATCACTATGGAGACATCAAGGATCACACAAAGACAGAAAGAATTAGACCAATAACCTGCCAGGGTTACAGAAGTATCACTATGGAGACATCAAGGATCACACAAAGACAGAAAGAATTAGACCAATAACCTGCCAGGGTTACAGAAGTATCACTATGGAGACATCAAGGATCACACAAAGACAGAAAGATTTAGACCAATAACCTGCCAGGGTTACAGAAGTATCACCATGAAGACATCAAGGATCACACAAAGACAGAAAGAATTAGACCAATAACCTGCCAGGGTTACAGAAGTATCACTATGGAGACATCAAGGATCACACAAAGACAGAAAGAATTAGACCAATAACCTGCCAGGGTTACAGAAGTATCACCATGAAGACATCAAGGATCACACAAAGACAGAAAGAATTAGACCAATAACCTGCCAGGGTTACAGAAGTATCACTATGGAGACATCAAGGATCACACAAAGACAGAAAGAATTAGACCAATAACCTGCCAGGGTTACAGAAGTATCACCATGGAGACATCAAGGATCACACAAAGACAGAAAGAATTAGACCAATAACCTGCCAGGGTAACAGAAGTATCACTATGGAGACATCAAGGATCACACAAAGACAGAAAGAATTAGACCAATAACCTGCCAGGGTTACAGAAGTATCACTATGGAGACATCAAGGATCACACAAAGACAGAAAGAATTAGACCAATAACCTGCCAGGGTAACAGAAGTATCACTATGGAGACATCAAGGATCACACAAAGACAGAAAGAATTAGACCAATAACCTGCCAGGGTTACAGAAGTATCACTATGGAGACATCAAGGAGCACACAAAGACAGAAAGAATTAGACCAATAACCTGCCAGGGTTACAGAAGTATCACTATGGAGACATCAGGATCACACAAAGACAGAAAGAATTAGACCAATAACCTGCCAGGGTTACAGAAGTATCACTATGGAGACATCAGGATCACACAAAGACAGAAAGAATTAGACCAATAACCTGCCAGGGTTACAGAAGTATCACTATGGAGACATCAAGGATCACACAAAGACAGAAAGAATTAGACCAATAACCTGCCAGGGTTACAGAAGTATCACTATGGAGACATCAAGGATCACACAAAGACAGAAAGAATTAGACCAATAACCTGCCTGGGTAACAGAAGTATCACTATGGAGACATCAAGGATCACACAAAGACAGAAAGAATTAGACCAATAACCTGCCAGGGTTACAGAAGTATCACCATGAAGACATCAAGGATCACACAAAGACAGAAAGAATTAGACCAATAACCTGCCAGGGTTACAGAAGTATCACTATGGAGACATCAAGGATCACACAAAGACAGAAAGAATTAGACCAATAACCTGCCAGGGTAACAGAAGTATCACTATGGAGACATCAAGGATCACACAAAGACAGAAAGAATTAGACCAATAACCTGCCAGGGTTCAGAAGTATCACTATGGAGACATCAAGGATCACACAAAGACAGAAAGAATTAGACCAATAACCTGCCAGGGTAACAGAAGTATCACTATGGAGACATCAAGGATCACACAAAGACAGAAAGAATTAGACCAATAACCTGCCAGGGTTACAGAAGTATCACTATGGAGACATCAAGGAGCACACAAAGACAGAAAGAATTAGACCAATAACCTGCCAGGGTTACAGAAGTATCACTATGGAGACATCAAGGATCACACAAAGACAGAAAGAATTAGACCAATAACCTGCCAGGGTAACAGAAGTATCACTATGGAGACATCAAGGATCACACAAAGACAGAAAGAATTAGACCAATAACCTGCCAGGGTTACAGAAGTATCACTATGGAGACATCAAGGAGCACACAAAGACAGAAAGAATTAGACCAATAACCTGCCAGGGTTCAGAAGTATCACTATGGAGACATCAAGGATCACACAAAGACAGAAAGAATTAGACCAATAACCTGCCAGGGTTACAGAAGTATCACTATGGAGACATAAAGGATCACACAAAGACAGAAAGAATTAGACCAATAACCTGCCAGGGTTACAGAAGTATCACTATGGAGACATCAAGGATCACACAAAGACAGAAAGAATTAGACCAATAACCTGCCAGGGTTACAGAAGTATCACTATGGAGACATCAAGGATCACACAAAGACAGAAAGAATTAGACCAATAACCTGCCAGGGTAACAGAAGTATCACTATGGAGACATCAAGGATCACACAAAGACAGAAAGAATTAGACCAATAACCTGCCAGGGTTACAGAAGTATCACTATGGAGACATCAAGGATCACACAAAGACAGAAAGAATTAGACCAATAACCTGCCAGGGTAACAGAAGTATCACTATGGAGACATCAAGGATCACACAAGACAGAAAGAATTAGACCAATAACCTGCCAGGGTTACAGAAGTATCACCATGAAGACATCAAGGATCACACAAAGACAGAAAGAATTAGACCAATAACCTGCCAGGGTTACAGAAGTATCACCATGAAGACATCAAGGATCACACAAAGACAGAAAGAATTAGACCAATAACCTGCCAGGGTTACAGAAGTATCACTATGGAGACATCAAGGATCACACAAAGACAGAAAGAATTAGACCAATAACCTGCCAGGGTTACAGAAGTATCACTATGAAGACATCAAGGATCACACAAAGACAGAAAGAATTAGACCAATAACCTGCCAGGGTTACAGAAGTATCACTATGGAGACATCAAGGAGCACACAAAGACAGAAAGAATTAGACCAATAACCTGCCAGGGTTACAGAAGTATCACTATGGAGACATCAAGGATCACACAAAGACAGAAAGAATTAGACCAATAACCTGCCAGGGTTACAGAAGTATCACTATGGAGACATCAAGGATCACACAAAGACAGAAAGAATTAGACCAATAACCTGCCAGGGTTACAGAAGTATCACTATGAGACATCAAGGATCACACAAAGACAGAAAGAATTAGACCAATAACCTGCCAGGGTTACAGAAGTATCACTATGGAGACATCAAGGATCACACAAAGACAGAAAGAATTAGACCAATAACCTGCCAGGGTTACAGAAGTATCACAATGAAGACATCAAGGATCACACAAAGACAGAAAGAATTAGACCAATAACCTGCCAGGGTTACAGAAGTATCACTATGGAGACATCAGGATCACACAAAGACAGAAAGAATTAGACCAATAACCTGCCAGGGTTACATAAGTATCACTATGGAGACATCAAGGATCACACAAAGACAGAAATAATTAGACCAATAACCTGCCAGGGTTACAGAAGTATCACTATGGAGACATCAAGGATCACACAAAGACAGAAAGAATTAGACCAATAACCTGCCAGGGTTCAGAAGTATCACTATGGAGACATCAAGGATCACACAAAGACAGAAAAAATTGACCAATAACCTGCCAGGGTTGCAGAAGTATCACTATGGAGACATCAAGGATCACAAAGACAGAAAGAATTAGACCAATAATGCATGGGTTACAGAAGTATCACTATGGAGACATCAAGGATCACACAAAGACAGAAAGAATTAGACCAATAACCTGCCAGGGTAACAGAAGTATCACTATGGAGACATCAAGGATCACACAAAGACAGAAAGAATTAGACCAATAAGCTGCCAGGGTTACAGAAGTATCACTATGGAGACATCAAGGATCACACAAAGACAGAAAGAATTAGACCAATAACCTCCCAGGGTTACAGAAGTATCACTATGGAGACATCAAGGAGCACACAAAGACAGAAAGAATTAGACCAATAACCTGCCAGGGTTACAGAAGTATCACTATGGAGACATCAAGGATCACAAAAAGACAGAAAGAATTAGACCAATAACCTGCCAGGTTACAGAAGTATCACTATGGAGACATCAAGGATCACACAAAGACAGAAAGAATTAGACCAATAACCTGCCAGGGTAACAGAAGTATCACTATGGAGACATCAAGGATCACACAAAGACAGAAAGAATTAGACCAATAACCTGCCAGGGTTACAGAAGTATCACTATGGAGACATCAAGGATCACACAAAGACAGAAAGAATTAGACCAATAACCTGCCAGGGTTACAGAAGTATCACTATGGAGACATCAAGGATCACACAAAGACAGAAAGAATTAGACCAATAACCTGCCAGGGTTACAGAAGTATCACTATGGAGACATCAAGGATCACACAAAGACAGAAAGAATTAGACCAATAACCTGCCAGGGTTACAGAAGTATCACTATGGAGACATCATGCGCACACAAAACTTTCCTTAGTTCTTCCATGTGTTCAACTTCTCGCAATCCGAAATATTATCGGTCCTTTTCTTATAATTCCATCTTCAACTGTTCCTGTAAAATAATCAGAAAGTGAGTCGTATCAAGTATATGTCGAACCAGGTAGCTTATGTTGTCCACTACCAAAAGTGTCTCATGTCTGTCGAGAAAATGTTATTGTGTCTCTTATATATGCAGAGTCAGACAGAATAATGTATACGCGTCTCATTGTGTTGTCCTTCAGAAAAATGTAAATATATTTTCATAGATGATAAACTGTGATAACATTACGGCAGAAGGTAGTTATTAGTCCAGATTCCAACTTCACTGCAACTTGTTGTTACGGCAACGTGTTGTTCTATAATTGTTCCGTTCTTGTGCTAGTTAATACTACTTAAAATGTTCATCATTATCTCATGTGAACTCTTGAAGCAAACACAAATCTCGACACAAATTAGAATCTTGCATACGCATTAAGTGTATGTTTCCGCCAAAAGTTTCAGCCAGAGTGTCAGAACCCCCATCAGCAACTTGGATTTACATTTCACGTCGAAGGAAACACAAATTTGTTGTGTCAGTGTAGGTCCCACATGTTAGAAGTATGAAGACCCATAAAATAGCAACCAGGAACTGGGAATAACAAAAAATAAAAATGAAACTGTACACGCGCTAAATTGTGAGCTCAGTAATAAAGTTATCATATAATGCAAGAAGCCATATTCACACAGCGATTCTATTGCTATCATAAAACTATTTCAAATGAAAGCAAAAGCACAGGACGAGATAAAATTCAATTCAATGTAGCGTATGAATGGTGAATTTGACTTAATATTATAACCAACAAAACGTCCAGTCACAAAATATGTCATTAGGGAAAAATATAAATAAATTGGTCAAGTTACCTAGACAAATCCTGTTATCTTTATTGAATGTCTTTGAAAATGTTTGAAAAATGTGATTCCAGTCTCGAACAATTCGTCTGAGAAACCTGAAACCAGTGACTGGGTTGTGTACCAGTTCTGGTAATGTGTGGACACATGCGTACCTTTGCTTTAAACATTCCAGAGTTCTGCAAGTCAAACAGAAAGTAGAATTATATGTTGATAACCCATGGAATCATTCACAACAACAACAACAAAAACACACGAAAATAATAATTTATGAAACAAAACAAATTACAAATTAAAGACAAAAACAAATCACGGATTAAAGAAACAATACATCACGGATTAAAGAAACAGCAAATCACAGATTAAAGATACAACAAATCAAGGATTAAATAAACAATACATCATGGATTAAAGATACGACAACTCATGGATAAAAGATACAACAAATCATGGATTAAAGATACAACAAATCACAGATTAAAGATACAACAAATCAAGGATTAAAGAAACAATACATCATGGATTAAAGATACCAAAAATCACGGATTAAAGAGACAAATCATGGATAAAAGATACAACAAATCGTGGATTAAAGAAACAATACATCACGGATTAAAGAAACAAATCATGGATAAAAGATACAACAAATCGTGGATTAAAGAAACAATACATCACGGATTCAAGATACGACAACTCATGGATAAAAGATACAACAAATCATGGATTAAAGAAACAATACATCACGGATTAAAGCAACAACAAATCATGGATTAAAGATACCACAAATCACAAATTACTGACACAAAAAAATCTCAGATTAAAGAAACAACACATCTCAGATTAAAGAAACAACACATCTCAGACTACTGACACTGAGAACGCAGAAGAAGAAGAAGATTACTGACAAAAATAAATCACGGATTAAAGATACAAATAAGTCATCGCTTAAAGACACAAATAAATCACTGATAAAATAATCCAGAAATAATGGTTTAACCTTACGCAATATCACAGAAAACTTGGTAGGATTGGTAGGCGAAAGTTCACCAGGTCACATACTCTTTATCTTACAGTGAGTCTCCTCCCCTCCCCAGTCCGCCAGCGTCTCTACTTCCGCCGTCATGTCTAAATTGTTCACCCCTCGAGATAATCGACGAGTAAGGTCGCATCATTTAGTTTCGTATTATCTGATTTCTTTTTCCATGTTTTAGTTTATTTAGTATTTCGTGTTGTCTTGAGAAAGGAATGTGGTCGAAACGTCGATGGTTGTAATTTCACATATTTACATATTAATTTTCTTTGCTTTTGTAATACTTCCCTATTCCCATTCCCGTCCATATCACCCAATTATGGTGCGTTTCAAATCTCGTGAACACAAACTTCTTCTAATATCTCAATAACCCTTGCATGAAATACAACGTAATTTTGCATGTGGTCTTCGATTTCCAATGACATTACGAATATATAATTTAAATTTATGTAGGTACATCCGTTTTACTCAAGCGACGATTTTCTTTGATCTTTGACTACCTAATAATTATTTTGGTAGCACAAAATAGAATTTACAGCAATATAACAAATTTGCAACTTTTGATAAGTCATAGGTGTATCCACATTTTTCGCGAGAGTGGAATTCATACAAAAGAAATGGCTTTACTTCAACTTGTGCACTTCATTTCGATAAAGTTGTCATGTTAAGAGGTCAGGATGATTGTGGTGGTCTTGAAAAGGACCAGATGTGTACATTAATGACAATCTCATGCAAACATCTGTATTGTATATTTTTTTACTTGACGACGTCGGACTTTTGTCTTCTTGTGCCACTACATTGTAGTATGATGCATTATCCATTATCAGACAAGAGAGCCTATCTAATGTCGGAAGTATAGTTTTCTCAATCCACTCTCTAAATATATGACAGTTCTTTTCTGTGTGGCAGTCCCGATTATTGGCCGATTTCGAAACAAATAGGAGTTGAGCATTCTTCAACAGCCCATTTTGTCTACTGCTTGCATGTGCAATTATAAAACGCTGCCCTTTGCCACTTGGTAGGCCTACTAATTTCTTAATCGTTCCATCTGATGACTGCCATTCTTTTTCATTGGTGTGGTGAGCATTAATCCATGTTACGTTTAAATACATGTCATAGCTTTGTCGACGCATTTCTCCAACTTCACGCAAATATTTGCTTCTCATCACAACTAGATGCGGTTTCTCACAGATAATGTTTTCTTCCACCGGCTTATTTTTTAATTTGAAGCCTGCCCTCCCCCTCCCCTTTCTTTCTTCCCCCTTCCATCTCTCCATAATGTAGATTTTGAAACATCGATGTAGTTGTTCTTTCTAAGCCGCCATCTTTAATTTCCTTAATATCACTGTTTCTTTCAACTCAAACATTCACTTAATTCTCTTCGAATAAACTCTCTATCAAAACTATCTATGACTTTCTTTCTACCTTGCGTTCTTGGTTGCATTGCACATGAACGTGAAGTCTTGGATCCAGCGACTGAATGTACGTCGATTTACTCCCAAATCGCACTTACCCTCTGCTCAGGGAGAGAATGCTCCCCCTTAGCTCTCTCATCATCAGGTGCCGTGCCGGCTGGCGTATGCGCGATCATGGATCTCCATAAATCTCTGTCGTTGGTGCTTGCTATCAACTCAGATGTTGACGCTCTACCGTACCATGAAGTCAGGCTATCCAAAAAATTTTCTCATTGTCTTCCTCTTGTCTCGTCTACCCTCGATTTTACCGGTTGTCACAATGTGTTCTAAACCTCCTCCTCATCACATGCCCGAAAAATGATGACTGCTCTTTCTTATATTGATGATAAGCTTTCTCTGTGTCTTGACCTCATTCAACACCTCAACATAAGTTATTTTAGCAGTCCATGGGATTTTCATCATTCTTCTATAAACCACATTTCTGTGGCCCTCAGAGATTTTTCGATCTGTGTGTTCATTGTCATGACTCGCATCCGTATGTCAGTATTGGTTCTATGTAGCACTGAATAACTCGCATTCTGATCGGGATTGACAGGACTTGTTGCAGATAATGCTTCTCATTTTCAGGAATGATGTTTTCGCTTGTCCTATTTTGCTCTTTATTTCTGATCGGCATCTGCCATCTTTCGATTTGTTTTGATCTATAACATTTCTATGGAAAATAATGTGGTGTTTTCCCCATTGCCTTCCACATCCACATGAGGAGCTATTCTCCATCTTAGACAACCATTTGTGGCTGTCAGGACAAGTAAGTGCCCCTCTCTGACCAACAGCAGAGGTTTGCACTTAAACCGGTTAGCTTCTCTACAAAAATATTGATACATCTGCATTGTGATGCTTTGCAGTGTCACAAAATTTACTCTTATACTCATTGTAAAGACTTTACAATGTGCACGCCTCTGGAAGGAATGAGGCTATTGAAATGACCTTTGAAAAACCAAACGAATTGTCCGTTCAGTTGTAAACACTTTTGGTCTTCCGGTAAAAAACGGGAAAACACTAAAAACACCTAGATATTGAGGTTTTTAAAATTACTCACCAAAAACAACAATAAAGCTACTGTAGGAGTTTCAAATCGACTTAGTGCTAAAATGACTAATGTTGAGTGCTGAATGAGATCAAGACACAGCGAAAGCTTATCATCAATATAAGAAAGAAGCAGTCATCATTCTTAATCGCCACAGTGAGACTACACTGCAATGCCCAATCAATAATTTGTCAAAGGTATGCGATCTATTTTCTCTGACTATAAGTGTCTCCAAAACAGTTGTACTATGTCAGGGAGGTAACACAGCAAATATCACTTTAAATGGTAACCATCTAACACCAGTTCCAAAATTTTGCTATCTCGGGTCCATGGTCACTGCCAGTCTTTCTCTTGATGAAGAAACCAACGCTCGTGTGAGGAGTGCAGCTATTACATTCGACAAACAATCAAAGCGAGCGTGGAACAACACAAAACTGACATTGTAGACGAAGATTCAAATCAATTTATATCAGAGCCTGTGTAATTGTTCTTTACTATTGGCTCAGAAACATGGACAGCCTGCTCAAGACACGAGAGGAGACTTAACATACTTCACCTTCGATGTCTCCGCAAGATTATGAACATCAGGTGGTACGACAAGATAACCAACTCTGAAGTACTGCAACATGCAAACCTGCCTTCCATCATGGGCATGCTCAGCAGTAGACGACTAAGATGGTTGGGGCATGTGAGAAGAATGGAAACTTATCGCATACCAAAACAAATGTTGTTCTGTGAACTTTCGGAGGAAGAGGCACCAGGGCAGACCACTGCTCAGATATAAAGATGTCTGCAAAGCCTCAATGAAAACTTTTCTATAGGTCCAAGCACATGGAAAGGATTAGCTGATGACAGAGTTGTGTGGAAAGCCAAATTACGAAATGCCGCAGAGTCTTTTGAGAAGAGACTTATATACAGCGAAACGACAGAGAGAAAAGCGAAAACTCGGAAGTTGTCACAGTAAAACATTTGCCAATTGGCCATCTGTAAAGTTGTCACAGTAAATCACTTGCCAATTGACCGTCTGTAAAGTTGTCACAGTAAAACACTTGCCAATTGACCGTCTGTAAAGTTGTCACAGTAAAACATTTGCCAATTGACCGTCTGTAAGACGAAAATTTCATATAAAAAAACGTTTCAAATGTATGTCTAGTTCATGTTTGATATTTTTGCATACCACATATAAGCTAATGTAAAAACCAGCTGTTTGTTTTCATTGCAATTATTTCCTTGCAATGTCATGACGATTAATAGAGCACATGCAAAATATCACCTCTTTACGTTAAAGGGTTCCGGACTTAGAGAATTTCAAACATGAGCATGAGTTTTGAAACGCACTATAGTCAGTATTAGTGCAGCCTCCTTGCAGCCTATATTACCTGACAAGAAATGTCCTGATATCGTCGAGCACCGAGAGCCACATCGACAAGTAATAAAGAATGCAGAACAAGATGAGGACCACGCAAAGATGGAGCGACGGCATCAAGAACAACTTCATGAAAATGACTATGAGAACAATGAGTTTGTTTTTAACAAGAACTCCAGAGGAAGGAACGAAGCAACGAATATGATCAACAAATAAACAGTGTACATGTATTAAGAGCTTTCGAAAAACAAATGACAAACACAGGATTCGAACCCTACCTCATTTCTTGACACCCATCGCCTAGTCTAGCAATCGAGCGTCCTTACGACACCCATCGCCTAGTCTGGCAATACGGCGTCCTTACGACACCCATCGCCTAGCCTAGCAATACGAGCGTCCTTTCGACACCCATCGCCTAGCCTAGCAATACGAGCGTCCTTACGAACACAACCAGAGAGCCATTCTTAAAAAAAATGTGTACTATTCAATGTATTCACCATAATGATTCATCATTAATCCTCTCCTCCTCGTGGAGCATAGGGCCTCAACAGTTGTTCGCCACTCTTCTCGGTCTCTGGCTGTTATTTTATGGTCTCCCAGGTCAATTGAGCACTCTTCAGCTCCTCAGTAAGACCTCGTCTCCAAGTCTGCTTAGGCGTCCTCTTTTTCGTTTTTCCTGCGGGTTCCACTCGAGCACCTGTCTAGTGACACTCGACTGTGTCTTCCTACAAGGATGCCTATCCATCGCCATCTTCTCCTCTTGACCTGATGTCATCATGGTTCTGCCCTGTTCTATCCACAGATCCGTGTTTGTAACTCTACCCTCATTTCAATCTGAGAATCCGCCGCAAACATCCGTTGACAAAGGTCTGGATCTTATTTGTATTTGCCTAGTGACTCGCCAAGTTTCCGAGCCATACAGCAACACCGACTTCACATTTGAGCTGAAAATTCTGAGCTTTGTTTTCGTGGAGATGGCAGCGGACTTCCACACCATGTGCAGGATCGCAAAGGCCTGTCGGGCCTTCCTAATCCTAGCATTAATGTCCTCATCTGTACCTCCTGATCTGCTGATCTTACTTTCAAGGTAGACAAATTCATCCACATCTTCTATGTCCCTTCCTCAATCCTGTTGGATCTTGCTGTATGTTGTTGCTACGCATTACTTTAGTCTTCTCTTGACTGATTTAAGGCCGACTCGTTGTGCAGTTTGACCAGAGCATCCACTTTTTCCTGCATGTCTTGTAGTCTATGCGAAAGCAAGGCGAGATCGTCCACAAAATCCAGGTCTTCTAGCTTTGACATAAGTGTCCACTGATGCCTTTTCCAGACCTGGCAGCTGAGCGTGTGACCCAATCAAGTAGCACCAAGAAGAGGAGGGGGACAGCAGGCATCCCTGTCTAACACCAGTAGTGACCTGGAACTCCTCTGACAGTCTTCCATCATGGATAACCTGGCAGGCAAACCCCTCATACAGCTGCCTGATGATGTCGCAGTCTTCTCGGCACCCCATAGTTTCTTAGGATCCCCCACATTGATTTCCTATCTATGCTGTCAAATGCCTTCTCAAAATCAACAAAGCACACGTGGAGCGGCCTGCCACTCCATTATTTTGTTCCACTATGATTCTTAAGTGGCTATCTGGTCATTGAAGATCTATCTTTCCGGAATCCCGCCTGTTCGTCCCTAAGCCTCTGGTCTATAGCGTCTTTCATCCTGTCCAGAATAACCTAGTGAGGACTTTGCTGGGAATGGAGAGCAGCATGATCCCTCTCCACTTGTCACAATTTGACAAATTGTCATTCTTTGGCAGTTTCACGAGAGGCCTTTCTTCAATCTGCTGGTATCTCCTCCCTGTCCCACACCAAGTTGAACAATATGTGGAGTTGGTTTACCATCTCTTCCTCCTCCCCAGAGCTTCCGCTGGGATATTATCAACTCCTGCCGCCTTGCCCTTTCTCAAGTTTTCCAAGGCATTGCTGATTTCCTGTTTTGATCTCCTACGTTTATGTCCATCGGTCTCCTTGCCTAAATCTAGTGGGTTTAGTGGGGAGGTCTATTTAACACTTCCTGGAAATGCTCTCTCCAGCGCCCCAGTTGTTCATCAATTTTAGTCAAAAGTTTTCCAGTCTTATCTCTCACTGGCCTGCTCTGATTATTTTCCTCCCACTCAACAATCTAGTTGTCTCAGAGAGCTGAGGTCACCTTTGCTGGCTGCTGTCTCTGCCTCTTCTGCTCATTTATGAATGCTCTTTTGTCGTTTCTCAGCTGTCTTTTTACCTCTCTAGCCATCTCGTTATATCTAGTTGCTGCCGCCTGTTTTGCTGTCTTGTTCGTGACTGGTTTACTTCTTGTTTCAGCTTCTTCCTCTCCTCCACCCTCTGCCATGTTTCATCCGTGATCCAGGGTTTCCTGATTGATGATGATCTCCCCAGTATTTCTTCACAGGCTCCAACTGTCGCCTGCTTTAAGGTGTTCCACCTACTCTCCACTGTACCTTCCTCTTTGTTGTCTGTAGCGCCTCGAAACGGTTCTTTAGAGCAATCTGGAAGACTTCCTTTGTGACCTGCGATTGGAGTTTCTTGACATCAAACTTATTCGTGTACTTTGTTGTTTTCTTCTTGCCGATAGTTTCATTTTTTAATTTTACAGTTACCAGATGGTGATCAGATCCTATGTCTGTTCCTCTCTTCACTCTAACATCTTGTAATGATGCTCTCCATCGTTGGCGAATTGCCACATGGTCGATCTGTTTTCCGTCCGATGGTCTGGCGAGATCCATGTTGCCTTATGGCATCTTCGATGCGGAAAGAGTGTACCCCCAATGACAAGCTCATTGGAGACACAGAAGTCTGCAAATATCTCACCATTTTCGTTCATGCTTCCAAGACCATTTACTCCCATCTCTTTTCCCTGCCAGTGTTTTCGTTGCCCACCTTGGCATTCAAATCCCCCATAAGAATCATCATGTCATGCTTTGGTACTTTGTCCACAGTTGCCTGTAGTTGTGCATAGAAATGGTCTTTTCCACCTCCTCTGCATCGTTCGTCGGTGCATAACACATAATTATGTAGGTCTTCTGGAACTTAGATAACCTTGCACTAATAATGCGGTCCGACACTGGTTCCCATTCCATCAGACTTTTGCTTGCTTTCTTGGTCAGCATCAAGGCCACCCCGGCTTTCCGAGGATCATCTTCATTTTCTTTGCCCGAATGGAGCAGCGTTTCTCCCGTCTGAAGTCTTGTTTCCCCAAAAGCATTCCACCTTGTTTCACACATTCCCAGCAACGTAAGCTTGTACCGATGCATCTCCTTCACCACTTGTGCACATCTGCCTGTCTCTAGCAGTGTCCTTACATTCCACATCCCTACAAGGGTGGACTTCTTCTGTGTAATCAACCTGGGTGCTTCTATCTTTGTTGTCTGCGGCCGAAAAGGGTCGTCAGCACATCAGCTTCCTTGCGGGTTTGGCTGCTGCGCGTCATCTGTCTCCTGCATGGAGCCCTAGTCCTTCCGAGACTCGAGTTAGTTTTGAACAATTTGTTTTTGGTTTCTGTAACTACTGGGTTTTTTTTAATGGATGGGTAGTTAGCCCATCAATTATCTGGCAGGGACGAACACTGTCATTTGCAGACGACATCATGGTGTACAGACAGGGAGAAACAGGGATGAAATTGCTAATAAACTCCAGGAAGAACTGAACCGCATAATGGCCTGGTGTGATGTTTCTGGTGCATCGCTAAACCATACCAAAGCTGTGCTATCATGGTTCTCCCTAAATAATCACATTCTGTGAAGTCTGACACACCACTTGTCACTTTAGATGGACATACACTCACCCGAACAGCATCTATGAGTTATTTGAGTGTAAAATTTGATCGCAGTCTATGTTTTAGGGACCATATCGACCAAGTTATTGCCAAGGCACGCAACGCACTATCCGCACTGAGAATCATGGCGGCTGCTAACATTGAGCAACGCCTTCTTGTGCTCTTGTACCAAGGTATTGTTCTGTCATGTATAGAATATGCATGCGCTCTCCTAACAATTAGTCCTACGCAAACAGTGAGACTGGGAAAAATTCAGAATGAGGCTATATATGCGCATCATTCTGGGATGCACCAAAGATACACCAGGAGTGTCAATGCGATTCCTTCTTGATCTCCCAACTATTGCTAACAGAATTGAAACTTGGAGGGTTCGATCATATCTAAGAATCAAAGCAAACAAGAACATCCTCTCCATGAAGAACTCATTAAGGAGAAAGGGTGTAGACTCAAGAGAGGCAGATCATGGCTGAGTCAGGCGGAAGATACGCTTAGGAAAATATGTGATCCTTCCGGAATTGAAACAGGAGAGGAATGGATTGCTGTGCCGCCTCAATTTCCGACTGCTTTTACCGTTATTACATCTATTAAGAAAAACTGCGAACAAAATAATGTATCACTGCTGAACGTGGAGGTGGAGTCTCTCTTGAATGACATCATTAATGATATAGATGTGGTTATTTACACCAATGGTTCAGTCATTCGCCAACAACGCTGTGCTTGGGCTTTTCAGCACGCTCAGGAGGGAAAATAATAAGAGAGGCCAGTGGGCCTACGCAACAACCATAAGTAGCTTGACAATGGAGGTTCGGGCGGTTACGGAGGCGGTGAACTGGTTGGCATCTCACAATGACTCTCGTGTTTTCATACTCAGTGACTCCATGAGCATGATTCGTAAAGTCGAATCAGGTATGGTGAGACGCAACTGGGTGGAGGTACTGGTACAGACAATGATCAGAGAAATCACCTTTATTTTTGTCCCTGGGCACGCAGGAGTTAGGGGTAATGAACGAGCTGATAGATTGGCTGGCTTAGCTACAATATCAGAGGGAGCTGCAATGGATCGAAGTGACATTCTTCACGCATTGAGAGAGTCTTTCCGAACAGAGGAGTTTCAGGGCTGTGAATCCCACTCGCTGACCAGATTGAAAGAGATGGGTGTCAATATTGGTGCAGCCCGAAAAGAACGACATACTAAATATGCAAAGAGATTGATTAATCAACATCGAACTGGCGTGTTGGGTCGCTGGACGCTGTTGGATTTGCTGAGGCGGAGATCGGAGCACCTATGGACATGTCCGAGTGCTATGATGATAGTCCTCATATAACTGATAACTGATCTAAAATAATGGCTCACTGAGGAGTGTCTTTCACAAACTTTCGTTATAGCTAGACACAGAATAATCAGGTAAGGTTTGATCGAACAGTGTTTGCACAAACACATACTATAAGCTTATTGTGCTTGTATATATTTGAGACGAGACAATATCAAACACCCACACATGTATACACATAAAACAGACATGCATACATCATTCAAAGTAGCTTCAAATTTATTGTAAGATGAGAACAAGGAGGTTTTTTAACAAGAACTTCAGAGGAAGCAACGAAAGCAGCGAATAAGATCAACAAATAAACAATGTACAGGTATGAAGAGCTTCCGAAAAAACAAATAGACAAACACAGGATACACAAGCACAATAAGCTTATAGCATGTGTTTGTGCAAACACGATCGAACCTTACCTGATTATTCTGTGTCTAGTTGTAACAAAGCGTTACAAATTTACGAATTTACAAATAATAAATATTCAATTTGTCTGGATGATGCTCACGATATGTGTTTCGAGAAGCAGGAGCATGTTTTTGATCAGGAACGTTCTTGTTTTTCCGTAGCAATGCACACACAGTTGGCGCATGTTACTCAGATGAGGAGACTGTCCCGGTGTAGGCAGACGAAACTCACGTATTTTTGCTGAAAGGATATGCAAGACTTACAGGATGTAGTTTGTCTTACTATAAATGTAAATCTTACTTACACGCGGGAGGGAGGGGGCGCGGCTATGAGGCTTAGTGGCTAAGCCGTTGAATTGTGAGTCGAAAGTCGGGGAGGGGCGCGGCTATGAGGCTTAGTGGCTAAGCCGTTGAATTGTGAGTCGAAAGTCGTGGAGGGGGCGCGGCTATGAGGCTTAGTGGCTAAGCCGTTGAATTGTGAGTCGAAAGTCGTGGTTCGAATCCGACAGCGCCGTTCTGTTCCAAGGTGCATTTTTTTTCAAGCGACACCTAGGATTGTTGCCATAGCTACGGATTTCGTCCTTTGTGCAATACTCTACTCGGTAGATGACATGTCATTTCTCTACAGAGAGGGGCTTAGATATATAGGTAAAACCTGACAGAGAGGGGCTTAGATATATAGGTAAAACCGGACAGAGAAGGGCTAAGCTATATAGGTAAAACCTGACAGAGAAGGGCTAAGCTATATGAATAAAACCTGACAGAGAAGGGCTAAGCTATATGGGTAAAACCTGACAGAGAAGGGCTAAGCTATATGGATAAAACCTGACAGAGAAGGGCTAAGCTATATGGGTAAAACCTGACGGAGAAGGGCTACGCTATATGGATAAAACCTGACAGAGAAGGGCTAAGCTATATGGGTAAAACATGACGGAGAAGGGCTAAGCTATATGGGTAAAACCTGACGGAGAAGGGCTACGCTATATGGATAAAACTTGACGGAGAAGGGCTAAGCTATATGGGTAAAACCTGACGGAGAAGGGCTACCAATATGGATAAAACCGGACAGAGAAGGGCTAAGCTATATGGGTAAAACCTGACAGAGAAGGGCTAAGCTATATGGGTAAAACCTGGCAGAGAAGGTCTAAGCTATATGGGTAAAACCTGACAGAGAAGAGCTAAGCTATATGGATAAAACCTGACAGAGAAGGGCTAAGCCATATGGGTAAAACCTGACAGAGAAGGGCTAAGCCATATGGGTAAAACCTGACAGAGAAGGGCTAAGCTATATGGGTAAAACCTGACAGAGAAGGGCTAAGCTATATGGATAAAACCTGTCAGAGAAGGGCTAAGCTATATGGGTAAAACCTGACAGAGAAGGGCTAAGCCATATGGGTAAAACCTGACAGAGAAGGGGTAAGCTATATGTGTAAAACCTGACAGAGAAGGGCTAAGCTATATGGGTAAAATCTGACAGAGAAGGGCTAAGCTATATAGGTAAAACCTGACAGAGAAGGGCTAAGCTATATGGGTAAAACATGACAGAGAAGGGCTAAGCTATATGGGTAAATCCTGACAGAGAAGGGCTAAGCTATATGGGTAAAACCTGACAGAGAAAGGCTAAGCTATATGGGTAAAACCTGACAGAGAAGGGCTAAGCTATATGGGTAAAACCTGACAGAGAAGGGCTAAGCTATATGGGTAAAACCTGACAGAGAAGGGCTAAGCTATATGGATAAAACCTGACAGAGAAGGGCTAAGCTATATGGGTAAAACCTGACGGAGAAGGGCTAAGCTATATGGATAAAACCTGACGGAATAGGGCTAAGCTATATGGATAAAACCTGACAGAGAAGGGCTAAGTTATATGGGTAAAACCTGACAGAGAAGGGCTAAGCTATATGGATGAAACCTGACAGAGAAGGGCTAAGCTATATGGGTAAAACCTGACAGAGAAGGGCTAAGTTATATGGGTAAAACCTGACAGAGAAGAGCTAAGCTATATGGATAAAACCTGACAGAGAAGGGATAAGCCATGTGGGTAAAACCTGACAGAGAAGGGCTAAGCTATATGGGTAAAACCTGACAGAGAAGGGCTAAACCATATAGGTAAAACCTGACAGAGAAGGGCAAAGCTATATGGGTAAAATCCGTGGAAATGAAGTCAATCCTCAGCTTTAAAACCACTTTAACCCCCACCCACACACACACACACACATACACACACACAATGCACAAAAAGCGGTTAAAAGTGATTGATGTAGAGAGAATGTAGAAGAAGAAGAAGCAGAAGTGCAGTTAGGTAGTAAGATATCTTTTTAAAGTCAAATATTCAAACACAAATAAGGACAGTTCTAACAATGTTTAATAACAAAACTAAATACAACTCACCACTGTTCCCTCTGTTTGTTTATCACGTCCACTGTTCCCTCTGTTTGTTTATCACGTCCACTGTTCCCTCTGTTTGTTTATCACGTCCACTGTCCTTCTATTTGTTTATTCATATTGTCCACTGTTCCTTCTATTTGTTTATTCATATTGTCTACTGTTCCTTCTATTTGTTTATTCATAATGTCCACTGTTCCTTCTATTTGTTTATTCATATTGTCTACTGTTCCTTCTATTTGTTTATTCATGTCTACTGTTCCTTCTATTTGTTTATTCATATTGTCCACTGTTCCTTCTATCTGTTTATTCATATTGTCTACTGTTCCTTCTATTTGTTTATCCATATTGTCTACTGTTCCTTCTATTTGTTTATTCATATTGTCTACTGTTCCTTCTATTTGTTTATTCATATTGTCTACTGTTCCTTCTATTTGTTTATTCATATTGTCCACTGTTCCTTCTATTTGTTTATTCATATTGTCTACTGTTCCTTCTATTTGTTTATTCATATTGTCTACTGTTCCTTCTATTTGTTTATTCATAATGTCCACTGTTCCTTCTATTTGTTTATTCATATTGTCTACTGTTCCTTCTATTTGTTTATTCATGTCTACTGTTCCTTCTATTTGTTTATTCATATTGTCCACTGTTCCTTCTATCTGTTTATTCATATTGTCTACTGTTCCTTCTATTTGTTTATCCATATTGTCTACTGTTCCTTCTATTTGTTTATTCATATTGTCTACTGTTCCTTCTATTTGTTTATTCATATTGTCTACTGTTCCTTCTATTTGTTTATTCATATTGTCCACTGTTCCTTCTATTTGTTTATTCATATTGTCTACTGTTCCTTCTATTTGTTTATTCATATTGTCTACTGTTCCTTCTATTTGTTTATTCATATTGTCTACTGTTCCTTCTATTTGTTTATTCATATTGTCTACTGTTCCTTCTATTTGTTTATTCATATTGTCCACTGTTCCTTCTATTTGTTTATTCATATTGTCTACTGTTCCTTCTATTTGTTTATTCATATTGTCTACTGTTCCTTCTATTTGTTTATTCATATTGTCCACTGTTCCTTCTATTTGTTTATTCATATTGTCTACTGTTCCTTCTATTTGCTTATTCATATTGTCTACTGTTCCTTCTATTTGTTTATTCATATTGTCTACTGTTCCTTCTATTTGTTTATTCATATTGTCTACTGTTCCTTCTATTTGTTTATTCATATTGTCTACTGTTCCTTCTATTTGTTTATTCATATTGTCTACTGTTCCCTCTATTTGTTTATTCATGTCTACTGTTCCTTCTATTTGTTTATTCATATTGTCCACTGTTCCTTCTATCTGTTTATTCATATTTTCTACTGTTCCTTCTATTTGTTTATTCATAATGTCCACTGTTCCTTCTATTTGTTTATTCATATTATCTACTGTTCCTTCTATTTGTTTATTCATGTCTACTGTTCCTAATATTTGTTTATTCATATTTTCCACTGTTCCTTCTATCTGTTTATTCATATTGTCTACTGTTCCTTCTATTTGTTTATTCATATTGTCTACTGTTCCTTCTATTTGTTTATTCATATTGTCTACTGTTCCTTCTATTTGTTTATTCATATTGTCCACTGTTCCTTCTATTTGTTTATTCATATTGTCTACTGTTCCTTCTATTTGTTTATTCATATTGTCTACTGTTCCTTCTATTTGTTTATTCATATTGTCTACTGTTCCTTCTATTTGTTTATTCATATTGTCTACTGTTCCTTCTATTTGTTTATTCATATTGTCTACTGTTCCTTCTATTTGTTTATTCATATTGTCTACTGTTCCTTCTATTTGTTTATTCATATTGTCCACTGTTCCTTCTATTTGTTTATTCATATTGTCTACTGTTCCTTCTATTTGTTTATTCATATTGTCTACTGTTCCCTCTATTTGTTTATTCATATTGTCTACTGTTCCTTCTATTTGTTTATTCATATTGTCTACTGTTCCTTCTATTTGTTTATTCATATTGTCCACTGTACCTTCTATTTGTTTATTCATATTGTCTACTGTTCCTTCTATTTGTTTATTCATATTGTCTACTGTTCCTTCTATTTGTTTATTCATATTGTCTACTGTTCCTTCTATTTGTTTATTCATATTGTCTACTGTTCCTTCTATTTGTTTATTCATATTGTCTACTGTTCCTTCTATTTGTTTATTCATAATGTCCACTGTTCCCTCTAGTGCAGTGGTTCTCAACCTCCCTAATGTCGCAACCCCTTAATACAGTTTCACATGTTGTGGTGACGCCCAACCATAGCATTATTTTCGTTGCTACTTCATAACTGTAATTTTGCTACTGTTGTGAATCGTAATGTAAATATCTGATATGCAGGATGTATTTTCATTGTTACAAATTGAACATAATTGAAGCATAGTGATTAATAACAGAAACAATATGTAATTATCAGTGGCGGCTGGGGATCATTTTGGTTGGTGGGGCCAGACATACATTTTTCGGAAAAAATGATTTTTGGGGTTCTTATGTTTTAATTTATAAAATAATAAATACACGTTACACATTATCTTTGGTGAGGCCCGGCCCCAGTGGCCCTTAATGACGAGCCGCCACTGGTAATTATATATTGTGAAATATTATTTCTAATTATGATAAATATGTGTTTTCCGATGGTCTTAGGCGACCCTGTGAAATGGTCGTTCGACCCCCAAATAGGTTGCAACCTACAGGTTGGGAACTACTGTGCTAGTGTGAATGAGGTTAATTTGACATAAGTTCTAGCGGTTACAGGGTAGCAAGTATGTCTGCCAGGTCTACTATTTGATTTTTACATTGATCCGTAATATGTGTAGTTTACACCCAGAACCACTTTTAATGAATGGTTTGTTTAGCATAGTTTCCGCACTTTATGTTTGCTGGGAATAAACAGAACAGAGAAACGAAAGCTTGTCTATCGATTTCTAGTTGGAAACGCAAGTCTGTCAAATACATGAGGTTTTAAAAGCTAAAGTCAAACTTGCTTGATAAGATAATTTCATTGATATGTATCTCGTATATGTTCTCTCTCATGTTCATAGCAAGTACATCAAACTTCTCTCTATGTCACAATAAACATATTCACAGACAAATAAATAAACATCTCTCTCTCTCTCTCTATGTCACAATAAACATATTCACAGACAAATAAATAAATATCTCTCTCTCTCTCATGTCACAATAAACATATTCACAGACAAATAAACTAAACATTCTCTCTCTCTCTCTCTCTCTCTCTCTCTCTCTATGTCACAATAAACATATTCACAGACAAATAAATAAACATCTCTCTCTCTTTGTCACAATAAACATATTAAAAGAAAATAAATAAACGTCTCTCTCTCTCTCTCTCTCTCTCTATCACAATAAACATATTCAAAGACAAATAAATAAATATCTCTCTCTCTTTGTCACAATAAACATATTCAAAGAAAATAAATAAACGTCTCTCTCCTCTCTCTCATCTCTCTCTCTCTATCCATAAACATATTCAAAGACAAATAGATAAACCTTCTCTTAACATAGATAATCTAAAAGAGCAGAAAAGTAAAAGTGATTTCACGCCAACATGTAAAGACAACATTCCTCAACATGTAAAACAAATTACTAATCATGTAAAGACAACATTCACTTCAATCATGTAAAGACAACATTCACAACATGTAAGACAAATTCCAAATGTAAAGACAACATTCCGTCAACATGTAAATCAACATCGTCAATGTAAAGACAACATCACTCAATATGTAAAGACAACATTCACTCAATGTAAAGACAACATTCAACGTCTAAATGTAAAGAAACATTCACGCAATTTAAAGTAGACATACGCGTCAATATAAAGACAAATTAATCGCTGTGTAAAGACAACATTTCAGCGTAGTACAACATTAGGTAAAGCAGCATTGTAAACGTAGACATATATTACATAGCAAGGTGAAATAGACAAATTCAGCATGTTCTGTTGTGAAAGACACTATTATTACATAGAGAAGTAAACTGTGCTTTGTAAAGTAGTAATATTACATAAGAGAGAGAGAGATAAGAGAGAGGACTGTTCTGTTGTGAAAGTACTATATATTACATGAGAGAGAACTGGCTGTTGTGAAAGTAGCTATATATTACATAGAGAGAGAGAGAGAGAGGATCTGTTGTAAAGTAGCTATATATTACATTAGAGAGAAGAGAGAGCTGGCTGTTGTAAAGTAGCTATATATTACATTAGAGAGAGAGAGAGAGCTGCGCTGTTGTAAAAGTAGCTATATATTACATTAGAGAGAGAGAGAGAGAGCTGCGCTGTTGTAAAAGTAGCTATATATTACATTAGAGAGAGAGAGAGAGAGCTGCGCTGTTGTAAAAGTAGCTATATATTACATTAGAGAGAGAGAGAGAGAGAGCTGCGCTGTTGTAAAAGTAGCTATATATTACATTAGAGAGAGAGAGAGAGAGAGCTGCGCTGTTATAAAAGTAGCTATATATTACATTAGAGAGAGAGAGAGGGAGAGAGCTGCGCTGTTGTAAAAGTAGCTTTATATGACATTAGAGAGAGAGAGAGCTGCGCTGTTGTAAAAGTAGCTATATATTACATTAGAGAGAGAGAGAGAGAGAGAGCTGCGCTGTTGTAAAAGTAGCTATATATTACATTAGAGAGAGAGAGCTGCGCTGCTGTAAAAGTAGTTATATATTACATTAGAGAGAGAGAGAGAGCTGCGCTGCTGTAAAAGTAGCTATATATTACATTAGAGAGAGAGAGAGCTGCGCTGTTGTAAAAGTAGCTATATATTACATTAGAGAGAGAGAGAGAGAGAGCTGCGCTGTTGTAAAAGTAGCTATATATTACATTAGAGAGAGAGAGCTGCGCTGCTGTAAAAGTAGTTATATATTACATTAGAGAGAGAGAGAGAGCTGCGCTGCTGTAAAAGTAGCTATATATTACATTAGAGAGAGAGAGAGAGCTGCGCTGCTGTAAAAGTAGTTATATATTACATTAGAGAGAGAGAGAGAGCTGCGCTGTTGCAAAAGTAGCTATATATTACTTGAGAGAGAGAGAGAGAGAGCTGTGCTGTTGTAAAAGTAGCTATATATTACATTAGAGAGAGCGCGTTGTGCCTTATTGCACTGTTCAGGGCCGTATGATATAATAAGAGGGAAGGGTTACCAGTGACAAAAAATGTTGACAGCTGTACATCATTTTAAGGTGTGTAACAGTTGTCGTTCAAGAGGTAGAATCATATCAATACTCGAGCAGCAATGTAGACAAAGAATTTGGAACATATAGAGATGTCCAAATAAGAATACAGAAGGCAAGCGGAGTTTTCATTGCACTGGGAAACATATAGAAGTCTAAAGACATCAAATCTAGAACAAAGCTTTGGATATTTAACTCTAATGTTAAAGCAGTGAAATAATTCAAATACTTAGGAAGCATATTCACAGAAAACGGAAGACTAGATAGAGAGATAGAGGCTAGAGTGCAAAAGCAAATGCTGTAACCTACCAGCTAGCCCCATTGTTAAGGCACCCAAAACGTTCACAGGCAGCTAAGCAACAGATGATCAACAGCATGTTTATACCTACTTTGTGTTACCAGAGCCAAACATGGACATTGAGCAAAGCGCAGTTACAAAAATAACTACATGTGAAATGCGTTGCCTGCGAAAAGTTACCAACAACACCAGAAAAGACAGAGTCACCAACATCAGCATAAGAAATAAAGTTGGCACAGAACCTTGCTTGAACTACATTGAGAAACAAAGAATGAAGTGGTTTGGCCATTTAATAAGAATGCATCCAAACTCCACAGTATACAGAGTCTTCTACAACAGAACATCGGGAAAGAAGGCAAGAGGAAGACCACGGAAAAAATGGTTAGATGGCATAGCAGAATCCTGTGAAAGAGCAAAGATAACAATCACACAAGCCACCAGAACAGCGCAAGACAAAAACAGAAAACCACGACACTGGGCAACAACCCGGTAGCAGTGTAACGACAAAAGAAGAAGAAGAAGTTAAAGCAGTTCTGCTGTATAGGTCAGAAACATGGAGAACTACTAAAACAATAACACATAAACTGTAAACATTCATCAACTGGTGTCTGCGGAGAATAGAGGGACTGAGATGGTATGACAGCGTTATAAATGAGTAACTTATGGAGAGAACAAGACATATTCCAGTGAACCAAGAGGTTAAGAAAAGAGGCTGTCGCAGGATAGGACACACTTTGCGAAAACCTGAAGGGAATGTAACAAGAAGGATGCTTTCCTGGAACCCGTAACGACAGCGAAAGAAGGGGAGGCCTAGACATACACGGAGACAAGATTTGGAGGCAGAGATCAGCAATATAAAGAAGAGCTGGAGGGAGCTGCATGAGATAACGAGAGATAGGAAGACTTGGCATGAGTTGGTTGAGGGCCTATGCCCCAATCCTGGTTTAAAAGGCAGAGAGAGAGAGAGAGAGAGAGAGAGCAGTTGTCGTAACGTTTATTCCACCAATCTTTAAACCAATCTGCCAATCAGGCTAGTGCTATCTTCTCTACCACTCTCCAACACACATATAAATAATACACAAAGCAAAATTGTTGTTCTAGATATAGTCACGTTTATCATATTATTAATTTGTATTTGCATTCATATTAATAAATATGTGTAGCACATTTTATTTCATTAAACAATGAGCACTTATGGACTAATTGGTTCCATGTGCAGGAATGATGTTCCGACGACTAAACTCGACTAAACAAAGTGTTGACTCACAACCAAAAATCTCTCAGCCCTCTCAAACATTTTAAAAAGTAAGATAGCGATGATATATTGTCTGTTTAAACATTAATTTCTTACCTTTGTATTTGATCTAATTGTGTCTTGCTGTCTTCATTGTGTCTGCACAAGATGATGATGCTCTCCAAATGATCAATTAGTTTGCTTTCTTGATTAATCAAAGATGTGATTCGTGCAATAGAAGAAAATACTTCAGCATGCGACTTGTCCAGATGTAAGAAAATAAATGTTAGTATGGTCACTAGTACAGCTAGGAACATAATGATTGTCTTGTCCCTCTCTTGTTGATATACAATACAAATGTGTTAGGCTAACAATAGCTAGAAGAATACTTCAGTGCGACAAATGGTCGGCAGTTTGTTGATAATGAGTGCTTTATTGTCCCTTATTATATCCATTACACACAGGCAGGATATTGTTTCCCTTGATCAGATTGTAGCAAATAGCAAACCTGTTTTCTCTACAGTTTTGTCTTATTTTATTCTTTCAATAAATCTGGTATGGACTGTGCTAATGTTTACAATCGTTCATTTGATTAAACACTTTCATGATAGACTTGAATAACGTGATTTAGGAAGAAAAAGTTACACAAGAAGTGTCTATCATGACCATACACTTTCATTCAGCTATTTAATATTCTTCAGCTGTATTATCCAGTCTTTCTCTTTCCCATTTCTCCTAGCCCACATAAACAAAGAATTTTTTTTTTCAACGAATGAAAACAATGTTTCGGAATTTAAAATAAATATGCACACTGAAACGTAATCATTTATTCTGCAAAAATATACATGATAAAATAATAAGTATATTATATGGTCTTTCCACTCTTTATAGACGGTTAATTGGCAATTGTTCTTTCCACTCTTTATAGACGGTTAATTGGCAATTGTTCTACTGTGACAACTTCTGAGTTTTCTCTTTGTCTTTTGCCTTTATAGACGGTCAATTGGCAAGTGTTTGACTGTGACAAGTTCTCTGTTTTTCTTTGTCTTTCAGCTTGTTTCTAAGTCTCTTTTCATAAGATTCTGTGACTTTGCGTAATGTTATTTTTCACGTAACTCAGTCATCAGATAGTTTTTTCCATTTGTTGGGACCAATAGAAAAATTATTCATTGAGGTTTTGCTCCTTATATCTGAGCAGTGGTATACCTTGGTGTCTCTTCCCCTGCGAAAGTTCACAAAACAACATTTGTAGTGGTATGCGACAGTTATCCATTCTTCTCACATTACCTAACCATCTTAGTCTTCTACTGCTGAGCATGCCCATGACTGAAGGCAAGTTTGCACGTTGCAGTATTTCACGTACATTGACCACATTTGTAAAATAGCTAACACCAGCGAAGGAAACAACCTCGGAGAACTCTTAAATGAATTTCTTTTGCAGACGATCAGGCAATCATATCAACAACAGAAGAACAGCTACAACAACACATCAACAGACTCCAGTTAGCATGTAACGAATACAACATGAGAATTAACATCGACAAAACAGAAGTAATGACATTCGCCAGAGAGGAAAACACTACCAACATCTCCATCGATAATCATCTACTAAATCAAGCAAAAGATTTCACATACCTGGGGAGCATTTTTCAGCAAATGGAAGAATAACTAATGAAATTCAACACAGATGCAACAAAGCAAACCAAATGATAGGGCAAATGGCGCCAATTTTAAGATGCAAACACGTCACCATGAACACAAAAAGAGCAATGTTCAACACAATCTTTCTCCCACATTATGTTACCAGTGCCAAACCTGGACGCTGACAACAAAGGATAGAAGAAAACTAGTCACAACAGAGATGAAGTGTCTACGCAGAATGCTGGGTAACAAGAAGAGACCGGTTGAGAAATGAAGACATCAGGAAAAAGTGGGTACAACATCAGTACTAGACTTCATCAAGAAACAACAAATTAAATGGTTCGGTCACGTAAGCAGATTACCATCAGACAGTGCACCCTAAAGAGCAATGCTGCTCCGATACAATGGGTACAAAGCAAAAGGCCGGCCACGCAAAAGATGGACCTCAGAGATAACAGAGGCGACGAAAGAGACTATCTACGAAGCGCATACTAGGCCCGTTTTAGAAATCTCTTCCTGACCTGACGCTGTGAGGCATACAGGATTCGAGAAAGAAAGAAAGTATTTCAGAGTTGGTTATCTTGTCGTACCACCTAATGTTCATAATCTTGCTTAGACATCGAAAGTTAAAGATGTTACTTGAGTATGATGTCCATGTTTCTGATCCATATAGTAAATGGCTAATTACACAGGCTCGATATATTTTAATCTTTAAATGCAGTGTTAATTTATTGTTGTTGACTTTGATAGTTTGCCGAATGTAGTAGCCGCGCTGCCTATTCCAGAGTTGATTTCTTCATCAAGAGAAAAGCTGGCAGTTACTATGGGCACAGGATAGCAGAAATTTGTAACTGGGGTTAGATGGTTACCGTTTAAAGTAATATTTGTTGATGTATTATTTCCCTGACATTAACCACTGTTTTGGTGACACTTATATACGTATAATGCTGTGTGCAGAAATAGCAACATCGCTAAATAAATCTTTCACAATTTGAGATATATGACTACCTGTGAAGACGGCGACGGCTTACCTGTATGGAGAGAGACACCAGTCAAATGGTAAGCAGGCCTCACGCAAAAACAAGTCAGATGCACAATACCAGGACTCATGACTAACGCTTGAATTCACAGCGCGTGATCACAGAAGAAGGTATATGATAATGGTGATAATGAATAAAAGTAAGAGATGAACATCAGAATGGTTTCAGGTGCACAATGGAATAAAAGTAAGAGATCAACATCAGAATGGTTTCAGGTGCACAATGGAATAAAAGTAAGAGATGAACATCAGAATGGTTTCAGGTGCACAATGGAATAAAAGTAAGAGATCAACATCAGAATGGTTTCAGGTGCACAATGGAATAAAAGTAAGAGATCAACATAAGAATGGTTTCAGGTGCACAATATAATAAAAGTAAGAGATGAATATCAGAATGGTTTCAGGTGCACAATATAATAAAAGTAAGAGATGAATATCAGAATGGTTTCAGGTGCACAATATAATAAAAGTAAGAGATGAATATCAGAATGGTTTCAGGTGCACAATGGAATAAAAGTAAGAGATCAACATCAGAATGGTTTCAGGTGCACAATATAATAAAAGTAAGAGATGAATATCAGAATGGTTTCAGGTGCACAATGGAATAAAAGTAAGAGATGAATATCAGAATGGTTTCAGGTGCACAATGGAATAAAAGTAAGAGATGAACATCAGAATGGTTTCAGGTGCACAATGGAATAAAAGTAAGAGATGAACATCAGAATGGTTTCAGGTGCACAATGGAATAAAAGTAAGAGATGAACATCAGAATGGTTTCAGGTGCACAATATAATAAAAGTAAGAGATGAATATCAGAATAGTTTCAGGTGCACAATGGAATAACAGTAAGAGATGAACATCAGAATGGTTTCAGGTGCACAATGGAATAAAAGTAAGAGATGAACATCAGAATGGTTTCAGGTGCACAATGGAATAAAAGTAAGAGATGAACATCAGAATGGTTTCAGGTGCACAATGGAATAAAAGTAAGAGATGAACATCAGAATGGTTTCAGGTGCACAATGGAATAAAAGTAAGAGATCAACATCAGAATGGTTTCAGGTGCACAATGGAATAAAAGTAAGAGATGAATATCAGAATAGTTTCAGGTGCACAATATAATAAAAGTAAGAGATGAACATCAGAATGGTTTCAGGTGCACAATGGAATAAAAGTAAGAGATCAACATCAGAATGGTTTCAGGTGCACAATATAATAAAAGTAAGAGATGAATATCAGAATGGTTTCAGGTGCACAATGGAATAAAAGTAAGAGATGAATATCAGAATGGTTTCAGGTGCACAATGGAATAAAAGTAAGAGATCAACATCAGAATGGTTTCAGGTGCACAATATAATAAAAGTAAGAGATGAACATCAGAATGGTTTCAGGTGCACAATGGAATAAAAGTAAGAGATGAACATCAGAATGGTTTCAGGTGCACAATGGAATAAAAGTAAGAGATGAACATCAGAATGGTTTCAGGTGCACAATATAATAAAAGTAAGAGATGAATATCAGAATAGTTTCAGGTGCACAATGGAATAACAGTAAGAGATGAACATCAGAATGGTTTCAGGTGCACAATGGAATAAAAGTAAGAGATGAACATCAGAATGGTTTCAGGTGCACAATGGAATAAAAGTAAGAGATGAATATCAGAATGGTTTCAGGTGCACAATGGAATAAAAGTAAGAGATGAACATCAGAATGGTTTCAGGTGCACAATGGAATAAAAGTAAGAGATGAATATCAGAATGGTTTCAGGTGCACAATGGAATAAAAGTAAGAGATGAATATCAGAATGGTTTCAGGTGCACAATGGAATAAAAGTAAGAGATGAATATCAGAATGGTTTCAGGTGCACAATGGAATAAAAGTAAGAGATGAACATCAGAATGGTTTCAGGTGCACAATGGAATAAAAGTAAGAGATGAACATCAGAATGGTTTCAGGTGCACAATGGAATAAAAGTAAGAGATGAATATCAGAATGGTTTCAGGTGCACAATGGAATAAAAGTAAGAGATCAACATCAGAATGGTTTCAGGTGCACAATATAATAAAAGTAAGAGATGAACATCAGAATAGTTTCAGGTGCACAATGGAATAAAAGTAAGAGATGAACATCAGAATGGTTTCAGGTGCACAATATAATAAAAGTAAGAGATGAACATCAGAATAGTTTCAGATGCACAGTGGAATAAAAGTAAGAGAGGAACGTCAGAATGGTTTCAGGTGCACAATGGAATAAAAGTAACATTACATTCCGTAAACATACTTATTGAATATGTATGCAGAAAATATCAAAAGAATAAGAATCAGAAAAATCAAGATTCTTTGGACATATAATCCGAAGAGAAGGTTTAGAACATTTGGTCACTATAGGTAAATTTCAGGGAAGGAGAGATCGTGGAAGCAGAAGAAGAAGATGTTGTATGGGCTGACATCGTGGTTCGACAAAAGATCGACATCAGAACTGATTAACTGCACCAAGGAGAGAGAGAGTTGTGAAGAAACATGATCGCCTACGCCGGCAGGCGTGGCACTTGATTGATTGATTGATAATATTTAAGAGAAATGGCTGATACAGAAGATAAATTACTTTGAACATATCAAATAACATCCCTAAATTATTAAGCAAAGATGCCGAGCCTAATCTAGTGAAAAAAAGTAATTACAATGGAACATCTCCATTACATGTTTCCAGAAGACAGCTGGATAAGAATTTACACAGATGGATCGGCAATGGAGGCAACCATGAATGGTGGAGCAGGAGTGTACATTAGGTACCCAGATGCTACCACTGTGTCTCTAGCGGCTCCTACTGGAAGAATATGTTCCAACTACAAAGCAGAACTCATAGCCCTTCTGATGGCAGCACAGCACATGAATAAGCTGCAAGCAGCTGCAAACAAGATGGTATTTCTTACACTCATTGTCAGCTATACAAGCCCTGGAGGCTAAATCCACTGACAGCACAGTACAAAAACTACAAAGAGAACTTGCTCAGCTTTCAGAAAAGGCAGAAATTCACTTGCAGTGGATTCCATCTCACTGTGGCATTGCAGGCAATGAGAGTGCTGATGTCTTAGCTAAGGAGGGCAGTGCCAAAGAGCAAATTTACCAACCCTTGTCTTTTCAAGAGGTCAAAACCCTCATACAGAGAAAATCTGCAGTAGACTGGAAAACAAACACTGGATATGATTATGGAAAAGACTCCCTCAAAGACCTAAGCAGAACAGACCAGGTCATTATATTTCGACTACGCACCGGACACTGCAGACTCAACAAACACTTATACAGACTAGGAATAAGTCAAACAGCTCTCTGCCAGTGTCAGCAGGCAGAACAGACACCAGAGCATATCCTGCAAGACTGTCCTCTTCTGTGTGAGCTGAGAAGCAACATGTGGCCACACCCAGTCGACCTGAAAACTAAGCTTTGGGAAACCTGACAGACCTGAAGCTGTCTGCCCAGTTTGTGGTCCACAGTAAATTAAGCGCATGACCAGAGATCGCTGAAGAAGAAGAAGAAATAACATGATTCTGTGGAGATGGTTCTGTATGGCATGACACTGGGCACACAGACGGGGAAGAGGAAGACCAAGGAGAAGATGGATGCAAGGTATCACAGACGGGGAAGAGGAAGACCAAGGAGAAGATGGATGCAAAGTATCATAGACGTAGACATTAACTGAAACATACGACAACATATCACACATGAGGCATTAATTGTTGTCGAGCGAGAGTTCCATATCACACATCCATGGAGCGTTTAGAATTGCACGGAGCCGAGAGTTCCATTCACATGCCATGAAGGCATTTAGAATTGTGCACGGTACCTGCGGAAAGCCATTATACACACATGCAATAGGCATTAGATGTTGTCACGTGAGCCGAGGTTCCATATCACATGCCATGGAGATAGAATTGTTGTCACGTGAGCCGAGAGTTCATATCACAATGCCATGAAGGCATTTAGAATTGTGTCACGTGAGCGAGAGTTCCATATCACAGCCATGGGAAACCTGACAGATGGAAGGATTTAGATTGTTGTCACGTGAGCCGAGAGTTCCATATCACACATGCCATGAAGGCATTTAGAATTGTTGTCACGTGAGCCGAGAGTTCCATATCACACATGCCATGAAGGCATTTAGAATTGTTGTCACGTGAGCCGAGAGTTCCATATCACACATGCCATGGGGAAGTAGGACAGATTCCAAAGCAGAAGTGTTAGAATGTGTCAGGCGAATTATAACAAGACGAACATATGAAGGATTGAATTTTTCACGGAGCCGAGAGTTCCATATCACACATGCCATGGAGGCATTTAGAATTGTTGTCACGTGAGCCGAGAGTTCCATATCACACATGCCATGAAGGCATTTAGAATTGTTGTCACGTGAGGCCGAGAGAGTTCTTCATATCAACACATGCCATGAGGATAGAATTGTTGTCACGTGAGCCGAGAGTTCCATATCACAATCCATGAGGCATTTAGAATTGTTGTCACGTGAGCCGAAGTTCCATATCACATGCCATGGAGGATTTAGAATTGTGTACGTGAGCCGAGAGTTCATATCACAATGCCATGAAGGCATTTAGAATTGTTGTCACGTGAGCGAGAGTTCCATATCACACATGCCATGAGCATTAGAATGTTGTCACGGCAGATTCTATCAACATGCCATGAGCAATTTGTCACGTGAGCCGAGAGTTCCATATCACACATGCCATGAAGGCATTTAGAATTGTTGTCACGTGAGCCGAGAGTTCCATATCACACATGCCATGGAGGCATTTAGAATTGTTGTCACGTGAGCCGAGAGTTCCATATCACACATGCCATGGAGGCATTTAGAATTGTTGTCACGTGAGCCGAGAGTTCCATATCACACATGCCATGGAGGCATTTAAAATTGTTGTCACGTGAGCCGAGAGTTCCATATCACACATGCCATGGAGGCATTTAGAATTGTTGTCACGTGAGCCGAGAGTTCCATATCACACATGCCATGGAGGCATTTAGAATTGTTGTCACGTGAGCCGAGAGTTCCATATCACACATGCCATGGAGGCATTTAGAATTGTTGTCACGTGAGCCGAGAGTTCCATATCACACATGCCATGGAGGCATTTAGAATTGTTGTCACGTGAGCCGAGAGTTCCATATCACACATGCCATGGAGGCTTTAAATTGTTGTCACGTGAGCCGAGAGTTCCATATCACACATGCCATGAGAGGCATTTAAATTGTTGTCACGTGAGCCGAGAGTTCCATATCACACATGCCATGGAGGCATTTAGAATTGTTGTCACGTGAGCCGAGAGTTCCATATCACACATGCCATGGAGCATTAGAATTGTTGTCACGTGAGCCGAGAGTTCCATATCACACATGCCATGAAGGCATTTAGAACTGTTGTCACGTGAGCCGAGAGTTCAATATCACACATGCCATGAAGGCATTTAGAATTGTTGTCACGTGAGCCGAGAGTTCCATATCACACATGCCATGGAGGCATTTAGAATTGTTGTCACGTGAGCCGAGAGTTCCATATCACACATGCCATGGAGGCATTTAGAATTATTGTCACGTGAGCCGAGAGTTCTATATCACACATGCCATAGAGACAGAATTGTTGTCACGTGAGCCGAGAGTTCCATATCACACATGCCATGAAGGCATTTAGAATTGTTGTCACGTGAGCCGAGAGTTCTATATCACACATGCCATGGAGGCATTTAGAATTGTTGTCACGTGAGCAGAGAGTTCCATATCACACATGCCATGGAGGTATTTAGAATTGTTGTCACGTGAGCCGAGAGTTCCATATCACACATGCCATGAAGGCATTTAGAATTGTTGTCACGTGAGCCGAGAGTTCCATATCCCACATGCCATGAAGGCATTTAGAATTGTTGTCACTTGAGCCGAGAGTTCTATATCACACATGCCATGAAGGCATTTAGAATTGTTGTCACGTGAGCCGAGAGTTCCATATCACACATGCCATGAAGGCATTTAGAATTGTTGTCACGTGAGCCGAGAGTTCCATATCACACATGCCATGGAGGCATTTAGAATTGTTTTCACGTGAGCCGAGAGTTCCATATCACACATGCCATTAAGGCATTTAGAACTGTTGTCACGTGAGCCGAGAGTTCCATATCACACATGCCATGAAGGCGTTTAGAACTGTTGTCACGTGAGCCGAGAGTTCCATATCACACATGCCATGAAGGCATTTAGAACTGTTGTCACGTGAGCCGAGAGTTCCATATCACACATGCCATGAAGGCATTTAGAACTGTTGTCACGTGAGCCGAGAGTTCCATATCACACATGCCATGGAGGCATTTAGAATTGTTGTCACGTGAGCCGAGAGTTCCAAAATCGACAAAATAGATGTTGATAAAGATGAAGATGATGATGATGTTAATGATGATAATGATGTAAATGATGATAATGATTCAAAGTGAGAGATGAACATCAGAAGGTTTCAGATACGAAATGAAATAATGTAAGATTGCATTCTCTAACCAAATTTATTGAATATGTATGCAGAAAATGTTACATTAAATGATAAACTAACTAAAACAATGAACATATTGATCGGCTCACAATTAGTGGTAGAAATACAATCCTAGATCTCATACAAGATCTCTATTACCCTAACAAATCATATCAAGACATTAGAACAGTCAATATTAACTGATTACAACGCACAATCAAGACCAGGATCGTTTTTCCAAACACACAAACACACACACATACAATTATTCCACTGACATAATAAGATCCAACCCAAATTTACTATCAGTAATGTAGGAAATGTGTCAAATTTACTATCAGTAATGTAGGAAATGTGTCAAATTTACTATCAGTAATGTAGAAAATGTGACAAATTTACTATCAGTAATTGAGGAAAATGTGACAAATTTACTATCAGTAATGTAGAAAATGTGACAAATTTACTATCAGTAATGTAGGAAAATGTGACAAATTTAATATCAGTAATGTAGGAAAATGTGACAAATTTACTATCAGTAATGTAGAAAATGTGACAAATTTACTATCAGTAATGTAGAAAATGTGACAAATTTACTATCAGTAATGTAGGAAAATGTGACAAATTTACTATCAGTAATGTAGGAAAATGTGACAAATTTACTATCAGTAATGTAGAAAATGTGACAAATTTACTATCAGTAATGTAGAAAATGTGACAAATTTACTATCAGTAATGTAGGAAAATGTGACAAATTTACTATCAGTAATGTAGGAAGTAATTGAGGAAAAATGTGACAAATTGTGAAAGAAAAGGGTCTTCTTTCGTTACGGCCCCATCTTTGTGACAAACTCTCCTTGGCTGTATGACGTTTCTGCCACAAGATGTTCATAGAACTACACACCAGATCTCAAATCTTCAATTCTTGAATGGATTCTCTCTCAATTGGTGCGATGCATCAAGTATATGGAAAACAAATACCAGAAGAAGAGAAGGAACAGTAAACAATCAAAATATTAGCCTATTCCAAATGTATGGAATACGTCAATGTCACAAGAAAAGAACTTTTCAATATTAATTTCTACAACTATTCCAAATGTATGGAATACGTCAATGTCACAAGAAAAGAACTCTTCAATATTAATTTCTACAACTATTCCAAATGTATGGAATACGTCAATGTCACAAGAAAAGAACTTTTCAATATTAATTTCTACAACTATTCCAAATGTATGGAATACGTCAATGTCACAAGAAAAGAACTCTTCAATATTAATTTCTACAACTATACAAAATGCAAATATCTCAAGAAAACCACCAACACATTTTGTTTTCTTTTCTTATTCCAACCTAATTGAAAATGTCAATATCACAAGAAAAACTCAAATATTTACTTATCAAGATTTAATCTTCTGAAACTCTTAAACAGAAAGAAATAAACTATATCCACAAATTTTTATATTCCGGTTTTATCCTCTCATCCAATAATCAAAATTTCGTAACTCTAAAGGTACAAAAAAACACGTTAACAACAATACATTTAGTTTACTACCCGATACAGAAGTGTCTATTTTGTTTCATTTCATAATTCGTTTACTCTAACGGTCAAAAATGGTATCTCTCTATGACAGTCTCTATCCCTATTTTTGGCCAACTGACCAAATCTGCCTAACTGTCGAGCCTACTCGGTCGTCCACTATCTCTGACTGTATGTCTGGCTAACCTCTCTTATCTTGTTCCTCTAAATGTCCATCCTATCTCTCTATAACGGTCACTATGTCCCTAGTTTTGTAGTCTCCATCCCTACTCTCCGTCCATCTGTCTAAATCTGCCTAACTGTCTAATATTTCTTTTGTCGGTTCCAACCTCTAACTCTATGTCTAGCTAATCCATCTCATCTGGCTAATCCATCTCGTCTAGCTAATCCATCTCGTCTGGCTAATCCATTCTTCTATGACAGTTCCTACATCTCCATTTTATAGTCTCTATTCCTGTATGCGTCCAACGATCGAAAATCTGTCAATTTGTATTCCTAAATTATGTCCTTCGAACTAGCAGTCCGCGTCCTGCTTCCATGTCGGTCTCTAGCTAAGTGTCCAGCCTGGTTACCACAAATTACGTCATTTCATGACTCTCTTTCAAAAGCCGTGCGTTATATTGCGCTTTAGTAGAATATTTGATTTTCCCTGTGACCACAATGTCACAAAATTTGCTATCAGTAATGGAGAAAAATGTGACAAATTTGCTATCAGTAATGGAGGGAAATGTGACAAATTTGCTATCACTACCAAATGTCCCACATATTGAATATCATGTCTCCATATACAATTAGCAAGAATGGAGACTATACAGAAATAAGTTAGAAGACCTGCTGTGTCTCCAGGAAGGTGAGGTAGGGAATGACCAAGACAACTCGACCAACTTGACATAATAGGTATATGGAGGAAGCGAGAGATCTGGTTAGAAATGTAGCATATTTCAGACCGTCTATGATGAGAGCAGCGCTCTATAAGAGAACATGCCAGATGATGTTAGAGAATATAAACATGTCTTGCAACGCATCATGATGATAGTAGTCTTAAAATAAATAGGTAAGACACCTTATGAGAAAATATTTGCTATATTACTCACAACAACAGAGTAACAATAGTGAGAAACTTTGTGAGAAAATGATTGCTATATTACTCACAACAACAAAGTCAGAATAATTAGTTGGTCATAAATAGAAAGAATACATCACTAATTGTTTGTGAAGAAATCAACAAGTAAATGGAGTTGTTCAGTTAATAACAGCAAGCTTTAAGAGATTTAGCATTGAATGAATAACATTTTGTGAACGTATATATACGGTAGAATTGAGCTCTATAGTATTAGTATTAGAGACAGTCGTGCTATAACATAGAAAGTATATATACGACGGAAGTGAGTTCTATAGTATTAGAGAAAGTCGTGCTATAATATGGAAGCCAAAAACTCAGAATAAATAAACAAGAAAATACAGAGATATGGCTTGACCATGAGACATTTCTCATGAACAGAATGCAGACACATTTCTCATGGACAGAATGCAGACACATTTCTCATGGACAGAATGCAGACACATTTCTCATGGACAGAATGCAGACACATTTCTCATGGACAGAATGCAGACACATTTCTCATGGACAGAATACAGTCATATTTCTCATGGACAGAATGCAGACACATTTCTCATGGACAGAATGCAAAATAACACATAATAGTGTCAGTTAACGGTATTGTTTTGAATATGTTGTCATTTTGTAGTCAAGTAATGGTTGTCATTTTGTAGTCAAGTAATGATTGTCATTTTGTAGTCAAGTAATGGTTATCATTTTGTAGTCAAGTAATGGTTGTCATTTTGTAGTCAAGTAATGGTTATCATTTTGTAGTCAAGTAATGGTTGTCATTTTGTAGTCAAGTAATGGTTGTCATTTTGTAGTCAAGTAATGGTTGTCATTTTGTAGTCAAGTAATGGTTGTCATTTTGTAGTTAAGTAATGGTTGTCATTTTGTAGTCAAGTAATGGTTGTCATTTTGTAGTCAAGTAATGGTTGTCATTTTGTAGTCAAGTAATGGTTGTCATTTTGTAGTAAAGTAATGGTTATCATTTTGTAGTCAAGTAATGGTTGTCATTTTGTAGTCAAGTAATGGTTGTCATTTTGTAGTCAAGTAATGGTTGTCATTTTGTAGTTAAGTAATGGTTGTCATTTTGTAGTCAAGTAATGGTTGTCATTTTGTAGTCAAGTAATGGTTGTCATTTTATAGTCAAGTAATGGTTGTCATTTTGTAGTCAAGTAATGGTTACAGGTAAATTTGTCACCACAAGTGATAGTTGACTATATAGATATGACTTTGGATGTGTTTACAGTTCACCTTCAATATGAACAGTTTTTGTTGTTTTCGATCCAGAAACACTTGAGCTTTCAGCTCATCGGCTCGGTGCCATGGACATCGTAATACTTCGGTTCGGTGCCACAAACACCGTAAATCTGGAGAACCTGTGGCTTTTCTGCCAGCCCACGGAATTGAACCGCACTCACAGGGGACTTGTCACCCATCGTCCAACGCGCTACGAACACGCTGGGCAGACGGGCGGAGATGTGAACAGTTGCACGCATAACGATGATGACTATCCAACGTTTAACAAATATGAAATGGCTTAGATCATTTATACTCTAAATTATATGAAGCAATTTATAATTAATTATAGCTAAACATTCTTGACCAGAACATCAGCACAGGTGTACATCCATAATGTGACACACTTAGATATCCGAATACTTGTATATGTTGTTTTGCTGTGTACTCAACATTCCACTGTCGTTAAACTTTTGTTGGTATGCCACGTGACTTGTCGGCATTGCGTCATAATACCCTTATCAGCATCGACAAATAACGGCAATATGTCAGCCCAGGGACCTCATAAATCGATTGTGTATCGTGATGTGTACAAGCTTTTAAATGGCTCCCTCACTTTGCTAGTAGTACTACCAAAACTATTAGGTAGTGTTTTATAACATCAACATATAGACTTGAACCTCTTCCTCTTCTTCTTATATGCCACATGTTTTTTTTCACATTATACGATACACTCACTGTTGAATTATATATATATATATATATATATATATATATATATATATATATATATATATATATATATATATATATACTTTTCGTGGCGGCTCGTGGTCATTTATTTATTTTGGTGGAGCCGACAAATATTTGCAAAAATCGTGGTTTTGGAGTATTTACTATTATTTGTCTATTCCGGGATTATTACCCCTTTCAGGAAAAGAACAAATGCTTCTGTTCTGCAACAGCTTGATACTAAAGAGAGTTGGCTATTAAATAATATAAAATCAAGAACAATTAAATATTTCTGACACATCAAACGACATGAGCGCCTAGAGAAGATTTTTTTTAATCTGGAACACAAACTGAACATGCGTCACCCACATGACAAAAAAAAAAAGCAACGCGCTCTTGTGAATGTGGCTAGAGCATCTTATACGTATTAGGTCATTTTGTAAAATATAATCTCTGCGGTAGATGGCTACGTCCTGTAAAGGATATGCCACGATTTTAATTTTATATGTAGTGTACTGTGAAAGAAGTGAAATTCGTCACTTCTGTTGTATTCTTTGCTTGATAAAGGCAAGTTGGTCGAAACTTTTCGATGTATTGTCATTGTTTTTGTATTTTGTAAATCTGTAGTACTTTTGTATCATTGTTAAAAATGTTTTTACCTGTTTCGCTCAACTCAACTCAGTTGACAATTAGCTCAACTGTACCGACTGTACGAAAGAAAATTGCTGTAGACAAGGAGTATTAATGCAAGAACAATTCCTAAAACGAATCTTATTCTATTATGGTTTGTTATTTATTACTATTAATTTCTATAATTGTATACTATTTGTATATAAAATTGTGGATTCAATCGATAATTAAACGGACTATTTAATCAACAGTCCTCGTTTATCTGGGAAGTAGTCTGACTGCGTAAGAATAAATATATCTTCCGGCTGATTGAAAATGACTTTGTTTTGGCAATTATAATTGCCATAGCGATCAAAGGTCAGAGGTCTTTATGTTACATCTTAGATAGGAATCTTGCAAACTAGCCCAAGAAATAGTCTACGGCACAATGCGTGAAGAGAGGGAACATGCTGAGTTTATATAATATTTTTAATTAGTATATATGTTATATACTAATATGATTGTTATATTATTCTGATATAATATTTATACTTTAGTGTTATATATTCAACTTTCAAAGCTAATCAGTGCTAAGTTAAAAGTAATAATTCCGAAAAACGAATTTCTAAAATAATAAGTACACGTTAATTATTTTTGGTTTGGTGGGGCCGATTCTTACTGGCCCTTAATGACCAGGGACGTATACTAATTAGAGAGGAAAGATGCTGAATTTCAGATTCCAGAGTACATGTGATATTTTAGCGTTATATATCAACTTTCAAAATGTAGAAGGGGCCCCACGGTACGGTGGTGATTGTATTGGTATCTTTGATGGAGTATCATGGTTACAGTTCCCTCCTTTTGGTTGAGGCTGGTTGTTATTTTTGCAGTTATGATGATATTTATTGTGGTGACTGATGTTAGGTTACGTGCACACACACTGCTACAAGTAAAGAGACGCTTTTCTACGATTCGTAACTCCTTTATTAGCTTCATTACATGATGGTACACGTGTGGACAACACACAAAACACGTCCACCTTCTTGCAATATGTATGTATCGGTCCCTTCTTTTTCTATTTACTTACGTTGCTACGCCGTCACTACCCAACACTACGTAGTTTTGCTTTTATTACGTCAAATGTCTCGTATTAGTGTTTGCCATCTGTTTAGAGAGTGCAAACACTAAGTCTCTGCTATTAAATATCTAATTATATACAAACTACATTCTTAAGGCTAACTGTCTGGTTCCTCAGCTGCCACCTGGGGAGGGCTATGACAAAAACTAATCAGTATCCTGTTGAAATTAATAATTATGAACAAATAATGTCTAAAATAATAAGTACACGTTACTCAATATTTTTGATGGGGCCGAGCCACACTGAGTCGCCCCTGTATACAAAATAAATATGAATCTACATCCTCTATATAGCAACTTCTCTAAGTGTTAACTGATTTCTGTTCGTTACATTTATTTTGATAACATATGCCTTTTTTATGTATATTCTAAGTCACATTTGTTTTGAAACTCACTCTAATATGTTTATTTTATTTTAGATATGGGGTGGGGTGGGGGTGTAGACCAAAAACACCAGAATATTCTCACAAATCAGACATGTCCCAAAAAAACTGAAGAACATGATCCTTATTCAGAAAGGTCTTCCATCCACGTTGCATAACCATGGCCCAACAGAGTCCCACTCTTTGGCTCAGATCACAAGCAAGTCAAAGGGAGAGGTCGCAGAGTGAATGTAGATTGTGTACATCGATGCTTGTACTCACAACTCATCATCATCATCAAGGTGCGTATCCTTTATAAGACGTTGCTCTCTTTGCAGCACATCTGAAATTCACTCTGTCTCTTGCCAGTTTACCCACTTCGTCGATGGTCATGTTCATGGTTTCTTTAATATCTTGTAGCCATCTTCTTCTTGGTCTGCCTCCGCCTCTGCGTCCTGGGACCTTGCCCTCTAATATTGTTCTTTCCAGGCCATCGTGACGCTTGATGTGACCAAAGTATGTAATTTTTCTGTATAGTATGTTGTTTATCAGGCAATTCTCTTTAACATTTAGTTCTTTCAGGACATCAGTGTTCTTTCTTTTTCTGTCCATGGTATTCGTAGGATCTTTCTGTAGCATTTAGTTTCGAAGGACTGGATTTTCGTTCTTAATTTGTGTGTAATAGTCCATGATTCACAACCATAAGTAGCCACTGGGAAAATGCATGATCTCAATATTTTTAATTTTAGTATTTTGCTGGTGCTTTGCCACATGTTCTTCATTGTGTTTAACTTCTTGATCGCTATTGCCAATCTTCTTGAGATCTCTTTGGAGCAGTCACCGTTATTGTTAATTATTGAGCCCATATATTCGTAGCTCTCTACACATTGGAGTTCTTCATTATTTACTTGGCTGTTATGTGAGCCTTTTGCTTTGTCAGGGGACATGATTTTTGTTTTTGTGTATTCAAATATAAATGTTGGTCTTCACTATGTTTCTTGGTCATCATGATTAAGTTTTCCAAACCTTTTTTGCTGGTGGATTATAATACTGTATCGTCTGCGTATCTAAGCTCTGGTATGCATTTGTCGCCTATAGTGAGAGGGTCGTAATTCACATAGTTGGCATCGTCTTTTACATTCCTCATGATGTTCTCCGCATATATGTTGAATAAGTATGGTGACAAAATACATCCCTGTCGTACCCTCTTTTGAATCTCGAATCATTCAGCTATTTCACATCCTATTTTAATGGTTGCCTGTTGTTCGTGGTATAGAGATTCTATGAGTTGTATTATGCGTGTTGGAAATTGCATGTCTTTTATGATGTTCCACATTTTCTGGTGTTGTATATGGTCGAAAGCCTTGCTATAGTCTATGAAACATGCATGCATGTCTATGTTGTATTCTCTGCATTTGTCGATAATGAGTCTCATGCTACAAATATGATCTCTAGTGCCTCTACCTCTTCTGAAACCTGCTTGTGTTTCGTGTATTTCATCTTCTAATTTTTGTTCCATCCTCTTCATTATGATTTTTAGTAGGATTTTGCTGGCGTGACTTATAAGGTCAATAGTTCTGCAGTTGGTGCATAGTTTCAGGTTTCTTTTCTTTGGAATAGGTATAAATACTGATCTTTTCCATTCCTTTTGCCAGGAGGAGCTATTCCATTTCTTTTTCACAATTTATGATATACCCGAACACTGGCCTCCCCGCCTGTTTGAATCAATTCCGCTGGTATATCATCGCACCTGGTGACTTCCCTCTTTAGGTTTTGATGGCCAATCGCACTTCATCCAACATGGGCTCTGGTTCTGTCTCTTCGCTTTCTGTTATTATCTTATGTGGATTTTTAGATGTGTCTTCATACATGTTTCTGCAGTACTCACGCCATCTTTCTAGAACATCTTTCTTTTCTGTTAATGTTTTGCCATTGTTATCGTTTATCACTTGTATTGATGGGCTGAAGTCCCGTGTCATTATATTAATTTCGTTGTACATTTCTCTCTCTTTCCCTTGTTTTCTTAATTCATCAATTTTATTGCATGAGGTGACTATGTGTTGTTTCTTGTCTTTTCAGATTTCTTTCTTGACTTCTCTTGAGCAGTTTTTATATTCAGTGCTGTTTCGTTTTAATCCCGTTTGTTTTAGCTTTCTTCTTTCTTCAATTAGCTTCAGTATTTTTTTCAGTTATGTAAACCTGTTTCTTGTATACTTTACTGGGTATGATGTTTTGTGCGGTGGAGAGTAATATATCTCTTGCCTGTGTTGCCAGTTCGTCAGGTGTCATGTCCTCTTGAGCCGCCATAAGTATGTCAAATTTGTTTTGTATTTTTATGTTGTATTCTAGTGGAATGGCATTTGTATCAAAACGTATAGGGCCAGCTGCTTTCTTTGTTGTCTTCAGTCTTAATTTAAACTCTGCCACCAGCAGTTCATGGTCGCAGTCACAGTCTGCCCCGGGTAGTGTCTTTACTGATAGAATACCTGTTATCCATCAATAATAATTATTATTATTATTATAATTCCTCTTGTACTTTTACACGTTACATAGGGATTGCAAGCAATTTCTCCATACTGCTCTATCCTGGGCAACTCACTCAATCTCCTGCATGAAACTGAGACCGATATTTCTTGCTTCTCTCAGCAAAGTTCGTTCCAGGGTCTCCTTAGGTCGACCTCTCTTTCTTGAACCCTTTGCATCCCACTTCAATGCCTGCTTTGATATTCGTTGATCATTTCTCCTCAAGGTGCGTCCAACCAGAGCCAACTATAAACTACTGGGCCTTCGGGCTCAGGTAAGAATTGTGGGAAATCAGATCCCAAATACACCACGTGACCTCGCATTCCAGTATTGGTGTATATAGATGAATTCATTTTAAAATCAACACAAAATGCTAACTCGAAGTTATATTATGCAACAAGTTAAGTTTAACAATAAGGAATATCAATATTATGAATTTTTTTCACCAATAAATAACCACAGACTCACAGAATTGAGTAAAATTGCAAAAAAGCGTGCGTAGTTCTATCAAACATCTGTAATTTCCAGATCCCTTTTCTTATCTAGGTCAGGGAATACCAGGCCAGTTGTCTGGCCTGTGCTGAAACCTGGCTGTGGTCCAACATATCTCCATCGCCTCTTTCTTATAACAGTTGTCACTGGTGGTTGACCAGACATTTCACTGATGTCATCACTTCTGAATTCGTACCATTTTATATTCATTATTTTTCACAGACATCTATTTTCAAATGCATTCAACTTGCTTTCTATATCTTTAGTCATTTTCCAACTCTCGCTAGCATATGTTAGGATTAATACAACATTTGAATTGAAAATTCGTAATTTAGTTTTAATACTATATAACTTTCAGTTCCATATTTTATTTAGACTTTTAAAGCTGATGTTGCTTTGCCAATTCGTATCATAATTTATATTTTTAACATTTCCTGTGCAATCAAAATTGCTACCTAAATAGGTGAACTGCTCTGTTATTTTTATCATTTTAGATTCCAGTCTGATATCTGCATTACTTGTCATAGGTGAATAAACTATTATACATTATATAAATTCTGACACATCCACCCCCTCCCCAACATCCATCCTTCCCCTGCTACTAACTGAATCAATAGTTTGTGGGATCATACTTGAAAGGAAATTGTCATGGAATTAGGTTAAGTGGCAGTCAGAATGGAATTCTTGTAGTCAGACAATGAATTCATCTACACCAACAAGAAAATAGAAAATATCTAGTTTAATAGTTAGTGTTCTTGCATAGCATTGTTCTTTATAACTTTTACTCATTTCTTTTCAATATATATGTGTATGTGTATATATGAGTATATGTATATATATATGTGTGTGTGTGCGGAAGAAATGTTCTTACTTCACACACCATCTGCTACTTAACCTTGCGAAGTTGATCTGACATCGGCTATTTAACCTTGCACCGGTTATTTAACCTTACATTTTCTATTTAACCTTACATCGGCTATTTAACCTTGCACCGGTTATTTAACCTTACATCTGCTATTTAACCTTACATCGGCTATTTAACCTTGCACCGGCTATTTAACCTTACATCGGCTATTTAACCTTACACAGGCTATTTAACCTTGCACCGACTATTTAACCTTACATCTGCTATTTATTATGGATGCGAGAGTTGGAAAGCAACAAAAGCTCTAGAAAGAAAATTAGATAACTTTGAGAATAAATGTCTTAGAAGAATATTGAACCTCAAATGGTCAGATTTCAGACCCAATACACAAATAAGACAAGAGACCAAGCAAGAAAATGTATCAAATTTTATAAGAAAGCGCCGCTGGAACTACATCGGCCACACACTTAGAATGGATGAGAGAAGACTCCCTTACCAATCCCTCATATGGACACCAGAGGGAAAAAGAAAACGAGGAAGACCAAGAGAGACTCTGCGTAGAACCATCACCAGAGAAGGCTCAACGATGGGCCTAGTAAACATTAAAGACCTAAAACAGATAGCAACGAACCGCGAGACATGGAGAACTATGACCTCTGCCCTATGCGCTGCCCACAGGCCCAAGAGGAAAGACTAACTAACTGCTATTTAACCTTACACCGGCTATTTAACCTTACACCGGCTACTTAACCTGTTATTTCTAACCTGCTATTTAACCTTACATTGGCTATTTAACCGTACACAGGCTATATAACCTTACATCAACTATTTAACCATGCGAAGTTGACCTTACACCAGATATTTGACCAATGGTTAACAATGACCTGCCATCCCGTGATAACCTGTTTAAGATAGCAGCCTACACTTACATTGATATTAAAAGAACAGAATAAACCATCATCATGTAAAACTTCACATATATGAGCTAGTGCTACATTGATATATGAGTTAGTGCTACATTGATATACGAGCTAGTGCTACATTGATATATGAGTTAGTGCTACATTGATATACGAGCTAGTGCTACATTGATATCTGTGTTAGTGCTACATTGATATCTGAGTTAGTGCTACATTAATATATGAGTTGGTGCTACATTGATATATGAGTTAGTGATACGTTGATATATGAGTTAGTGCTACATTGATATATGAGTTAGTGCTACATTGATATATGAGTTAGTGCTACATTGATATATGAGCTAGTGCTACATTGATATATGAGCTAGTGCTACATTGATATATAAGTTAGTGCTACATTGATATATGAGTTAGTGATACATTGATATATGAGCTAGTGCTACATTGATATATGAGTTAGTTCTAAATTGATATGAAAAGAACAGAACAAACTACCATCATGTAAAACTTCACATATATGAGCTAGTGCTACATTGATATATGAGTTAGTGCTACATTGATATGAAAAGAACAGAACAAACTACCATCATGTAAAACTTCACATATATGAGCTAGTGCTACATTGATATATTAGTTAGTGCTACATTGATATGAAAAGAACAGAACAAACTACCATCATGTAAAACTTCACATATATGAGCTAGTGCTACAAACAGACAGCATAGAATAATCATGAGGATTGATTGATTGATTGATTGATATTACCATCATCATTGCACTTCGGCGAGTAACCATGTTTGCTCCGATCTCTTTCTTGCACAGGAATATCGTGCACAGATGCAGTACACGAACTCCGTAGCATCGGCGAGGGTCACCGATGTAATTTTGAAGATGGTGAAGGTTTTTTGTATGAACCTTTTTTATTTATAATCGTTTCTAATGAATATTGCCCGGGCAGCAGATTCCAGCCTGCTCTTCTCAATTTTGAACTGCCAATGGTTCTTTCACGTGCTCAACTTGAACATGGGACCTATGTTTTATCGTCCTTCTCCGTTATGACTAGGAACACGATCTCATCTACACTGAGATCAGGGATCTCTGGAAAAATATCAAGATTGTTCCTGCAGGCTCAACGACAAAACAAATGCCTGTGTTATACCCTAGACAAGACAACTATCAGTATGTTATACCCTAGCCAAGACAACTATCAGTATGTTATACCTTAGATAAGACAACTAACAGTATGTTATATCCTAGACAAGACAACTATTAGTATGTTATACCTTAGACAAGACAAAACCACTATCAGTATGTTATACCCTAGACAAGACAACTATCAGTATGTTATACCTTAGACAAGACAACTATCAGTATGTTATACCCTAGACAAGACAACTATCAGTATGTTATACCCTAGATAACACAACTATCAGTATGTTATACCCTAGGCAAAACAACTATCAGTATGTTATACCTTAGACAAGACAACTATCAGTATGTTATACCTTAGACAAGACAAAACAACTATCAGTATGTTATACCTTAGACAAGACAAAACAACTATCAGTATGTTATACCTAGATAACACAACTATCAGTATGTTATACCTAGATAACACAACTATTAGTATGTTATTCTACTTACTTAATCCCGTCATGCCTAGTGACACATGGGGCTTCAGAAAGGACTTTCCATGCTCTCCTGTCCCGTGCAACCTTCAGCGCAGAGCCCACGTCAGAGATGCGGTGCCCAGTTCCTCTTCCATCATGCGCCTCCATGTTGTCCGTGGTCTGCCTTTCTTTCTCTTTCCCTCTGGTGTCCAAGTGAGGGCTATCCTTGCAGGCATTTCTTGTCTCATTCTCATAACATGTCCGAGCCATTTCCATCTTCTCTTTTGAGTATGTCATTCATTGACTCTTGTCTTGTGTCTTGGAGTAGTTGGTTATTGGATATTTTTACTAGCCAAAAGATTCCCAAGATTCTGCGAAGACAAGAGTGGTGGAAAACTGACAGCCTGCTAGTATCTCCTTTGGTCATCCTCCAACACTCCGATCCGTAGAGCAAAACTGGCAAAACAATGCTTTTATAGAGTTTAAGCGTTGTGGTCCTATTGTAGATTTTGGACTTCCATACTGGTTTCATTCTGGCAAAAGCGGTTCTGGCCTTACTCAGACGTGATTTTATATCTTCCTCTGTGCCACCATTTAGTGAGTGTCAGTACGCTACCAAGATATGTAACTGCTCAACCCTTTCCATTGTTTCATCTTCTAACATTACTGGTTGTTGGATTTCACTGTTTGTCATAATTTTTGTTTTCCTGTGTTTGTTTTGAGGCCTACTGTCTTTGCCGTGCTGTTAAGTATTGTACTTTTCTCTTGTATATGTTCATATTTGTGTGACACCAGGGCTATATCGTCTGCAAAGTCCAGGTCCTCAAGCATCTCGAAAGGGTCCATCTTATTCCTCTTGGTGCTTGTTGTTTTATGGCATTTTTAGCACCCAGTCAATTGTAATACTAAACAAAAGAGAGGACATTACGCATCCCTGTCTTACACCAGATTTTACTGGGAATGTTTTGTTGGAATTCTTTAGGTTGCAGGAGAAATCTTTATAGAAGAGGGCTATGATGTTGACAAGCTTCTGCGGTACGCCGTATTGTCTCAGTATCTTCCATAGGCTGTCTCTGTGGACGCTGTCGAATGCCTTTTCAAAATCTATGAAGTTGAAAATATAGTCCTTTGCCACTCGCTACATTGTTCTAAAATGTTACGCAGGGTAAATATATGTTCATTTGTTCCTCTTCCTTTCCTAAATCCTGCTTGCTCCATTCGTAGACACTTATCTATTGCTTCTTGTATGCGCATTATGATAATTTTGCAGAATATCTTACTTGGGATTGAAAGCAACGTGATTCCTCTCCAGTTATTGCAATCTGTTAGGTCTCCTTTCTTGGGGATTTTCACCACAGTACCCCTAGTCCAATCCTTAGGCAATTCTTCTTTCTCCCAGATATCTGTAAACAATGGCTCTAATATGTTTGCAGCTAAGATTGGATCGATCTTGAAAAGCTCTGCTGTCATTTCATCATTTACCGGTGCTTTGTTGTTTTTCAGGGATCCAATAGCTTTTACTATTTCTTGCTTTTCTGGCAATTTGAGGTTGATATCAATATCCTGTGCGGCCGGTGGGATATCCGGTGGATGTTCAGGATCAGGTCTGTTTAGCACATCTTCAAAGTGGGATGTCCATCTCATATCCTGCTCCTGCTCTGTTGTCAACAGTTGTCCTAGGCTGTTTCTGACTGGCATGTTATGGTTGTGTCTTTTACCTCCCCATAATTGTTTGGTAATCTTGTACAGTGTGTGCAGATCATGTACTTTAGCAGCTTTTTCTGCTATTTCTGCTGTCTTTTCCATAAATTGTCTCTTGTCTGTTCTAGCACTTCTTTTACCATTTTGTTTAGTTCTGTATATTCTTTTCTTGCCTTATCTTTTGACGTTCTGATCTAATGCTATTGATGAGATTTTTTTTTTCTCCTTTCGCTTTTGGATGTATTCTAAGGTCTGGCCACTTATCCACTCTTTATGTTGTCCTTTACTGGTTCCCAGTACACTACTGCTAACTATTTTATATGTGCCTTTGATCGCATTCCATTTTTCTTGGATACTTTCAGTTGGTGTTGTGTCTGACTGCTCTGACAGGATTTGAAATCTGTTCTTTAGTTCCACTATATATTTTGTAGCAATCTCTCTGTCTTTTAATAGGTTAACATTAAAGTATTCTGTTCTTGTCTTGGCTTGTATATATGTTTTCTTGAGTTTGAGCCTGATCATGGCAACGACAAGGTGGTGGTCGCTGCCCACGTCAGCTTCTCTTTTCACCTTTACATCAAGTAATGTCTTTCGCCATTTACTGTTGATCATAAAGTGGTCTATCTGGTTTTCATCTCTTCCATTTGGGGATATCCATGTGTACTTGTGTATGGTCCTGTGTGGAAACAATGTGCCTCCTATGATCAGTCTGTTTTCTAGACAAAATTGCTCAACATTTCTCCATTTTCATTTGCAGTGCCACATCCCTCTTTCCCCATTATTGCTTCTCTGTGTCTGTTATTGTTTCCAACTTTTGCGTTTAGGTCTCCCATTATGCACAAAACGTCCTGAGCTGGAACCTTGTGCACTATTTCCTGCAACCTTCTATAAAATGCGTTTTTGTCCTCTTCTTCGGCTTCGTTAGTGGGTGCATAGCATTGAATGATAGTTAGCTTTCCTTGTTTCCCATTAAATCGGGCTTTCAACAATCTTTCATTAATCTGGTGCCACTCTAAGAGATGTTTATTCAATCCTTTCCTTATTATTAGTGCAACTCCTGCTGAATGATTCCCGTCGTCTCTTCCTGAGTATAAGATGGTTTCACCTGTTCTAGTTGTCGTCTGTCCGAAGCCTGTCCATCTACTTTCGCTGACCCTAGAATGTGTAATTTATAGTGTTGCATCTCTTTTACCACCTGTGATGTCTTTGTGGTCTCGAACATTGTTCTGACGTTCCAGAATCCTATTCTTAGTTTAGTTTTGACATCCAGCAGACTTGAATTCCCAGCGTGGGCTTATTTGCGGCTTTCACCTATACTGTTCATGCTGACAGTGGTACTCTGTCTCAAGACCGCTGGACATCGAGAGCATTTTTTCCTTTTGATGTTTCTGTAACATTTTTCTTTTTATGGGGCAAAGTTGTTAGCACTGCGCCCAACCCCAACCTGGAGGACCAGGAGGCCACATTTAGTCTGACCTCTCACCTTGGACCTGTCCGGCATGGGTAACCCTTCCAGGAACAGAATGTTCCTGCCGGCATAGCTTTCTGGATCATTGAGGCACGCAAGCCCCCCACCACTACAAGGTAATGGCCTCATGGGGGGGGATTAGTATGTTATACCCTAGACAAAACAACTATCAGTATGTTATACCTTAGACAAGACAAAACAACTATCAGTATGTTATACCCTAGACAAGACAAAACAACTATCAGTATGTTATACCTTAGACAAGACAAAACAACTATCAGTATGTTATACCCTAGACAAGACAAAACAACTATCAGTATGTTATACCTTAGACAAGACAAAACAACTATCAGTATGTTATACCCTAGACAAGACAAAACAACTATCAGTATGTTATACCCTAGACAAGACAAAACAACTATCAGTATGTTATACCTTAGACAAGACAAAACAACTATCAGTATGTTATACCCTAGACAAGACAACTATCAGTATGTTATACCCTAGACAAGACAATTATCAGTATGTTATACCCTAGACAACACAACTATCAGTATGTTATGCCCTAGACAAGACAACTATCAGTATGTTATACCCTAGACAAGACAACTATCAGTATGTTATACCCTAGACAAGACAACTATCAGTATGTTATACCCTAGACAAGACAAAACAACTATCAGTATGTTATACCTTAGACAAGACAAAACAACTATCAGTATGTTATACCCTAGACAAGACAACTATCAGTATGTTATACCCTAGACAAGACAATTATCAGTATGTTATACCCTAGACAACACAACTATCAGTATGTTATACCCTAGACAAGACAACTATCAGTATGTTATACCCTAGACAAGACAACTATCAGTATGTTATGAAACTGTAGCTTGCGCTGTATATTAAATACCCTGAACGACCCAACAATTATGTTTGAAAGCGAACTATAATATTTCCGGCATTGAAATCAAAAGAAAATAATGAGAAGACGACAAAAATATGATAACAAGCATGTTAACTTATCTATAACATTGTCAACACAGCTGCGTCTGATAAATGTATGATAACAAGCATGTTAACTTATCTATAACATTGTCAACACAGCTGCGTCTGATAAATGTATGATAACAAGCATGTTAACTTATCTATAACATTGTCAACACAGCTGCGTCTGATAAATGTATGATAACAAGCATGTTAACTTATCTATAACATTGTCAACACAGCTGCTTCTGATAAATGTATGATAACAAGCATGTTAACTTATCTATAACATTGTCAACACAGCTGCGTCTGATAAATGTATGATAACAAGCATGTTAACTTATCTATAACATTGTCAACACAGCTGCTTCTGATAAATGTATGATAACAAGCATGTTAACTTATCTATAACATTGTCAACACAGCTGCTTCTGATAAATGTATGATAACAAGCATGTTAACTTATCTATAACATTGTCAACACAGCTGCTTCGGATAAATGTATATAACGTAGCTTCTGATGGAAATTCTTCTGAAAATGGGAGATGAAACATGAAAAAATGACAAATCGTCGATTTTCTAGACACCACTAATACGTTCAGCAGTTTGCACTTGCTTTCTGAGCGGTGAAGTCTATTTTTAGCATTCGTAAAAATCCAAGGGAACTAATTTGCTTCCAAACTTGCCCGCCGCGGGTTTGTACCAGGTACACTTGGGTTGTGATTGAGCTGACTATCGGTTAAGATAGTTATACAAATAAAAGCTAGAGCACTTTTCTTCTTCTTATGTTATACCTTAGACAAGACATAACCACTATCAGTATGTTATACAAATAAAAGCTAGAGCACGTTTCTTCTTCTCGTCTCATGTTTTAAATTTATAGAACTTTTTTTGGTCGTCACACCTTACCGGGTTTTTCCCAGTATGTTATACCTTAGACAAGACAAAACCACTATCAGTATGTTATACCTTAGACAAGACATAACCACTATCAGTATGTTATACATTAGACAAAACAAAACCACTATCAGTATGTTATACCTTAGACAAGACAAAACCACTATCAGTATGTTCAGTATATATATATGGAACTGCAGTAAAACTATTTGATTGGCAAAACACGTAATTACAAAGTACTGTAGGTTTACAAATTACAAAAACAATGACAAAATACAGCAACGTTTCGACCAACAAGGCCTTTATCAAGCAAACGAACAAACAGGAGTGACAAATTAAAATGAAACACAAATGGACGACCAAATACAAACGTATCTAAGGAAAATCTGGAATAAAAACAAATAACGAAATAAATGTAACACAAAAACACACATAAAAACTAGAAATAGAAAGGAAAAGAAACAATGAAACATCTAGTAAATATATAACTTGAATACATGCAACATATACCCATATAAATTACAAAGCATGGGAAGAGAAAGTACTAAGAAGCATAAGAATGGAATATAACATGAATACATGCAACATATACCCATATAGATTACAAAGCATGGGAAGAGAAAGTACTAAGAAGCATAAGAATGTAATACGTTGAGCCCGCGTGGTCGCAAGGTACCATACAAGAAATCAACCGATTCTCCAGAGCAAATCGACTGCGATCATCCGAGGAACATGATCGGATGGCTGTGACCTGGACATCGTGAGCACCTAAATGGCCAGTATCATTGAAATGGGTGGCTACAGGGTCACAGAGCATTGGCGTATGTCGCGTAAGTGTTGGGCGAATCGGTCACTGAGCCTCTTGCCTGTCTCGCCCAACACTTACGCAATCTGTCATGCTCACGATGTCAGGTCACAGCCATCCGATCATGTTCCTCGGATGATCGCAGTCGATTTGCTTTGGAGAATCGGTTGATTTCTTTGTATGGTACCTTGCGACCACGCGGGCTCAACGTATTACATTCTTATGCTTCTTAGTACTTTCTCTTCCATGCTTTGTAATCTATATGGGTATATGTTGCATGTATTCAAGTTATATATTTACTAGATGTTTCATTGTTTCTTTTCCTTTCTATTTCTAGTTTTTATGTGTGTTTTTGTGTTAAATTTATTTCGTTATTCGTTTTTATTCCAGATTTTCCTTAGATACGTTTGTATTTGGTCGTCCATTTGTGTTTCATTTTAATTTGTCACTCCTGTTTATCAGTATGTTATACATTAGACAAGACAAAACCACTATCAGTATGTTATACATTAGACAAAACAAAACCACTATCAGTATGTTATACATTAGACAAGACAAAACCACTATCAGTATGTTATACATTAGACAAGACAAAACCACTATCAGTCTGGAGAATCGGTTGATTTCTTTGTATTGGACCTTGCGACCACGTGGGCTCAACGTATTACATTCCTATTCTTCTTAGTACTTTCTCTTCCCATGCCTTGTAATCTATATGGGTATATGTTGCATGTAATCAAGTTATATATTTACTAGATTTTTATTGTTTCTCTTCCGTTCTATTTCTAGTTTTTATGTGTGTTATTTTGTGTTACATTTATTTCGTTATTCGTTTTTATTCCCAGATTTTCGTTTTTATTTCCAGATTTTCATTAGAAACGTTTGTTTTTGGTCGTCCATTTTTTTTTTTTTAAATTTGTCACTCTTGTTGTTCGTTTGCTTGATAAAGGCCTTGTTGGTCGAAATGTTGCTGTATTTTGTCATTGTTTTTGTAATTTGTAAAACTACAGTACTTTGTGATTACGTGTTTTGCCAATCAAATAGTTTGACTGCAGTCTCATCTGTTTTGTGAGTATGAGTATGTCATACATTAGACAAGACAAAACATGAGACTATATCTGTCTAGTCTGCCATTGTCTGTGAATATGCTTCCTAAGTATTTGAATTCTTTCACTGTGTTGATTGTATTGACATTGACGGTTAGTTTATGTTTTCTTCCTAAAATCATTATTTCGGTTTTAGTGTTATTGATTTTCATGTCATGATTTATAGGCCTATAATTTGGAACAGCAATCCATTATGAAGTGTTTGGATATTGAGATAAAGAGTGCGTTGTGTTGTAGTTTACAGCAGTTAAGTTGTGATTTTTTTTCCTTATTTGGGTGCAGTAATATTCGATTTCAGTCTGCCTAGTCTGTGATAGTATTCACACTCATTTCACGACAAGACATGAATTCTGGCAGAAAATATGATGCAAGAAAAACTATAGGTGCACAGACAAAACAAATATGGCTGAAGGGCACCCTCCACTTACTGTTCCTCGCGATTGAAGAGGTATGTAGTGCCGTCCACAAGCTAATTTATATTTCCTCTATTGTAACCACATGTTAACAATTCTTTGCAATGTGTATGTGATTTATGTGCGTCCGTTAGTATGGGGTTATTGCCACCTTGATTGCCTGAATTTCTGCATCATAGTTGTGACAGAATTTCCCCATTGGTACTTTAATCGCATCTCTAGCATTGTTTGGGTATTCTATGTACACTCCTGCTCCTCCATTCTTCACTACATTTTCTGCTGACCCATCCGTGTATACCTGGACCCAGAGATCCTGTGGGTATTCTTCATCAAGTAAACTGAGAGTGACTGTCTTGTGTTGTATGCTGTTCTGCTCATCCTTGCCGAGTATTTATTTCACTTCTGTCTGGATACATACTTCTGGTTCAGTCTCCTCTCTCCAAGGGGTTTGCTCTGGCACAGACTTTAGGGAATGCCAACTTTTGGTAGGTCTGAAGTTTGCCTATTCAGTCTTTTGGCCTGATGAATAAAACTGCTTCTTTTCAGCCGCCCCATTGCTAGATTTTGGAATTTGTTTTCCATTGAGTGGCTTGGCATACTCAGAAACTTTTCTGCCTGAGTGATTACTTTTGTGTCTGGACGGCATCTTACTCGTGCAACACACCGTGAAATGTGTCGGCCTTCGCCATTGTTCAGAGTTGGACAGCCTGTCAAATCTTTACAATGTCGGCCTTACTTTTCTGACCACGTTGAGTTTATTCCGCAATAGGAACATTCTCAGGCTTTTCGAGGCGCGTGTTGGCTCTTGGCAATTTGTAATGTCTACTCTGCATTTTCCCTGGCCCCGGGAAACACTGGACTGGTGTTGCGCATAGAGGGTCGTTTCAATCGGCGCTAGCAACGCAACTAAAATGTTCGTCAACATCACCCACCTTTGTTCTTCTGGGAATGTTAGTTGTTAATGCAACAGTACCTTGCTCGGTGGCCAAGGGAGGGCAGTTTCGTTAGGCACTAAAACGCTGCTTTAGGATTTGCACTTGGCCAACCTTACCCAGTAAATGTATCTACGCTTGGCGTTAACTTCAAACTTATTTTCTTAGGGCTGTCCATAAATGACGTCACGCACTTATGGGGAGTGTTTAATATTATCGTAGCCACGGGAGGGAGGGGAGAACCTGCTCCCCCTACCTCAGCCCAACCCCTCAACATACACGCACCCACCCAACCTCGCGGCCGTTGGCAGCTTCTATCTTTACTTGCTAACCATTAGCGTAGCAGCAGGGGGCTCGGTCCAACCCCTTTTTATTTCCCTATTTTTGCACTTTTTGTCTCTCTGCCCGCCCCCTACTTTACACTCATTTCGCCACACACCCACCCCCTTACCTAAACCATACCCTTCACTGTTTGACCCCCTCTGCACTGTAGTATCCAACTAAATTAAATATATAGCTAGATCTATAATTTGATATCAAATAGCTTTCCGAAAAATCTGGTTTTTTTATTGTTATAATTTAATAAATAACTATAACTACAGTTATCAGAGGACTATCATCATAGCACTCCGTACATGTCCATATTTGCTCCCGATCTCTGCCTCAACAAATCCAGCAGCGTCCAGCGGCCCAACACGCGCGCCAGTTCGATGTTGATTAATCAGTCTCTGCATATTTGGTGTGTCGTTCTTTACGAGCTGCACCAATATTGACACCCATCTCTCTCAATCTGCTCAGTGAGTGGGACTCGCAACCCTGAAACTGCTGTTCGAAAGGACTCTCTCAGTGCCTTAAGAATGTCATCACGGTTCATTGCAGCTCTCCTTCTGATACCGTAGCCCTGCCAGCCAATCTGTCAGCTCATTCATTACCCCTGACTCCTGCGTGCTCAGGGACAAAAATAACTATAACTACAGACAACAACAAAACAGATAGATTACAGTTACAGTACAAGAAGAACAACTAAATTACTCTTTGAGTTCTGTTTATTAAAACTTTCTGTATTAAGATAATTGAGCAATCTGTGTTTTTACTTTTGTTAAGTCAATAAAAGTATGAATATTTAATCAGGCAATATAGTCAACAAAAATATGTACATGTGATAATGATGAGATTATCTCTGTATTCTCAGATCATGATATTGTCAAAGTAAATAAGAAAATAAAAACCCAAATAAGAAGTCTTTGCAGTGAACGTTGATAATCCTCAACTGTGTTGTATAACTTGAAGCAGGTTGTTGTCAAGCATAGGTAAACACTGAAATTTGGGCAGCATATGCAAGTCAGGCTTCTTTTTCCTGCAGCTGTACACAATTTACAGTCTAGTTTGTACCATGGGTTTACATATTTTGCAATGAAATGACACTCACTAAATCATGATCTTGTGTTCATGAAGGCGTCATAATTCGTTGAAGAATAGCAGGTTCAAGAAAAGCAATACGGACATCCTGCCTAAACTTCTTTGCTGTGATAGTTGTGGAGTATGCAGTGTTGTTGCTTATGTGCCAATTGAACTGATCAATTTCAGCTATGAAATTATATAATAGCAGGTACCACTTATAGGATCGGTGTGGGTTGATCATTGGTCAGCAAAGTGTTAAAAGTATCACAGAATATTTAGTTTAGGAGGATTTAAAAAGAGGGACATGGCTTTCTTATTTATGACATCATTATCAGAAACTAGACAAATGATTTTGAAACCAATTTGCTCCAAACCACTAATAATTTTTTTAATGAGACTATGTTAAACATACAGCAGTTATTGAACTAAGTGGTAAGATATGGACAACATCTGTATAAGAAGAAAACAAAGTATCATAAAAATATGAGCAGTTGAAGCCAATGGAAACTTCCGCCGATAGATAAAAACCAAAATATATCATATATATACTGCTGAATTTGTTGATTCGAAATAAATAAACGTAGTCCAATAAGATACACAAATCGCCCGAGTGGTTACCGGGCCCAAATTGGGGTGTAAAGAATAGAACAAATGTTACCTGCCACGCATGTTGTAAGAGGCGTCAAAGGAGGTTGGAGGTGGGGCTAGCTACCCCACACCGTAAAAAACACTAAATGGCTACAAAACAGAGAGCGACCGAGTAAACGCTGTCAGAAACCGAACACATCACCTAAGGATAAGCACCAGAGCTCCAAATAGTGCTGAAGATGTGACGTAAAACATACCAATGCTCTGGCTGCATGAATCAGATTTCCACATGAATAGAATTTATGGCGAGATCTGGTACATCGGTCTGGGCGGTAATCGTGAGATTTATACACAAATAGATATTTTCTTTCTTTCTCGAATCCTGTATGCCTCACAGCGTCAGGTCAGGAAGATATTTCTAAAACGGGCCCTAGTATGCGCTTCGTAGATAGTCTCTTTCGTCGCATGTTATCTCTGAGGTCCATCTTTTGCGTGGCCGGCCTTTTGCTTTGTACCCATTGTATCGGAGCAGCATTTCTCCTTGAGGTGCACTGTCTGATGGTAATCTTCTTACGTGGCCGAACCATTTAATTTGTTGTTTCTTGATGAAGTCTAGTACTGATGTTATACCCACTTTTTTCCTGAGTCTTCATTTCTCAACCGGTCTCTTCTTGTTACACCCAGCATTCTGCGTAGACACTTCATCTCTGTTGTGACTAGTTTTCTTCTACGGTTTGTTGTCAGTGACCAGGTTTTGCACTGGTAGCATAATGTGGGGAGGAAGATTGTGTTGAACATTGCTCTTTTTGTGTTCATTGTGACGTGTTTGCATTTAAAATTGGCGCCATTTGCCCTATTATTTGATTTGCTTTGTTGCATCTGTGTTGAATTTCATTAGTTATTCTTCCGTTTGCTGAAAAAAATTATCCCCAGGTATGTGAAATCTTTACTTGATTTAGTAGGTGATTATCGATGGAGATATTGGTAGAGCTTTCCTCTCTGGCGAATGTCATTACTTCTGTTTTATCGATGTTTATTCTCATGTTGTATTCGTTACATGCTAACTGGAGTCTGTTGATGTGTTGTTGTAGCTGTTCTTTTGTTGTTGATATGATTGCTTGATCGTCTGCAAAAAGAAATTCATTTAAGAGTTCTCGAGGTTGTTTCCTTCGCTGGTGTTAGCTATTTTACAGATGTGGTCAATATACGTGATGAATAGCAGCGGGAATAATACGCAACCTTGTCTTACTCCTGACCCTACATGGAACTTTTCTGATAATTCTGTATTTGTTCTAATCGTACATTGGCTGTCAGTATAAATGCTCTTGCAAAAGTTGATTAGGTGGTCATTAACCATATAGGTTGTTAGTATTTTCCAAAACACGTAATCACAAAGTACTGTAGTTTTACAAATTACAAAAACAATGACAAAATACAGCAACGTTTCGACCAACAAGGCCTTTATCAACAAACGAACAACAGGAGTGACAAATTAAAAAAAAATGGACGACCAAAAACAAACGTTTCTAATGAAAATCTGGAAATAATAGGTTTTTATTTTTATTAGCGTGAATTGGCATTCAGATACTGGTTATAATTCATGTTAATAATATTAAAAAATATATAACAGCCAAGTAAATTGTAGACCAATAGTTTGATAATTAAGAGCGTAGTCTGGTTTTCGCAAAGTGTGTTTTATCCAGAGCCAGTATCTTTTTTAACCTCTTGGTCCACTGGAATCTGTCTTGTTCTCTCCATAAGTTCCTCATTTGTAACCCTATCATACCATCTCAGTTTTCTATTCTGCGCAGACACCAATTGATGAATGTTTGCAGTTTATGCGTTATTGTTTTAGTAGTTCTTTTCGTTTCTGACTCATACAGCAGAACTGCTTTAACATTAGAGTTAAATATCCTAATTTTTGTTCTAGATTTGATTTCTTTAGACTTCCATATGTTTCCCAGTGTAATGAAAGCCCTCTTTCCTTCTGTATTCTTATTTTGACATCTCTATCTGTTCCACCCCCTTTGTCTACATTACTGCCCAAATATGTATATGATTCTACCACTGGAAGTGGGATTTCACAGTGTGATATTTTTTAACACTATTGTGACTGTTGAGTGGCATTTGGTTTATAATCATAACATATTATAATGGGAACTATCATTAAAATAAAGTGAAACGTAATCTTACTTTCTTTGAGATGCTCTTAACAAAAATAACACCACATTCGTCTTCGTACTTTTTAAGAGCCGATTCAAAATATTTAATAGTAAAAAATGCCGCTCCTTTTTCGATCGCCATTTTTGTAAACATCACGTGACCAATCAACTGCTCTTAACCGTCAGCAAATCGAATCAGCATTATCCACAACCGACTGTGAATAACGTTCAGCGTTATTCATAATCGACTGCGAATAATCACTTCGTATTGAGAAACCTAAAGCGGACACATATAGGGAGTAAGCCTGAAAATACTTAACCCTTTAGCTGCTAAGGACGTATATATACGTTTTTCCCATTCACTGCTAAAGACGCATTAACACGTCTGTTGTTATCTCTCCTATGTGGGCTAAAGACATGTTAACACGTTATACATTGATACTGCCACTGGTATAGGCGTACATTCACATTTGTGACCTAGAAACAAAAAGTAGCTATTTTAAGCTCAGTCTTCAGAAAGTATGTAGCAGCGAAAGGGTTAAGAAATGTTTATCGGTGTCCAGCATCAAATACATTAGATACGCTGGCTCAGTTCCCTGGTGTCCAGCATTAAATACTATATTTTAGATGAACTGGGTCAGTTCCCTGGTGTCCAGCATTAAATACAACAATAAATGAGCTGGATCAGTTCAATGGTGCCCAGCATCAAATACAACATTAGATGAGCTGGATCAGTTCAATGGTGCCCAGCATCAAATACAACATTAGATGAGCTGGATCAGTTCAATGGTGCCCAGCATTAAATACAACATTAGATATGCTGGGTCAGTTCCCTGGTGCCCAGCATCAAATACAACAATACATGAGCTGGATCAGTTCAATGGTGCCCAGCATCAAATACAACATTAGATGAGCTGGATCAGTTCAATGGTGCCCAGCATTAAATACAACATTAGATGAGCTGGGTCAGTTCCCTGGTGTCCAGCATTAAATACAACATTAGATGAGCTGGATCAGTTCCCTGGTGTCCAGCATTAAATACAACATTAGATGAGCTGGGTCAGTTCCCTGGTGTCCAGCATTAAATACAACATTAGATGAGCTGGATCAGTTCAATGGTGCCCAGCATCAAATACAACATTAGATATGCTGGATCAGTTCCCTGGTGTCCAGCATCAAATACAACATTTGATGAGCTGGGTCAGTTCCCTGGTGCCTAGCATCAAATACAACATTAGATGAGCTGGTAAGATGCAAAACCAGGTGATAAAGGTCATCATAGTAGCAATAAAATCAACACCTATATAAGAGATGGAAAAAAGTAGGGGAGGTGGGGTACAAGCACTGAGAGAACGCATTGACACAAAGTACTGATACAGGTAGAAAAAGTCCTGTGTATGTTGGACCATCTAAAGTAACGAAGGTTCCAAAATCTAGCAATGGTATGACTTAAAAGAAGCAGTTTTATTCACCACACCACATGACTCCATAGAAAACCTTAGATCTACCAAAATTGGACATCCCCGTGCCAGAAAAAAAAAATAATTGAAAAGAGAAAACTGGACTACAAGTAGATATCCAGACATGGTTAAAAGGAGGATTCAACAAGGATAAACAAAACAGCATGGAGCTTATGGCAGTCACTCTGAGTTTCTTTAATGAAGAATAGGTACACGATCTCTGAATCCAAATGTATTTGAATGGGTCAGCAGAAAACGCAGTAAAGAATGGAGGAGCAGAACTGTACAAGGAATACACAAACAACATATCAAAGATACGATCAAAGTACCAATGAGGAAATTCGAACAGTAGAAATTAAGACAATAAAGATGGCAACTAAGAAACTGCTGAACAAGCATAATTCACAACCTGTTGTATTTTTGACAGATACAAAATCAGCACTCCAAGCACTTTAGTTCAGTAAATTGCCATGTCTACAGACTCTACTGTCTGAATTGCGCAACCAGCGCAAGGTCATCTTGCAGTGGATACCATCTCAGTGTGGAATATCAGTAAATGAGACAAGAAACCGACTTGCCAAGGAATGTGCTGCAGGAGAGCACCCGGATGTACCAGTTACCCATCATTGATATTAGGGAAGACTGTAGTAGAACTATGTACAATGGCTAATTATATCCTTTGCTTGATAAAAGCTTTTTGCTCAAAACGTCACTGTGTATTGTTTTTGCACTTTGTAAAACTACAGTACTCTGTTGTTTTTTTTACGTTTTTCACCAGTAACCTATCACCAAAAGAAATACAATGATTAAATCAATCAGAAAGTCACCAATACTAACATACAATGAACTTCAAAATATGAGCAGATTAGAAACAGTTGTCGTTCTACACCTCAGAACAGAACACAATCGATTCTGCAGTCACATGCATATAAAATCAGCAATTCAGTCATATGTACAGACAGCAAACTGCAGAGCACATAATCGAAGACTGCCTGAATAGGATATACTGAGGCAAACTCACTGGCCTAGTGAGACAACACTCAAAACAAAACTGCACTGACCTCCTCTGTGTGAGCTACAAAATAAAGTGAAGTTTATACAAACAAGAGTACATTGAATGTGTAGACAATGTATTTCAAGTGAAAGGAAGGAAGGAGACATATACTGGGAGCATGTTGTGTTGTATTTGGGATTTTAATCATAGGACAAGAGTATATTGTGATAGTAGTTTACCGTACAAATTTGGAACATAGGTCACCTGCGTCTGGTACATTGGGATATAGATCACCTGCGTCTGGTACATTGGGACATAGGTCACCTGCGTCTGGTACATTGGGATATAGATCACCTGCGTCTGGTACATTGGGACATAGGTCACCTGCGTCTGGTACATTGGGACATAGATCACCTGCGTCTGGTACATTGGGATATAGGTCACCTGCGTCTGGTACATTGGGACATAGATCACTTGCATCTGGTATATTGGGACATAGGTCACCTGCGTCTGGTACATTGGGATATAGATCACCTGCGTCTGGTACATTGGGACATAGGTCACCTGCGTCTGGTACATTGGGACATAGATCACCTGCGTCTGGTACATTGGGACATAGGTCACCTGCGTCTGGTACATTGGGACATAGGTCACCTGCTTCTGGTATATTGGGACATAGGTCACCTGTGTCTGGTATATTGGGACATAGGTCACCTGCGTCTGGTATATAGGTCACCTGCGTCTGGTATATTGGGACATAGGTCACCTTCATCTGATACATTGGGACATAGATAACCTGTGTCTGGTACATTGGGACATAGGTCACCTTCATCTGGTACATTGGGACATAGATCACCTGTGTCTGGTACATTGGGACATAGGTCACCTTCATCTGGTACATTGGGACATAGATCACCTGTGTCTGGTACATTGGGACATAGGTTACCTGCGTCTGGTATATTGGGACATAGGTCACCTGCATCTGGTACATTGAGACATAGGTCACCTGCATCTGGTACATTATTTTCAAATACCTGATTTTGCTAAGGCCCAAATGCTGACACAGAATACATTTCTAAGACTTTTCAATTCAGCATACACAAATGTTCTTGTCTTTTCATTTCTTATGTCAAAGTGGCCTTGGATTCAAAGCTACTGTTTATAGGGTAAAAGTGCTGAGAAACAGTCAAGCGAATATTTATATGGCAATGTTGCTAAGATACAGTCAAGAGAATGTTTATGTAGCAATTTTGCTAAGATACAGTCAAGAAAATGTTTATATAGCAATGTTGCTAAGATACAGTCAAGAGAATGTTTATATGACAATGTTGCTAAGATACGGTCAAGAGAATGTTTATATAGCAATGTTGCTAAGATACAGTCAAGAGAATGTTTATATGGCAATGTTGCTAAGATACAGTCAAGAGAATGTGAGTTAATTACTTGGGTGCATTTTGTTCTTGAAGGATCTGTAGCTAAAGGTGTAGAATGTTTTCCTGCCAGTTATTGGCAATTTTGTTCCCTTACTAATGACTTTAAACCCATTTGACAAATTGTCTCTAGTGTTTTCAGAGTGTATGACATACTCTATTTTTTCCTACACTCTGTCCATACAATAAAGATGAGCTTCTTTCAGCAGAGAACACATATTTTTTGGCTCACCATTAAAGGTCCATATTTATTTTGACTGTTTATTGACACCAAGTAGTAAACATAACCAATAACACAGGCATACAACATTCAGTAGTAAACATAACCAATAACACAGGCACACAACATTCAGTAGTAAACATAACCAATAACACAGGCATACAACATTCAGTAGTAAACATAACCAATAACACAGGCATACAACATTCAGTAGTAAACATAACCAATAACACAGGCACACAACATTCAGTAGTAAACATAACCAATAACACAGGCATACAACATTCAGTAGTAAACATAACCAATAACACAGGCATACAACATTCAGTAGTAAACATAAAAACAGACACAAATTACTTTAAACTTTATACAATTTAATGCTTGTGTTATACATACTCAAGTATATATATATATATATATATATATATATATATATATATATATATATATATAAAAATAAATATAAATTGTAGTTATGATACTCAATGACATATAGATATAAAATATGCAAATAGAGGAAATATAAAGTTTCCTCTTAGAACATCAACAAATAAAATTACAAAGTAGTAACATCTTTTTTCCATAAATTATAAGAATATCAAATTATTCATGGAAAAAATTAATTTGATGAAAATCGATAGAGAAAGACAAAAGTTACTTCTGACATCAAATGTGAAAGACAAAACTACTCATTACAATAAGTAAGAAAAACAATATTACTCATTGCATATATATATATATATATATATATATATATATATTTTTAAAATAAATATGAATCTACATCCTTTATAGCAACTTCTCCAAGTATTAACAGATTTCTGTTTGTTGTATTTATTTGGATAATATTTGTCTTTTCAATCTGTATGTTCAAACTAACATTTGTTTTGATGCTCATATGCACATTTTATCGCCATCATAAAAAAACAAAAACAAAATACATGAAAACTTCTTTTATGCAGCATAAATCTCATCGTTACAATAAAATAACTCAAAACAATCAATGTTTTCTAATTTTTGTTAAATAGTCTGTTATTGGTTACTAAACTGACGTCATTGCACTCTGGGCATACACATCGGTGCCCAGTCTCCCCAACAGATATCAGAGAGTTTGCATACTGATGGTTCCCATGGCTCACTGATTAAACACACCTCTCACTCAGCCCCTCATGCATCCAGTTCGACTTGTACAATGGGTAACTCCAAACTGCCTAAACCGCATGATTGATTCAACATCGATTTTAGTGTCCTCATCCAACAGACAGTGACGAAGAGACCAAAGAACATCCCCTTATCCATCTTCAACTCCCCAACAATCAATGCTGTTGATGCAAGCCTGTCCACTTTCTCATTACCGTAAACACCCGCATGCCAAGGACAGTATATCCACGTAAGCCTCTGGAGGTTAGAAACTTCTATAGATGACATCCACTCATACCGAAATATGCCCTTCTGGATCTTGTGAAGCATCGACTGAGAGTCAGATACAACAACCGCCCCAGTAAATGAAGTCCCAGAAAGCCAATGAAGATCAGCAGTAACAGCCGCAACCTCCATCCTCATACTAGAAGTAGTTGTCCTGTATGCCCCACTTCGCTCTGCAACAACCCAACCATGTGCATTAGCCAAGAAACCCCAGCCGGACTTCTCACCACGATGAACCGACATAATTGGTATACAACATCATCCTCCCTGGCATTATCTTCCATCAGCTGCTTAACTGCGAGATCAGCCTTCATGTTGCCCCAATCTCTACAGTCTCTTCCAAGAGTAATGATAACGCTGAGATAGTTGGTCATGCTAACATCCGTTGGGATCCATTCTTCCTCCTTTGGTAGGGTTTTCAACCGTAGTCACCTGGCCAATTCTTCTCTCAGCCTGGGCCATCACGACATACCACGCTTGATTCTCATGCCCTTAACATCATTAGTGTTCTTGTGCAGTGGATGTCTCTTATCCGTAGTAACCCTCATATATGCCTTGGTCTGGGAAATTGCATGACGGGAGCGTAGTGACAGAAGGCCAAGCATATATCTCATCTTCACAATGGGGGTATCTCTAGTGCAGCCCAGGACTATACGCATACCTTCATTCTGAACCCATTCGAGTCGTTCACATTGTGATCTTGATATCGTAAGAATTCCTAGTCCATAATCCACCAAGGACATAACCAGTCGATTGAACAAAAGGACAAGTAGTCTCTGCTCAAGATGTGCGGCTACCATAACTATGTGAGCCACAAGACCACGCTATCAACTTTGTATCGTTTGTTCAACATGGTGTTTGAAAGATAGACTACGATCAAAGGTTATTCCAAGATAGCGCAGCCTGTCTCTGCGCTCGATGGTATGTTCATCAAAGATTACACGGGGTAGATCAGCCTTGACTATGTGATTACTCAACGAGCACCACAACATACATGCTTTTTCAGGATTGACCTGAGAGCGAGACTCTCTACACCAACTCGAGATGGTATGCAATGTTTTCTGAATGTCGTCAACTATCTCTCGTCTATCTGACCCAGTCCTATATATTAAGATATCATCTGCAAATGTCAATGTCTGACCCTACCCGGTTGGCTAAATTTTAGCTACATTTGCTGTGTAAATATTAAACAACACTGGTGATAGAGGAGAACCCTGGGGTAATCCCGGCATATACGTGCAGGATCCGATGTCCATGTTCCTAAACGGAGTGCAACGGTTCTCTCCATTAAAGAAGCAGCTATCCAGTTCACCAGCCAAGGATTAACTTCACATTTAATCAAAGAGCGCACTATTATTGAAAAATTCACCTTGTTATAAGCATCCTCCAAGTTGATGGCCACAGCAACAGTCTCTTGCTTGGATTGGAAGCCTTCATAAACATCATATGCAAACGTGCCAGCATTGTCCCATGTCCCTTTCATTGGCCGGTAGCTACCCATAGTGTCATGGAGGATGTGGTCAGTCTCTAAGTGACACATTACCTTTCTGGCCACTATCTTCTCTAGTAATTTGCCATATACATTTTGCAAGGTGAGTATGCGGTAGCTGCTGAGCAGTTTAGGATCCTTCCCATGTTTGTGGAGCGGTCGTAAATAACTATGAAGCCAATCCTCGGTACCACAGCATTCTGTACACTTTTATTAAAATCCATCACAACTGCATTAATAACAGTCTCGTCCAGCTGTTTGATGTGATGATATTGGACACCATTAGGCCCTGGAGCGGTGCTGTGGCTTGCCTTGAGTGCATTAACAATATCCTCCTTTGTTATTAAGTCAATGTAAGGTTCTCCAGAGCTAGTAGTATCACAAAAAACACTCATGATATTATGGCGGTCAGTTTTATCACCTTTTTCTGTCTATTTTACTAACGATGAAGGAACCCCTGCCCCTTTTCTGCATCTGTTGTCAATACGTCTCCTGATGAGTCACGTAAGTAGGAAAAGACTGGCTGGTAGTCCTGTTCATTTTGCGATGAAACTGCCAGAATTGATATAGAAACTTGTCACCACAGACTTGCATTATGAAAGTCTCCCATAACCCACTCTTTGCCTCACTAGCCAATACTTTGAAATCCTCAGTGGCTTTGTGACAAATAGCAGACTTTTCAGCCACATCACACAAATTTCTAGGACGCTTCTTTCGGCTCTCTGCCATGACTTTGTAGCAGCCTCTTTTGCCAGCCATGCTTTTTTAACATTTTCATTCCACCAAGGTGGTTGCAGGAAAGGAGTCCTAGCAGTCTTCTTTCTGGCAGTCTGCCACAGTATACGTAATGGGTTTTCATGATCAGTGTGGCATGGCTTGTACTGAAAGACAGATTTGGGCCTTCTGTGTTGCAAAGTATTGACCTTATTAAGAAGAACAACGGAGGGGAGATGATCACTTTCTTGAGCCCCGAGAAAAAATTTGATCGAGCAAAAGTAGCATCAGTTGTGGAGATCAGTGCCAGATCAATGACACCATCCGTGTCCTCAGGTCTAGAAGCTAATCGAGTTGGGCAGCAGTCATTCAAAATCGTCAAGTCAGAGTTTAGTAGAGAATGACACAAAGCGATACCCTGTCTATTCTCGGTAGTGTTGCCCGACTCATTTGATCGAGCATTGAAATCCCTGCTATAAGAAACTTTGTGCATGGTACGAGGAAGTCAATAAGTAAGCCACAAATGGCTGTAGAAAAATAACTAAACATGATAACAACTTGAAACCAGTTTATTTTTATACATACATTGTTCCTTTATTTCTCAACATAATTTCCACCAACATTGATGCACTTATCCCATCGTTTATCAATCCTCCCAAATCGGCTGCATAGAACTGCGGGCTCTGTTTTCTAAACCACGTTTTCACTTCACATTCAACTGGCGTCATTCACGAAATGTCTCCTGCCAAGGTGGGTTTTCAGTGGACCAAAAAGGGGGAAATCGTTAGGGGCTAAGTCGGGACTGTAAGGTTGATGTTCCAGAACTTTCCACTGTAGTTGGTTAATTTTATCTTGAGTTAATCGAGCCGTATGTGGTCTGGCATTGTCATGAAGAAGCAACACTCCTGTAGTAGAAGCAACAGTCCTGGGCATTTTTTTCTAATCATGAAGCATCGATAGAACTTCACAGTATGATTCAGAATTCACATTGTCACCTTTCTTTTTGAAATTGGTTAAAAGCACTCCTTGACAATCCCAGAACACCGTCAGCATGACTTTCCCTGCTGATGGTGTAACCTTGAATTTTTTGACACAAGGCGAAGAAAGATGTTTCCACTGTATTGAAGAACGCTTTGATTCTGGCTGGTAGTGATGCACCCATGATTCATCCTCAGTAACAATCCTGTTCAGCATGTCTTCTCCTTCATCTTTGTATCGACAGAGATGACGCAAGGACAAGCCAAATCGGTTCATTTTGTGTTCCTGAAGAAAGTGTGCTCAATGTGGGTACCCAGACAATTGAAGGAGGAACACAAAATGAACCGATTTGGCCTGTCCGTGGCACCAGCTGGAGTTCATTACATATAATACAAATTAGACAACAATGTAAACCTGGAAACAAAGAGCATGTAACATTATTATTGCTGAAAACGTATAAATCACAAAATAATATAACGCTGTATTTTGTTCAGCTTCTAGCCGGCGATGTAGGAGAACAAACTAATGGCAAGCTTACTTTGTTATCACTATGAAACGATTATAGAAGGTTAAACACAATTAAAAAATAACCAACTGTAAAAATACGAACGTTCCTATGAATAAAAGTAACTATAAAGAACATGAAATGACAAATTGAAATATAACTCAAACAGAATATTGAAAAATGAATTTTTTGGGGACTCAGCTGTCGTTGTGCATCAGAAGGTCATTGCTGTGTATTCAAAGTCATGGAATCATGCAGTTTTCAGTGAGATGATATATGCCATGCGTTGTTGAACTTTTGTGCAGTCAAAATGATACCATATGCTATCTAACAACAACTTATATCGAAATAGGGGAAGACTGCAGTAAAACTTGGTAAATAGTGAAACATGTTTCACTAACAACAACTTAGGATGTTAAAGATATGTAAAATTTCCTAGTAAATGTTGTTATGTTATGTTATGCGATCAATGCCAGGGCACATTGGGCATTCCCATGCATGCTCTGTCCTGCGCTGCAGCAGCCATCCTAAAGTCCATTTGCTCACCTTACCCATGAGAAGTTGATTACTATATCTTCTCTCTCTATTTCTCTACTATCTAATTCTCGAACTCGTTCCAGTGTCTGAGACTTGCCATGTCACATAATTGAGAGCATACCGCATTGATGATATCGGCTCTGTCCATACTTCTGCCCGTTTGAGTCGGAGCATTCTGCCTACTTTCTTGCAAACAATGCCCCGACTCCTAGTAAATAAAGTGTTTGTGTTAAATAGTTATCAATGGTAAGTGGTTGATGGCTTTTGTCTGTATTATTCCAACTTCTGCCCGTTTGAGTCGGGGCATTCTGCCTACTTTCTTGCAAACAATGCCCCGACTCCTAGTAAATAAAGTGTTTGTGTTAAATAGTTATCAATGGTAAGTTGTTGATGGCTTTTGTCTGTATTACTCCAAAGTATTTTCAATGAATATCTTAATGGCAGGTATGAGTAGAAAGGAAAATATAATTTCAAGAACTTTTCACTCAAACGTCAGGTTATGCAAACCCGTTAGATGTTATATATTACAATATGTGACTGAGAGATCCGAAAAAAAACCAGTTATGAAGTTTAATCTGGTCTAAGAAAGATCTATAAAGCTATACAATAAGAAGAAATAAAATCCAGTCCATTAAAAACAGCATGAAAGTAGATAATCCTGAATAAAATATAATACAACATAAGTGAGTTTGACTGTAATAAGTTATAGTTTAATCATATTTAGATATCTCTCTCTCTCTCTCTCACGATCGTATATTTAGACATCTCTCTCTCTCTCTCATGATCATATATTTAGATATTTTTTTTTCCCGATCCAGAAGCACTTGAGCTGAAAGCTCTTCGGCTCGGTGTCATGGACATCGTAACCCTTCGGTTCGGTGCCACGAACACCGTAAATATGGGAATCTGTAGCTTTTCTGCCAGTCCGCGGAGTTGAACGCGCACATACAGAGGACTTGTCACCCATAGTCCAACGTGCTACGAACACGCTGGGCACGCGGGCATATTTAGATATAATAGTTTAGTTAAACTTATTTACACTTGCACTATTTTGGGCTCTAATAAAATGTAGTAATCAAACAAGAATAATATGAGTAGGCCACTAAATTGTACTGAACATGTTGAATAAGGTTTAATATTCCTGATCACAAAGGCAACTAAGTGCAAATATTTCAGAACATTGTCACAAAATATACAACAAATACAACCTCTGGTAAAAAACTGAAATGCTTCTATTAACAACTAGACTATTTCATAAAGTTTCATCATAAGATAATAGTTTGAGGCAGAACTTGTCTCTAATATTCACTTTAAACATAGCTTGCGTGTGCTTCTGAACAATCTTCTTCTCTTCCACCATTTACTTCTTTATAGAAATGTTGGTTTGGAAGGGAAGTGATTTTTGTGTGTGCTTGTTTTAAGGCACTTTGTAAGCTGATATTCATTTTCGTAATGCTGTTCTTGATGCTGTCACTCCACCTTTGCGTGGTCTTCCTCTTGCTTTGTACTCATTATACTTTTCTGTGTGGCTCTCTGTGGTAGGCGATACCAGGGCATTCTTGTCAACTGTCCAAACCATTTAATCTTTTGTTCTTTTATGAATTGCATGACTGGTTTCACATCCAGTCTTCTTCTGATTTCTTCATTTTTAATTCTGTCTCTTATTGTCACACCCGCAGCTCTTCTAAGACACCTCATCTCTGTCATTATGATTTTTGCTCATTAGCTGCTGTTATTGGCCATGTTTGACACTGGTAACATAGTGTTGGCCAGAAAATCGTTCTTATGAGATTTACTTTAGTTTTTAGCAGTATCTCTTTATGTGACAACAGTGGTATTAACTGTCCCAGTACCTTGATAGCTTCTGTGCAACGATTGCTGATTTCGCTATCGATACTTCCATCTGCTGTGAAAATTACTTCTAAGTATTTGGCCTCAATTGTTTGTTTTATGTCTATGTTCTGGAGTTTTATTGTAAGGTTTTCTGGTTGTCTACTTATTGCCGTTGTCTCTGTCTTTATTATAATTATTTTCCTGTTGTACTCCTCACCCTTGATGATGGTTTTGGAGAGATTCCTCGTTTTATGCAATCAATACTTGGTCATCTGCAAATGAATGTTCTGAAATATTATTACAGCAAATGAAAGTTCTGAAATATTATTACAGAACACTGCCAGCAGTTAACACTTTCCGTAGTTATTTCATCAGTTGTACAGTTATTTCATCAGTTATTTCATCAGTTGTACACGGTTATTTCCTCAGTTGTACATGGTTATTTCATCAGTTGTACACGGTTATTTCATCAGTTGTACAGTTATTTCATCAGTTGTACAGTTATTTCATCAGTTGTACACGGTTATTTCCTCAGTTGTACACGGTTATTTTCTCAGTTGTACAGTTATTTCATCAGTTGTACAGTTATTTCCTCAGTTGTACATGGTTATTTCCTCAGTTGTACACAGTTATTTCATCAGTTGTACACAGTTATTTCATCAGTTGTACAGTTATTTCATCAGTTGTACATGGTTATTTTCTCAGTTGTACACGGTTATTTCATCAGTTGTACACAGTTATTTCCTCAGTTGTACACGGTTATTTCCTCAGTTGTACACATTTATTTTCTCAGTTGTACACATTTATTTTCTCAGTTGTACACGGTTATTTCATCAGTTGTACACAGTTATTTCCTCAGTTGTACACGGTTATTTCCTCAGTTGTACACAGTTATTTCCTCAGTTGTACACGGTTATTTCCTCAGTTGTACAGTTATTTCATCAATTGTACACGGTTATTTCATCAGTTGTACACGGTTATTTCATCAGTTGTACAGTTATTTCATCAGTTGTACAGTTATTTCATCAGTTGTACACGGTTATTTCCTCAGTTGTACATGGTTATTTCATCAGTTGTACACGGTTATTTTATCAGTTGTACAGTTATTTCATCAGTTGTACAGTTATTTCCTCAGTTGTACATGGTTATTTCCTCAGTTGTACACAGTTATTTCATCAGTTGTACACAGTTATTTCATCAGTTGTACAGTTATTTCATCAGTTGTACACGGTTATTTTCTCAGTTGTACACGGTTATTTCATCAGTTGTACACAGTTATTTCCTCAGTTGTACACGGTTATTTCCTCAGTTGTACACATTTATTTTCTCAGTTGTACACATTTATTTTCTCAGTTGTACACGGTTATTTCATCAGTTGTACACGGTTATTTCCTCAGTTGTACACGGTTATTTCCTCAGTTGTACACAGTTATTTCCTCAGTTGTACATGGTTATTTCCTCAGTTGTACAGTTATTTCATCAATTGTACACGGTTATTTCATCAGTTGTACATGGTTATTTCATCAGTTGTACAGTTATTTCATCAGTTGTACAGTTATTTCATCAGTTGTCCCGGTTATTTCTCAGTTGTACATGGTTATTTCATCAGTTGTACACGGTTATTTCATCAGTTGTACAGTTATTTCATCAGTTGTACAGTTATTTCATCAGTTGTACACGGTTATTTCCTCAGTTGCATGGTTATTTCATCAGTTGTACACGGTTATTTCATCAGTTGTACACGGCTATTTCCTCAGTTGTACACGGTTATTTTCTCAGTTGTACAGTTATTTCATCAGTTGTACAGTTATTTCCTCAGTTGTACATGGTTATTTCCTCAGTTGTACACAGTTATTTCATCAGTTGTACACAGTTATTTCATCAGTTGTACAGTTATTTCATCAGTTGTACATGGTTATTTTCTCAGTTGTACACGGTTATTTCATCAGTTGTACACAGTTATTTCCTCAGTTGTACACGGTTATTTCCTCAGTTGTACACATTTATTTTCTCAGTTGTACACATTTATTTTCTCAGTTGTACACGGTTATTTCATCAGTTGTACACAGTTATTTCCTCAGTTGTACACGGTTATTTCCTCAGTTGTACACAGTTATTTCCTCAGTTGTACACGGTTATTTCCTCAGTTGTACAGTTATTTAATCAATTGTACACGGTTATTTCATCAGTTGTACAGGTTTTTCCTCAGTTGTACAGTTATTTCCTCAGTTGTACAGTTATTTCCTCAGTTGTACAGTTATTTCATCAGTTGTACACGGTTATTTCATCAGTTGTACAGTTATTTCATCAGTTGTACACGGTTATTTCCTCAGTTGTACACGGTTATTTCCTCAGTTGTACACGGTTATTTCCTCAGTTGTACAGTTATTTCCTCAGTTGTACACGGTTATTTCATCAGTTATGCAGTTATTTCCTCAGTTGTACAGTTATTTCCTCAGTTGTACAGTTATTTCCTCAGTTGTACAGTTATTTCATCAGTTGTACACGGTTATTTCATCAGTTGTACAGTTATTTCATCAGTTGTACAGTTATTTCATCAGTTGTACACAGTTATTTCCTGAGTTGTACACAGTTATTTCCTCAGTTGTACAGTTATTTCATCAGTTGTATAGTTATTTCCTCAGTTGTACAGTTATTTCCTCAGTTGTACACAGTTATTTCATCAGTTGTACAGTTATTTCCTCAGTTGTACAGTTATTTCCTCAGTTGTACACAGTTATTTCATCAGTTGTACAGTTATTTCCTCAGTTGTACAGAGTTATTTCCTCAGTTGTACACGGTTAATTCAAGGGAGGAAAATAAGCATTCCAAAAAAAAATTGTAACTACTTATCAATAAATAAACATATTTATATTTTATTATATGCTAATTTGAAGAAAACTGGACAACCTATTAGAATAACAAGGTTAAAAATTAGTAGAAGTAAAAATACAGGGTGTTTAAGATAATTGCAGCCCCATTGACAATTCAAAACTTGCCAGGTACACATTGAGTTGTGTTTATTTACTATTTAAACTGGTTCTGACTAGCTCATCCTATGTCACATTTGTTCATCGCCCTTCCGCGCTACAATTACACACCGTCACAAACCTTGACCTATACTATGTCGTAACTGAACCTTCTCATTTCCATACATATATGCCAGATTAGTTCCATTCACGGGCTGCATTTAAGTTTAACACCCTGTAGAAAGACTTGTATAAGGGGAAACAACTCGAATGTCGCAGTGTACTGCGAATGGCATTCAACGGAATAACGCTGTGACGCAGTGTGCGGTGATTAGCATGGAAAGAGTTCACCTACCATTCAATTCTCTAATGTAGACAGATAAAAGTAACAAGGACTAAGAAAGTTACCCAACTGCTAAGTTGTAGGTTGGTTGGAAACAGCTAGAGGATATGGCAAGCAAACCTGACACAAGAATAAGAAATAGCCACTGTTTGATGGAAGTCAAGTTGATAAAAGAAGAGATGTACATGACCATTGAACGGACAAGAACTAACAGTGCGATCATTAGCAACACCATGTTTAAACATCAATTAGTAGAACAATAACATGAGAAAACAGAGATCGGAATATGAAGAAAAAGAAGAACTAAACTAAATATTAAAAATGCAAGAAACATTAAACTGGATCTTGATAATATAATATGAGAAACTAGCTCAACAGGCTACTCAATAAGAAAGATTCTATTTGACCAGCTCACCCAGTCCTCGATCAGATCATACCGAAACATCATGAACTAACCAAGCTGGATACCGAACCTACAGAGTTGGAACTTTCCGAAGCAATCAACAAACTTTCAAATGGCAAGGCATCAGGACTAGACAACATTCCTGCAGAAATCCTCAAATATAATAAGGATGTCCTCCTGCCCTACCTCTACACTCTCCTTATTTAGTGATGGATGGAGAGAGGAAGCATTTCCTCAGGACATGAGGGATGCAAAGATAGTGACACTCTATAAAAACAAATGGGATAAGGGGGACTGTAACAACTACAGAGACGTCTCCCTTTTAAGTGTCACAGGCAAGGCTTTTGCACTAGTCCTTTCAAAATGACTACAGAAACTAGCAGAGCGTGTTCTCCCAGTCACAATGTGGATTCAGAGCTGGATGGTCAACAACTGACATGATATTTACCCTTCGACAGCTACAAGAGAAGTGCAGAGAGCAGAGTAAGCCTTTATGCATTGCTTTCGTGGATCTGACTAAGGCATTTGACACAGTCAGCAGGCCAAGTCTTTATAAAATACTGAAGCATATTGGCTGTCCCCCAAGGTTGCTCCAGTTGATTGTCTCCTTCCATGAAGGCATGAAAGCCAGCAACAAATGTTATTCTGTGAACTTTCGGAGGGGAAGAGGCACTAAGGCAGACCACTGCTCAGATATAAAGATATCTGCAAAGCCTCAATGAAAAACTTTTCTATAGGTCCCAGCACATGGGAAAGACTAGCTGATGACAGAGTTGTGTGGAAAGCCAACTTGCGAAAGGGCGCAGAATCTTTTGAGAAGAGACTAATGTATGAATTGAACGACAAGAGAGAAAAGTGAAAACTCAGAAGTTGTCATAGTAAAACACTTGCCAATTGACCGTCTGTAAAGACAAAAAGGTCATATATATATATATTTGAAATAATGTCACAAGATGTGTACAGTAGGAAATTGAAGTCGGAGCCCAGTGTGCCGGAGTGTTAACGTTTTTCTCTGAAAGTTTCCAAATTAATCTGATTGTCAAAATTCTAAATGGAGTATTAATATATATATAAGCCTCATTGGTTGTGTACGTAAGGACGCTCGTATTGCTAGGCTAGGCGATTGGTGTCGTAAGGACTAGGGTAAGTGGTTCGAGTCCCGTGTTTGTCTACTTGTTTTTCGGAAGCTCTTAATACCTATATCTGTTTATTTGTTGATAATATATATATACAAGTTTTCGTCGCGTGTGTATATATATAGTGAAGGAATTCAAGTGTTATTAAAAGTGTTATTAAATTCATCAATTGTGTGATAGTAAATAGAAAATAGATCGTGTGTTACCAGCGAATAGTTACCGATAGCAAATATTAAGTGCTTTTAACCGCCAAGTGACCCCAAGCAACAAAAGAAACGCATCACGATTTAACGTTCCGGCCGACAGGAAGGTCAAGGACACGGACTGGACCTGTCCATGGAGTAGTGCGTCTGTGTAGATGAAACATATCAGCACACTTTGTAGCAAGTGTTGTCCAGGGATGTCCGGAGACGGACACAATTACGAGGACAGGTCTTTCCTGTTGAAATCACGTTTACTGTGAAAATGTAAACTTGGACACAGCAGGGCGGCCGGAACAATAGTTGTAACATGACTTCAACACAAAACTCAAGTTCAAGGTGTATCCTCCGTACCAAAGGGCTGCATGGCTGTGGAGAGGCACAATCGTTAACGGAGGCAGTCAGGCTGTCAATGGGGCGACATCTGGCTGATGGGCAGCATGCCCCTGACCCCTTCCCCAGCATGAGGGTACCACTGGGGCGACTGTATATTACCCTCACCATATTATCAACTAATCATGAGTAACCAAAAAACACTAATCAATGCTTGCCGGAGCTACGGAGTACGTACATCTGTGCTGAGAACTGATGCAGCAGAACTACCAAAGAAAAACAGGAAAAGAGGACAACTTGGAAGACGAAGAGACGTTCTGGTGTCAGGAAAAGTATGCCAAAAACCGAGAGACTTGGGTTAAAACATATCCGTATCCTATACTGGAACTGCAGGAGTGTCCGTCAACGAGGTCCAGTCTTGGAGAAACTTATTTATGAAGCAGATATAATTGCGCTCCAAGAGACTCATCTACACCAGGTGGATAGATTGAAATTTGCGGGTTTCAACGCTTTCGCAATGACACTCATTTGGGTCAAACAGTCCTGGTTAGGAAAGATCTCCAGGCCTCGGAGATGGACACGTCTGCATGGAACTATGACGACGTGCAGGTCCAGGCAGTAACAATTACCGCACCAAAAAAGTTCACACTTGTTAATATCTATGCCTGCAATCACAAAATGGACAAAGACAGGTGGAAGATATTACAAGCAATATGTCTTCAGGCTCCATCAAGTGTCATTATGTACGGTAATTTCAACGCCAGGGGAAAGCTGTGGGGTAATAGTATTGTTAATGAGCAGGGTGAGGCACTGGAAGAGGTATTAACTGAGATGGACTTTGTCTGAATGATGGCAGGCCCACACGTATACCTGCCAGACAGGAAGACAGAGATAGTGTATTTGATCTCGCTCTGGTTTCTCCAGATTTGAATGCATGGTGTCGCTGGGATGTTCTCGGACACCATGGCAGTGATCATCTACCTTGTGCAATACTGGTTAAAAAATCAGCTAAGATGAGAACTCAAAATCGTGCTTCGGCTTTTCACTATGACAGACACCAACCTAATGTCATAAGTCAGCTGCAGCTAAATGTATATTGTTCACCAATTAAAACAAGAACTTCTTTCCAGCAAACACCATTGGTGGACACCTGAAGTTGCGCAGGCATAGGCGGAAAAAAGGATGGCGACCAGAGCGTGGGAAAAGCCATAAATCACAAAATCTCTCAGAAGAGAGTGGGAAAAAGCCATAAAATCACAAAATCTCTCCGAAGAACGTGGAAGAGCCCTGACAGAAAGAAAGAACAGTCTGGCTATACATTTCAAGCAGATTGCAAGAGAAGCCAAGCACATTATATGGGAGAAATTCTGCGTTGAAATTGGAAAAGAGCAATCACTCGCAAAATTTTGGAGATTGCACCGCAGCATGAATGGCGGTGAGAGACCTTTTTCAATGCCTAATCTGACTCTGGACAGTGGAGTAATTTTGAGGACAGATGAGGAGAGGGGTGAGGCGTTGTTGCATAACTTTATTCTCCAGACAGAAAAGAAAGACAGAGAGGAACGTAAAAGAATGCAACAGATTGTACACTATTCGCATGAGATGCAAACTGTCATAGACGACGATATAGAATACATTTCTGTCGATAATATCAAATCAATACTAAAGACATGCTCGGATACAGTGCCTGGTCCTGATGGTGTTCAGTACAGTCACATAAAATGTCTGGAGGACAAAGATCTTGCTGAATTATGCAAGCTTTTCAATAAAAGTATCCATACTGGCACTATTCCTGATGATTGACTTCACAGCTATCTGAGACCCTTGCCTAAGCCTGGAAAAGATCTCACAGGCGCAAATGGATATAGAATTATTACCTTGCAAAACACTGTCGGCAAACTGCTTGAAAAATTTATAGCCAGTAGAGTTTCAAATATAATGGAGACAAATGGTCTTTTTCCCTCCACTCACGGCGGCTATCGCCCAGGAAAGGACACCTGGTGCAATGCAGCGGTTTTGCATATGATGCGTATGAGGGGTTTCAGATGGGGAAGGAAACGGCAGCAGCCGCCATTGATTTGCAGGACGCATATAACAATGTCTCTTACACCTTACTTATGCAGTTATTGATGGATATGCAGGTAGAGTCATAAGGTAGCACATAGGTTAGCGCATGCAGCAGCAGCCATTGATTTGCAGGACTCATATGACATTGTTTCTTACACCTTACTTATGCAGTTATTGATGGTAAGACCAAAGTTGGAGCAGGCTTGTGAGAATCTGTTCATGCTAGACTGGAGATCTGCCTCAGTGTTGGCTCAATGGTGACACCTTACTTATGCAGTTATTGATGGATATGCAGGTGGAAACACGCTTGGTCAAGTGGATTGCTGCTGCACTTTTTGAGCGCACGTTATCAATGCGTTGTGGTTCATGGGCATCACAACCACAACAGGTCCTAATGAGCCTTCCTCAGGGATCACCACTCTCACCAGTCCTGTTCAATGTATACACCGTAGAGATAACCAGCACACAAAGGGTCGGAGTTGGCAGAACAATGTCGTACGCCGATGATATTCTGGTGTATCGCATGGGCAAGGACAGAAATGAGATCACATCTGCATTACAGTGTGAGCTGAATAGGATTGGTGACTGGTGCAACGAATTCGAAACGAATGTGAACCCAGCAAAGGCTTCTCTGACATGGTTCTCTCTAACACTCACATAGTAAAGACACCTACTCCAGTTGTCAGCATGTGTAACAAAGACGTTGACAGAAGCGAAACACTAAAATATCTTGGAATAACAGTTGACAGAAGTCTGTCATTTAAGAGCCATGTTGAGAACGTAATCCTAAAGGCAAGAAAAGGGCTAACCGCTCTCAAAGTTATGGCGGGCGGATATTGAACAACGCCTGCTACTTTTTCTTTATCAGGGTCTAGTGCTGAGCGTGGTGGACTATGGCCTTGGTCTTCTAACAGTAAGCAGAACATCGCTGGATAAGTTAGAAAGGATCCAAAATGAAGTGATGAGGCTTATACTCGGTTGCACATGTGACACTTCTTGTGAGGCAATGCGCTATGTCCTTGAATTGCCAACGATGGCCACGAGACACAAAGTCGCACAGGTAAAAGCGTATTTGAGAGTTTCTCGGACACAAATCATCCTCTGCACAAATCCATAAATGAGAACAAGGACAGGCGATTGAAGAGAGGTCGATCCTGGATGGCCAAGGCAGAGGATGTTATTAAACAGGTCTATACTCTAGATGAGCTGAGACACGGTGACGAATGGATGCCTATATCAGAGGATATGATTGCTTAAGCCAGGGTTATCAGCACACTTGGACGCCGCTGTAGAGAATGGGCCCCGGACGTCGTCAATACGGAAATTCTTGCACTCATGGATCAGCACTCCCATCCAGGTGATATCATTATCTACATCGATGGCTCTGCCAAGCGTGGCACCAGATCATCGTGGGCTTACTCAGCACAACCAAACGGTCGCACACTTCATGAGAACTGCGAGGCTTTTGAGACAACGACATCGAGCATGACTATAGAAATCACCGCTGCCTCCAGGGCGCTGTCATGGGTGGCTGAGCAACAGGACAGGTTACCCATATGATCATCATATCAGACTCGATGAATATGCTTCAACTGATTGAATCTGGAAGTATGCGTGTGGAATGGGTGGACATCATTCAGAGATCACATCTCAAGAAAATGACTTGGCTGTACATGCCTGGACGTGCGGAGTGCGGGGTAACGAGCGTGCTGACTCTCTTGCAAACAGTGCCCGACTCAAGTGGGCAGAAGTATGGACAGAGCCGATATCATCAATGCGTACGCTCTCAATTGTGTGACATGGGCGGGTCTCAGAAACTGGAACGGGTTCGAGAATTAGGCGTTAAGTTTGGACATGCCAGACAGTGTCGTCTTCATGGTAGAGATTTTGTTCGATCGACTGGTAATGTCAGTGGTAGATTACGGACTCGGAATTCTTACGATATCAAGATCACAATGTGAACGACTCGAACGGGTTCAGAATGAAGGTATGCGTATAGTTCTGGGCTGCACTAGAGATATCCCGATTGTGAAGATGAGATATATGCTTGGCCTTCTGTCACTACGCTCCCGTCATGCAATCGCCCAAACCAAGGCATATATGCGGGTTACTTCGGATAAGAGACATCCACTTCACAAGAACACTAATGATATTAAGGGCACGAGAATCAGCGTGGCATGTCGTGGATGGCCCAGGCTGAGAGAACAATTAGCCAGGCGACTACGGTTGCGACTCTACCAAAAGGGAAGAATGGATCCCAACAGATGGTAGCATGATGAAATATCTCAATGTTATCATTACTCCTGGAAGAGAATGTAGAGATTGGAGCAACATGAAGGCTGATCTCGCAGTTAAGCAGCTGATAGAAGATAATGCAAGGGATGATGATGTTGTTGTATATACCGATGGGTCGGTTCAACGTGGTAGAAATCCGGCTGGGGCTTTTTGGCTAATGCCATGGTAGGGTTGTTGCAGAGCGAAGTGGGGCATACAGGACCACAACTTCTAGTATGAGGATGGAGGTTGAGGCCGTTACTGCTGCCCTCCATTGGATTTCTGTGACTTCATTTACTGGGGCAGTTGTTGTATCTGACTCTCAGTCGATGCTTCACAAGATCCAGAAGGGCAGGTATGAGTGGATCTCGTCTATAGAAGTTTCTAACCTCCAGCGGCTTACGTGGATATACTGTCCTGGGCATACGGGTGTTTACGGTAATGAGAGAGCGGACAGGCTTGCATCAACAGCATCGATTGTTGGGGAGTTGAAGATGGATAAGGGGATATTCTTTGGTCTCTTCGAGACTCTCTGTTGGATGAGGACACTAAAATCGATGTTGAATATATCAAGCAATTTAAGCAGTTTGGAGTTACCCGTTGTTCAAGTCGAACTGGATGCCTGAGAGGCAGAGTGAGAGGTGTGTTTAATCAGCGAGCCACAGGAACCATCAGTATGCATACTCTTCGATATCTGTTGGGGAGACTGAGCACCCATGGGTCTGCCCGGAGTGCAGTGACGTCAGTTTAGTAACCAATAACCAATAACCAGTCGTCTTCATGGTAGAGAGAGAAGATATAGTAATCAACTTCTCATGGGTACTGTGAGCAAATGGACTTTGGGATGGCTGCTGCAACGGAGGACAGAGCACGAATAGGAATGCCCAATGTGCCATGACGTCGATCGTATAACATAACATAACATAACATTGACAAACTTTCATTGGATGATAGCTCAAATAAGATATGAAGATAACTTAACTCATTCCGTACCTATAACTGCCCCAGAGTGTACCAAGATTGTATATTAAAATAACCCTACTACCGCACACTCCACCAATCATTGTTTTAAGTAAAGTTACTGCAAAATTGACATCGCATTCTTATCCAATTTCCAGATTGTATCTACAGCAAAGCTATCTATTCCTACATCGTGGTCCGATCTGAAGTTTGGTAACATTTGTTAATTGTATGAAATTTAAGTATTTACAAGTGGAAAATGTGTACAAAAATTAATTCAGCCACATCATGTTTTTCAAATCAGTAGTGAATGTCAACGACTCGTTTACTGTGGTTGATGGCGACATCATGTAAAGGATATGCCACGATTTTCATTTCAATTAAGAATAAAATTGTATTTTTAATGGATAACTAATAAACAAAAGTAGGAGAATTAACATTTCAATGAATATGTTTAAGAGTAAAATTGTATTTTTAATGGATAACTAATAAACAAAAGTAGGAGAATTAAATTGAAATTCATATCAAGGAAACAAAATATAAAATTCAGAAGTGTACATCAACTGAGAACGGGCTAAAAAAAAACATTGATAAAATCCTTGACTGACAACTTGAACACACAATTAAAAAAGAGATTTATAAATATCATTATAAACATTTGTGTAAATTAATAAACATATTTTATTGCAATGACACAAGCAATAAGAAATGCAATAAAACGAATCACAAAATCTGTGACCAATGGTTAGAAAAATATTCTCAAACTCTACACATTGGGGAAGCAATGCAGATTCAATAATTTGTCCAAACTGATAGACTAAACTGATTCAATAATTTGTCCAAACTGATAGACCAAACTGATTCAATAAAAACATGAAAAATGACATTATTCCTGAGTATGTAACATGGGAAGTTATATAGGCACTTGAGGATTGACCTTGATCTCACACATCTTAAAGCATATTGATAACATTCCAGTTGAACAATTTATATCTCCAACAATATTAGCAGATGAAGATTAGTGTAGGAAGACTTGCCAACAGATCTATGTAAACATATCCTTGTGAACAAACTTCTGTGAACAGATCCCTGCGAACAAATCCCTGTAAATATTCCCTGTGAACATAACCCTATGCACAAACTTCTGTGAACAGATTCATGTGAGATATCCCTGTGAACTTATAACTTCTGTGAACTTCTGAGAAATTTATGTGAACATCCCTGTGAACATATCCCTATGAGAAATCTCTGTGAGTGAAGGCTACTTCTTAACTGACACTTCATAAATTCAAAATGAAAATAATTTGTTTACTCTAACCAAAAAAATAACAAAAATATTGTAAACCTCCAACTTAATATTTTTTTTTAAACAGTCAACTTTACAGTAGTGTTGAATGATGTTATGGAAAATATTGGATATTGAAATATTGAAAATGACATGTAGAAACTATGAAGGCCACTGGTGTCAAATTAACACTTTAAAATAAATCTGACTTCTCTTCTGTTTACTGACATCAAACCAGAATATTTTAAAAAGCACAAAATATAAAATTGGGTGTGAGAATGAGAATATTAAAAGTATAACAGCAGTGATATATGCCAGACAGCCATGTGTTGCTGGGCCCGCAAGGAAGCAAAAGAATAGTAACACTGCAACCTACAAAGCATGTCATAAGAAGCGACTGAGGTAGGGGCCTAGAGAAACAACCTAGTAAATAAAAAGCATCGCAGAAATCAGATGTGCTGGCCTACTTGTAGGTGCATAACTGGCACAGCGTACAATCGCACTTAGTTTCAGATCACATACAAATCACAAGGAGTGGTTAACAAGTGGTCAATATGGAGCGTAAGAAGAAGAAGAATATGCCAGACAAACTTCAAGAGAAACAGAAAACCTTGCTATGTTAAGTATTAAAAAATAGGTAATCATGTGTAATTCAACATCTTGTTATTCACATCAATGTGTTAACTCTAATGCTATATGTTTTAATTATAAACAGACATATCAGAAAATTACAGTGCATTTCATACAAATGTATACAGTATATACGAGGGGAGTCAATAAGTAAGTCACACAGTTCTGTGGGATGGCAGATAAATGTAGTTGGGGTTTTCTAAAGGTGTCATTAGGTGACAGCAACATCAAACTTTATATTCCCGTTCTTCAGGTGGCACTAGGTGTTTCATGCGCAGCGCATAAATAAAATGGTGACTGTAATTACGGAGTGTACAACCAAATAGCAACATCTGTTGTGCGTTTTGTGTGGGCAAAAGGACTGCCTGCAAAGGACATTCATAAGGAAATGCTTCCAGTTTATGCTGACAAATGTTTGTCCCGTAAAGCGGTGCATAGCTGGGTAGAAACATTTTCTCAAGGACACTCTAAAATTGTTGATAAAATCCAATCTGGTCATCCTGTTGAGATTGCAACAGAAGCATCTGTGCAGCAGGTGGAGATGATTAGAGGTGACAGACGAGTAACAATAGACTCTGTAGCATCTGCAATAGGGTGCTCACATGGTTCAGCCTACAGCATAAAGCATGATCGATTGAAATTTAAGAAAGTGTGCTCAAGGTGGATACCCAGACAATTGAAGGAGGAACACAAAATGGGCCGATTTGGCCTGTCCTTGCATCATCTCTGTGGATACAAAGATGAAGGAGAAGACATGCCGAATAGGATTGTTACTGGGGACGAATCATGGATGAATCAAAATCAGCCTGAATCAAAGCATGTTTCAATGTAGTGGAGACATCCTTCTTCGCAGTGTGTCCAAATATTCAAGATTACGCCATCAGCAGGGAAGGTTATGCTGACGGTGTTCTGGGATTGTCAATAAGTACTTTTAACCAATTTCAAGAAGAAAGGTGACAATGTGAATTCTGAATCGTACTGCGACGTTCTATCGATGCTTCATGATGCAATTCTAAGAAAACGTCCAGGACTGCTGACTAGAGGAGTGTTGCTTCTTTATGACAATGCCAGACCACATCCGGCTCGATTAACTCAAGAGAAAATTAACCGCTAAGGTGGGAAGTTCTGGAACATCCACCTTACAGTCCCGACTTAGCCCTAGCGATTTCCACCTTTTTGGTCCACTGAAAACCCACCTTGGCGCGAGACATTTCCGAATGACGCCGAGTTGAATGTAAAGTGAAAACATGGTTTAGAAGACAGAGCACGCAGTTCTATTCAATCAGTACATCAATGTTGGTGAAAATTATGTTGAGAAATAAAGGGACAATGCATGTATAAAAATAAACTAGTTTCAAGTTGTTATCATATTTAGTTATTTTTCTACAGTCATTTGTGACCTACTTATTGACTTGCCCTCGTATTATGTTAAAATCTCTACAAAACTGACATTGCATTATTGCAGTCAGATATCACCGAGTTGTTAAATCCATTTATGATGAATAGGGCCCTGTTTCTGTATGGACAAGGATTTATGTGAGATGAATTACACCATTCAACATCCAGAGTCACACTTTACTGAACTTCAAACCAGCTGTCAAATAAAAACAAATAGAGCACTCATTAAATTTCACCTTCATAGACAATTCAACAATTCCACTCACATCTTTCTTCTTCATATACCTCATATCAAACACTTGTTAAACTACTCTTTGTGATCTGTATGTGATCTGAACCTAAGAGCGATTGTATGCTGTGACAGTTATGCGCCTAAAAGTAGGCCATCACATCTGATTTCTGCTGCGGTTTTTATTTACTAAGGTAGCTTCCCTAGGCCCCTACCTCAGTTGACTTTTATGACATGCCTTGTAGGTCACAGTGTTATTTTTCTTTGTTCCTCTTGAAAAGCCCCGGCAACTCATAGGTGCACTTACATCTTTAACATGTAATGTGATTACCAGTCTTTGATTACTTATCTCTAAGAATGATTTACTCACGGACAATTAACAAGTTATATATGTTACATCTATGTTTAACAAGTTGTTATATATGTTACATCTATGTTTAACAAGTTAATATATGTTACATCTATCTTTAACAAGTTAATATATGTTACATCTATCTTTAACAAGTTAATATATGTTACATCTAACTTTAACAAGTGGTTATATATGTTACATCTATGTTTAACAAGTTATATATGTTACATCTATGTTTAACAAGTTATGTATGTTACATCTATGTTTAACAAGTAGTTATATATGTTACATCCATGTTTAACAAGTGGTTATATATATTACATCCATGTTTAACAAGTGGTTATATATGTTACATCCATCTTTAACAAGTTAATATATGTTACATCTATCTTTAACAAGTTGTTATATATGTTACATCTATCTTTAACAAGTTGTTATATATGTTACATCTATGTTTAACAAGTTAATATATGTTACATCTATGTTTAACAAGTTATATATGTTATATCTATGTTTAACAAGTTATATATGTTACATCTATGTTTAACAAGTTGTTATATATGTTACATCTATATTTAACAAGTTGTTATATATGTTACATCCGTACAAGCTATTATTGTTTATGTTACATCAGGATAAGTCTATGAAACATAATTTCCATTTCTGACTGAGATAACAGTCTATGGTCTATGACTACAGTCACTCGCTGAGATAACAGTCTAAGGTCTATGACTACAGTCACTCACTGAGATAGCAGTCTATGACTATAGTCACTCACTGAGATAGTGGTCTATGACTATAGTCACTCGCTGAGATAGTGGTCTATGACTATAGTCACTCACTGAGATAGCAGTCTATGACTAAAGTCACTCACTGAGATAGCAGTCTATGACTATAGTCACTCACTGAGATAGCAGTATATGACTATAGTCACTTACTGAGATAGCAGTCTATGACTACAATCACTGACTGATTATTATTAACAATGACTGTCTCATCAGTCTGAATGTTATTATCAAATTGATAAATGAAAGCCACATTGTTTCTGTGATGTTTGCAATGATCAACAGAGCTCACAATATCTTCATGTATGGATGTCACATTGTTTCTGTGATGTTTGCAATGATCAATAGAGTTCACAATATCTACATGTATGGATGTCACGTTGTTTCTGTGATGTTTGTAATGATCAACAGAGAGGACAATAGGTTCATAATGACTTGTATATTTGGCAGAAACACATTCCTTTAAGGGGGGATTTGGGGCTTGAAAATCAAGAATCTATTTTCGTTGTTTTCATATTAATATAAAATTTATATAAGCATTTTGAAAGAGTATGACTTAGAATAGTAGAAAAAAATTAGCAAAAAAAATGTCAAGTGTTGCCATGGAAACAATACAACATGGCCAAAAACAAAATTTCAAATTCCTAAGGCTCTGAATCTAATGAATATAAATGAATTCTGTTTTCACTCTAAGGTGGCAATTGTAATATCTAAAATATTACACATGATTTTAGGATATATTAAATATTTAATTTTTTATAAATTTTGGGTAAAAATTCCTCAAAATTTGGTCAAAAAAGCTGTTTTTGGGGTATGTTTACACAAAAATTCATAAAAATGTAATATTTAATATATCCTAAAAAGGATGTGTAATTTTGTAGATATTACAATTGCTCACCTTAGAGTGAAAACAGAATTCATTTATATTCATTAACTTCAGAGCCTTAGGATTTGAAATTTGGGCTTGACGGACATTTTGTATTGTTTCCATGGCAACGCGTTAATTTTTTTTTCCTATTTTTTTCTACTATTCTAAGTCATAATCTTTCAAAATTGTTATACATATTCTACATTAATACCAAAGCAACGAAAAAGTTTCAAGACCAGAATCCCCCCTTAAGATTACCTTCATCATTGCTGTAGCAGTTTGGACAATGCAGTTTGTTAATCCTGACCCTAACATCTGCTCCATGATCACCAGCTCCAAGCGAAGCATGGCATACCCAACATCTAAAACACTGAACATGAAAGTAGAGTCCGAGTGATTCAATCACCATTGCTGCTCCATAACCTGATATTAGAGTGGATGATGAGATCTTTTTCAATTAATCACATTAATCCAATACCAGTCTGACATTGACAATACAGAAATATCAGTCTGATATTGATATTACAGATATACCAGTCTGACATTGATATTACAGAAATACCAGTCTGACATTGATTGATATTACAGAAATACCAGTCTGACATTGATATTACAGAAATACCAGTCTGACATTGATATTACAGAAATACCAGTCTGACATTGATATTACAGAAATACCAGTCTGACATTGATATTACAGAAATACCAGTCTGACATTGATATTACAGAAATACCAGTCTGATATTGATTGATATTACAGAAATACCAGTCTGACATTGATTGATATTACAGAAATACCAGACCGACATTGATATTACAGAAATACCAGACTGACATTGATATTACAGAAATACCAGTCTGACATTGATATTACAGAAATACCAGACCGACATTGATATTACAGAAATACCAGTCTCACATTGATATTACAGAAATACCAGACTGACATTGATATTACAGAAATACCAGTCCGACATTGATATTACAGAAATACCAGTCTGACATTGATATTACAGAAATACCAGTCTGACATTGATATTACAGAAATACCAGTCTGATATTGACAATATAGAAACACCAGTCTGATATTGACAATATAGAAATACCAGTCTGACATTGATATTACAGAAATACCAGTCTGACACTGATACTACAGGAATACCAGTCTGACATTGATATTACAGATATACCAGTCTGACATTGATATTACAGATATACCAGTGACATTGATATTACAGATATACCAGTCTGACATTGATATTACAGAAATACCAGTCTGACATTGATATTATAGAAATACCAGTCTGACATTGATATTATAGAAATACCAGTCTGACATTGATATTACAGAAACACCAGTCAGTCTGAAAAACCGTTTGTGCCGGTCAATGTGTATGCCTGTAATACGAAAGTGGACACATAGAAATGGCAGTGTTTGCATAATATTATAAGTCATGAGAGCAATAACGTCATTTTCTGTGGTGATTTCAACGCAAAGGGTAGATCATGGGGTAAAATTTCCTTGAATACACAGGGAGAAGAGCTCGAACTAGCACTTGAGACCACAGAATTGTTGTGCCTCAATACCAGCGGTGTCACTAGAATTGCGAGTCGACCAGGAGATGAGGATAGTGTTATTGATTTGGCACTTGTACCCCCACTCACTGCTGTGTGCAGATGGGGGATTTTAGGGCACCATGGCAGTGACCACCGTCCTTGCAGCATACTGGTGAACAAAGGTAGATCAAAAAGTACAGGCCAATAACTCACTCTTTCCAGTACGACACCACAGGGCAAGACGTTGTCAGTAAAATAAGGTGTGTCAAACGAGGCAAGCACATCAACAGTAGTAAATGTTTGGAACAACCACCCTGGTGGGATGACGAGGTGGAGAAGGCGTGGGTAGACAAGCGGTGTGCTGTTGCCAGGAAGGTGGCAAACTGCCAGGAAAAATGGAACTACCCATCCTGATGACATCTTGCAGTTGAAAGAAGATATGAATAATAAAACAGGGTGTTTCAAAGCTCTTGCAAGGCGGTAAAAAGTGAGAAGTGGGCTGAGTTCTGTCACGGTGAGCAACGACAAATCGTTGAATCTGTTCTGGCGATTGCACAGAAGTATGAATGGTACAGTGAAGAATCGGTTTGTTCCTGACTTCCAAAGCATGGATCTTACCTGGCAGAGGACAGATGAAAACAAGGGTAGGACTCTGTTCTGCTCTACTTTGCTCTAGAGCATAGTGACCAGAAAGACATGGTAGGGTGAAACACTGCAAGACAATCCATTGTAGCTAAATGTCAGAACCAGGAATTAGACGAAGATGATTTAATGACGGTGGAGGAAATCAAGGATGCGGTACGGAGAGCAACAAATGGTGCACCTGGTCCAGATGGCATATGGTATGGTGATATTGGCGAGTTGTCTGATGGGGAGTGGGAAGAACTGGCTGGCATATACAACAAAAGCATTACGACTGCAGTAATCAACGAAGAATGGTTGCACAGCTACTTGGTACCTCTGCCGAAGCCTGGCAAAGACCCCACAAAAATTCAGGGCTATCGGGTAATCACCATGCAGAATACAATAGGCAAGTTGCTGGAGAAAATAATTGCCAGAAAAATATTCTGCCAACTAGAGAGGTTATGTCTCTTTCCACCCACCCTTGAGGTACCGTCCAAATAGAGAGACATGGTGTAACGAGCGGTTTCGCCCATGATGTCTATGAGGGTTTTCACTCGGGCATTGAGACATGTGCTGCTGCAATTGACCTTGAAGATTCCTATAATAGAGTGCCTTTGCATTTTTTAATGGCACAATTGACGGAACTCAATGTCAGCCCATTCCTCCTCAATTGGATCTTTGTGGCCCTCTTTCAGCAAAAAGTAGTGTTTAAATGTGGCAGATGGGCGTCACCACCAATAACAATCCACCCTGGCTTACCACTAGGGTTATCATTATCTCCGGTGTTGTTCAATGCCTACTGTGAGAATCACAGAAGAGCAGATCATGGGTAGAGGAAGGACAATGTCATATGCAGATGATGTGTTGGTGTATCGTCAGGGCAAGGATAGAGAACAGCTTGTGGAGGAACTTCAGTCAGAACTCGACCGCATAGGTAGATGGTGCGATGAAGCAGGAGCATTGGTCAACCCCACAAAAGCAGCGGTGACATGGTTTTGTGTTCAGAGGTGGTGTAGCGATAAGTCTATGAAATATCTGGGGCTGCATTTTGATCGTAGTCTAGCTTTTACGGAACACATAGCTCATGTGATAATGAAGGCGAGGAAAGGTTTAATTGTGGTGAGGGTAATGGCTGCGGCGGATTGTGAGCAGCGTCATCTTTGTCTTTTATACCAGGGTCTGGTCCTTTCTGTGCTTGAGTATGGTCTGGCGATCCTGACTCAGTCATAGTCAGATAGAACGACTGGAAAGAATACAGAACGAGGCTAAAGACATGTGCAGGTTGATGCGCTATCTTCTTGACTATCCTACTATGGAATATAGAACACTGATGAGCCGTGCACGGGCATACCTTGAGTCAATGCTGACACACAACATCCTCTGCACATGGAAATAAAGAGACGAAAAGGAAATAGGTTAAAAGAGAAAAATCTTGGATGGGTCAGGCCGAGGACTGTATTGAACAGGTGTGTACACTTGAAGACATTGATCCCGGTGAAGAATGGATACCAGTGCCAACAGGAATCAATACATCATTTTCTGTATGCATCGAACTTAATAAAGAATGCAGACAACACAACCCACTTGTCGTAGTTGCAGCAGTTCAGGCTTTAATTTCTGAGAACGCATCTGAGCATGATGTAATCATTTATACGGATGGTTCGGTGATTCGACATGTGCGGAGCTCGTGGGCTTTCACTGCTCAGGTCGGAGATGTTGTGAAGGAAGACAGTGGTGGTTTTGCCGTGACTACGAGCAGTCTCACTATGGAAATCATGGTGGTTACTAAAGCGATGATTTGGCTGGAATCACAGACTTTTATCCATGCATGTTTTCTCAGTGACTCAATGAGTATGCTCAGGAAGATTGAAACAGGATGGGCTAGGAGACATTGGATGGAGTCGCTTGGGAGGTCTAGACTGACAAAGATCACTTTTATTTTTGTGCCAGGGCATGCAGGTGTAAGGGGAATGAACGTGCAGATAGGCTTGCAGGTATGGTTGCTGTACAAAGCGGGGGAGCAATGGACAAGGCTGATATTATAAATTCCTTAAGGGAGAGAGGACGTGTACATGATTCACGTAATAGCGGTGAATCTACAACTCTAACCAGACTGATATTACAGAAATACCAGTCTGACATTGATATTACAGAAATACCAGTCTGACATTGATATTACAGAAATACCAGTCTGACATTGATACTACAGAAATACCAGTCTGACATTGATATTACAGAAATACCAGTCTGACATTGATTGGTATTACAGATATACCAGTCTGACATTGATATTACAGAAATACCAGTCTGACATTGATATTACAGAAATACCAGTCTAACATTGATATTACAGAAATACCAGTCTGACATTGATATTACAGAAATACCAGTCTGACATTGATATTACAGAAATACCAGTCTGACATTGATTAGTATTACAGATATACCAGTCTGACATTGATATTACAGAAATACCAGTCTGACATTGATATTACAGAAATACCAGTCTGACATTGATATTACAGAAATACCAGTCTGACATTGATACTACAGAAATACCAGACAGACATTGATACTACTTCACATTTTGACTGTTCACTCAAGTGCAATGATGATGGTCCTATCAATCAATCAACATTTTGAGTAGGAAGAAAAAATTGGTGAAGACGAAGATCAACTACAACAGCACATGAATTCATTGCTAATAGCATGTACAACATGAAAATCAACAAACAAAAGACAGAGACCATGAAAATAAGCAGAACACCAAGCCAAGCAAACATACAAATAGATAACACCAGAGTAAAGCAAGTTTCTGAATTCAAATATTTAGGCAGCATTTTCACACAGGATCGAAAACTCGATAGAGAAATAGAGACAAGGTGTCAAAAGCAAATGCAGTGACCTACCAGCTGGCACCATTACTACAACACCCAAAGATCAAAATGGAAGTGAAAAGACAGATGATAAAAAGTATTTTCCTACCAACACTTTGTTACCAGTGCCAAACTTGGTCTCTTACAGCAACACACCACAGAAAGCTCACCCCGTGTGAAATGAAATGCCAGAGGAAGGCAGCAGGAGTCACCAGGAAAGACAGAGTACGAAATGAGGACATTAGAAGCAGAGTGGGCATAACTTCATGCAACGAATACATCAAAAGACAACAAATGCAGTGGTTTGGACATTTAATGAGAATGAAATACAACCAACCACCAATAACAGCATAAAATAAAAAGAGATCGGGTACTAGAGCTAAGGAAAGACCAAGAAAAAATGGATAGACAATATCAAGACCACACTAGATAAACACGGATATAACACAACAAGGGCGACTCATCTGGCCCTAGAATGCAAATTAAAGCTCCCATCCCTACGCTTAACGGCAAGGGTGGACAGCCAACTACATCATCCACCTGGAAATAGACAGTAGAAATAATTGGTCAAATTCAAGAAGTTCCAAAGTATCTTGGAAAACAAAGACTATAGAGTTCACCAAGGATCACATAGAATGTGATTATTCTGATAAGGATATAGAAAATGAGTGAGTCGATGATTTAGACGATGAAGAATTCTTTTAATCAATTGATATTCAAGCCACAGATGTTCAATCTGAAGGACATGCTACATCACCTGGAAGTATTTCGTGGGACATGACTCACATAATATATCAACTAAATTTAAAAGAGTTTAGTACTCAACAGGAATAACGGAGATGATTGGGTAAGTCAATGGAAAATTATAGAGCACTTAATTGGGCTAAATTATTGTGTTTTAATATCTCTCTAATATGTGTTAAGTGTACAGGTGGCCAAGGTTCAAAGGGTTAAAGTTCAACTTGTTTCTCTGTGTTTTCTTTTGTTAAGATTTCTGCTGCACTTTTCAAAAAATATGTTTCTACTTTGGTTTACTTTCCTCCAGTTGCAAATGACAGCTTATATTTGTGTACCATTGATCAGATGTAAAAATATTTCTTCCAATCCAAAATTTGTGCAAAATAGTCAACTAGAAGATTTGGATTTTGCAGATATTGCCTTGTTAAGTAAAAATAACCAAGATATGCAAAGAAAAACAGACAACTTATCATTCAAAAGTATCAAAAGTTGGACTGCAGATAAGCTATGAAAAGACCAATATAATTAAGACACCAATGGCAAGTAATGCAGATATCACACTGAAATCCAAAATGATAAAAATAACAGAGCAGTTCACCTATTTAGGTAGCAATTTTGATTGCACAGGAAATACTAAAAATGTAATTATGCTACGAATTGTCAATCAACATCAGCTTTTAAAAATCTAAATAAAATATGGAGTTCCAAGTTATTTAGTTTACAAAATGAATTATGAATTTTCAATTCCAATGTTGTATCAATCCTAACATATGCCAGCGAGAGTTGGAAAATGACTAAAGATATAGAAAGAAAGTTGAATGCATTTGAAAATAGATGTCTGCAAAAAAATGAACATAAAACAGAATGAATTCAGATGTGATGACATCAGAGAAATGTCTGGTCAACCACTAGTAACAACTGTTATAAGAGGGAGACGATGGAGAAATGTTGGCACACTCTTGAGAAGAAATGAACAAAGAATCACAAAGCAGGTATTGAAGTAGGAAGCAAAAGGTTTCAAGCAAGAAAGGACGTAAGGAAATCCTGAAAAGAACTTTGCTGAGAGGAGAAAGGAATATTAAACTCAATTGCATGGAAAAGAATGAGCGAGTTGCTCAGAATAGAGGGTATTGAGAAATACTTGCAGGCTCTATGTAACATATAATGGTACGAGAGGAATAAATAATATATATAATAGTTTGTACATGCTGTACTGCATTTGCTGGTGACCATCCTGTGCATGCTTTGGTTCAATGTTTGTCTACTTTTTTTTCCTATGTACTTTAACTCTTAGTGGACCAGAGCAAATATGTTTTTAGAGTAAAAAAAATCATGCCACATAGTGTGTGTGACGTTTGGTCCACAAGGAGTTAAAGCTAGAGTTCTGATTGTTCTTTATTTCAATGTTTTTTTATTCTGTCAGGCAGGTGACGTTTTCATGCAGGGTAGGTTCAGTGCTTGTTAAGAAAATCATCTGATCTTGGTTTAGTTCATTCTATAAAGTTAGTGTTTTCAAGTCATGTTTTTTTCCAAAATATTTATTTACTATATGTGTCAGCTGAAATTGTGAATTATTTAGCCTGTTGCTAGGTTCTGCTCAATCTGATATTCTATGATACTTGTCTTCATGTTCATATAAAATCATTCTTGGCTTTGTACTCTGTTGATTTTGTTCACTTTGACATTGCTGCTGTTGCCAACATCAATATATTTGACTGACCTAATTAAAAGGTGTGAGCGTATGTGGCTTAATCGGTAGTAACCTGGTTCAAACTCCATGGCGCACAAGTTTAGATGCATATTCGTTCCCTTGGATTTTTACAAACGTTAAAAATAGACTTCACCATTCAGAAAGCAATGGCAAACTACTGAATGTATAAGTGGTGGCTAGAAAATCGACAACTCATTTACTGTGCTTGATGGCTAAGTTCTGTAAAGGATATGCCACAATTTTCATTTCAATGAAAAGGTTACAAGACAATAACTTCTGGTACTAAATAAAATAAATGTGTAAAAAACATACCCAGCTCCTGGTCACAATGAGAACACAGTTGTGATCCATTCACTGGCATCTCACGCTGCTCCTCAGGAGCAGAGACTTGTCCTTTGGGCAAACATTTTTCCCCTGAATGATGAAGAGATTCATGAAGTGGACTACGTTGCTGCTGCTGCTTTGGGTATTGATGATGCTGCTGTGTAGGCTTAGATGGTAAAGAATGACTGTGAAAGTGTTCCTGATAAGAGAGTGATGGAGAATGAGAGGATGACTGAACTGGTTCATTTGAGCCCCGAGTACCAGCAGTCTTCTGTAACAGAGTCTGCCTAATAACCGCTGGCATAGATTCATTAGACCAAACTCTCTCTGTGAGTTGTCCCTGGTCCTGAACTAAGCCAGTGTGATCTCCAGCAGGTTAGGAGAATCATCTGCAGGTTTAATAGGGCCAACATATGGCAGTCTGTAACCTGCTGGTTTAGACTGAATTCTGCTTTCAGACTCTGCAATTCTTCTCCTCTCTGCTTCTTGAACCAGCCAATGGTCTCCAGCATCTGTTAACAAGAATTTACCAGTTATCTTCTCCTTGCTGCCATGAACCCAGGGTGCCTTGTACGTACCTTTCTTCATTTGTTGTGGAGACACAGATTTGGGTGCACTAGGTAAATTGTAACTCTCTGAGCTCTGCCAGTCTGCATCACCTCGAAACCTGGCCATTGGAACTGAGTTCAAAGAATGGATCTGCCCTCTTGAAGGTGCTTCTCTGGTGATGGGTGTATGTGAGAACTGTGCCTGGTCAGTGCTGTCTTTTGCAATGTTAGAGAGCTCAAGCATGGGTTTGGCTTTTCTATTCATGATCAACATCTCCTCTTTAGACAATATGGGGCTACTTCCTGTTGACTTAATGTCATTTTGAGGAAGTGTTTGAATGTCCCTGACAATAGGAAGTCTGTTAAGAAAACTTGATGAACTAGATTTTGAAATATCATGTCGTTGTTCCGAAGAAAATTGAGAATAGAGTTCTGACATGGTGTTCACATTTTGGCTGTGTGTTTCCTCTAGTTTGATAGTAGCATGAACTGATATGGGTTGGAAACTGCTTTGATGATTTTCATGTGCAGATATTTGTTGTGAGTGGTTTTTACTAGAATAAAAACCCAGATTCTGGTCTCGTTGATTTATATTTTGGAAACTGTTCTTATTTATTCCAGAGTTGTTCATGTGAAGTGGTTGAGCAGGATTATCATATGTTCTTGTGTCTTCGACTTGTTTATGTATCACTGGCTGTACATTTTTCTTTTCTTGTTGAAGCTGCTGCTGCTTTTTAAATCTATTGAATTCTTCTTTTTCTTGAAGAAATTTCTCCCTCTCAAGTTGAAGAAGTTCCTAAAACAAATTTGCATAAAGTTTGATACATAGTCAAAACAATTAGAACATACAAAATACATATAAATTATGACATTTCTGTCTACTCAGCCACCTGCTCTTCACAAAGAGAAATGAAAAACTACTAAAACCCAAAATATCTGCATATTGACAACTCCCCTTTTGTTATCTTAACTAACAGTAATATAACTCATCTTGGACAATCTATCTTAACTAACAGTAATATAACTCATCTTGGTCAATTTATCTTAACTAACAGTAATATAACTCATCTTGGTCAATTTATCTGAACTAACAGTAATATAACTCATCTTGGTCAATCTATCTTAACTAACAGTAATATAACTCATCTTGGTCAATCTATCTTAACTAACAGTAATATAACTCATCTTGGTCAATTTATCTGAACTAACAGTAATATAACTCATCTTGGTCAATTTATCTTAACTAACAGTAATATAACTCATCTTGGTCAATCTATCTTAACTAACAGTAATATAACTAATCTTGGTCAATCTATCTTAACTAACAGTAATATAACTCATCTTGGTCAATTTATCTGAACTAACAGTAATATAACTCATCTTGGTCAATTTATCTTAACTAACAGTAATATAACTCATCTTGGTCAATCTATCTTAACTAACAGTAATATAACTCTTCTTGGTCAATCTATCTTAACTAACAGTAATATAACTCATCTTGGTCAATTTATCTTAACTAACTGTAATATAACTCATCTTGGTCAATCTATCTTAACTAACAGTAATATAACTCATCTTGGTCAATTTATCTTAACTAACAGTAATATAACTCATCTTGGACAATCTATCTTAACTAACAGTAATATAACTCATCTTGGACAATCTATCTTAACTAACAGTAATTTAACTCATCTTGGTCAATTTATCTTAAAGGGGGATTCTGGTCTGGAAACTTTTTTCGTTATTAATGTATTAATGTAGAATATGTATAACAATTTTGAAAGATTATGACTTAGAATAGTAGAAAAAATTTGTTTAAAAATGTCAACGCGTGCCATGGAAACAATAAAAAAAATGGCAGCCAAACACAAAATTTCAAATCCCTAAGACTCTGAAGTTAATGAATATAAATAAATTCTGTTTTCACTCTAAGGTGAGCAATTGTAATATCTAAAAATTACACATGATTTTTAGGATATATTAAATATTACATTTTTATGAATTTTGTAAACACACCCCCAAAAACAGCTTTTTTGACCAAATTTTGAGGGAATTTTTACCCAAAAATTTATTTTTAAAAATTGTGTCAAGAGAGGACAACCTATGGAGACCCTGAAAAAATTTTGTGAGAGAGGCAAGAAATACCGGTCTCAATTCCATGGAGGAGATTTGCCCAGGATAGAGAGGTATTTAGAAATTCCTTGCAGGTCCTATGTAACAAATAACAGTACGAGAGGAATTATTATTAATAAACTAGACATCCATGTCAATGGCACTAAAATAAACCAAGTGAAAGAATTCAAATACTTAGGAAGCATATTCACAGAAGACTAGATAGATAGATAGAGGTTAGAGTGCTAAAAGCAAATGCTGTAACCTACCAGCTAGCCCGATTGTTCAATCATACAATCATTTCAATCACTTCAAGCATGACAATAGATAAAGAAAGTCATGTAATCATTTCAATCACTTCAAGCAGGGCAATACACAAGGAAAGTCATGCAATCATTTCAATCAATTCAAGCAGGGCAATACACAGGGAAAGTCATACAATCATTTCAATTACTTCAAGCAGTGCAATACACAAGGAAAGTCATACAATCATTTCAATTACTTCAAGCAGGGCAATTCACAAGGAAAGTCATACAATCATTTCAATTACTTCAAGCAGGGCAATTCACAAGGAAAGTCATACAATCATTTCAATTACTTCAAGCAGGGCAATACACAATGAAAGTCATACAATCATTTAAATCATTTCAATCAATGCAATCACTTCAATCATTTTAGTCATGAAAATAGATAACAGCCTGGAATAATTCCAAGACTGGTAGAGCAACAAATTATACATCCAGTGAAAGCCAAGTCTTAATGAGTATGCTATAGAAGATTGATACTGACAAAGCTTTGTCATAATTCAGTCTAAAAAATGATTTGGTTTTCCCACCTGAGCATGCGGGTGGTGGTGGTGGGGGGAGGGATGAAAGGGCAGGTGAGCTAGCTAGAATACCATCCAATACCAGTGAGAGAGAGAAGAAAAGAGAGAGAAAGAGAGAGAGAAAGAGAGAAAGAGAGAGAAAGAAAGAGAGAGAAAGAAAGAGAGAGAGAAGTATGGACAGGACAGGCATCATAAATGCTCTCTGCTCCTCAAATGTGAAAACGGGATTAGAGATGTTTAACTGCCTATTTGAAATGAAAGTTAAGCATTGACAATCATGACGGCATTGTCTGCAGAGTAGAGAGAAATAATAAATCACACATCATTTGGGTACAATGAGTGTGATGACATTGAGATGGTTGCTGTATTAGAGGATTCAACAAGGATGGACTTGTAAAATGTCAAAGGATGTCGATTGAAAGAAATTAACTGATCTGACTATAAGAATAAAGGAATGCGTACACATTAGATTCAATTTCTGTGTGACATTTCCTATCGTGCAGACAGAAAAACCAGAAGAACAAATAGGACTGCATTATCATTTCATAAATAACAATCGTATACCCTTTCCTTGCGAAGTTCTTCTTCCTCTTTTTGTCGTCGCAACTTATCTTCCATTTCCCTATTCATAAGTTCTTCCTCTGCTCTCTGTCTTTCCTCTTGTAATTTCTTTAGTTCCTCTACTCGAATACGATTGATTTCTTCTTCAATCCGGCTAGCAATCTCAGAATCTGAACAGGAAACATGGGAAATGGTGTCTTCATTAAACTCTCATCAGTAATACTATAACTAGAAGGATGCTAATATAGTGAGATAAAAATAGACAAAAGTAGGATTATAATATAGTGAGACAACAATAGATAAAAGTAGGATTATAATATAGTGAGACTACAATAGACAAAAGTAGGATTATAATATAGTAAGACAACAGTAGACAAAAGTAGGATTATAATATAATGAGACAACAATAGACAAAAGTAGAATTATAATATAATAGCCGTCCATCGCAAGCGATGATGACAACAATCTCAGACATGTACTGTTGCACCTCTCTGGTGTGTGCGGAGGTGACTGTAGAGTCCAATCCTAGAACAGAATCCCGACCACAGGTGGGGCATACATGATCAAGGTTAGACATGTGCGTGTTGTGTGCTCTGTCTTTTCGCTGCTCGTTTTCTCTGTGACTCAACAATACGATGATTCTCAGCTATTCGGGTTCCTCTTTGTTGTTACAGCGCCACATTTGGCGATCTTGCGGAAGGGATTCCCAGCACGTATTGTCTATATCGAAGCATTTCAGAGACACTTTAAGAGTGTCTTTAAAGCGTTTTTCTGTCCACCAGCTAAACGTCTGCCCCTTCAAGCTCGCCATACATCAACTGTTTTGGGATGCGTTATCAGGCATTCGAGCAACGTGACCGACCCATCTCAGTTGGGCCTTCTGCAACAGGGTGTTGACGCTTGGGATCGTTGCTCTTGTGAGGACTTCGCTGTCTGGAATTTTGTCCTGCCAGTTTATTTTTAGTATTCTGCGTAGACAGCTTGTGTGGAAATGGTTTAATTTTCTTGCGTGTCTGCTATACACTGTCCATGTCTCGCTTGCGTACAGCAGCGTGGTTAGCACTATGGCCTGGTAAACTTTCAGCTTTGTGACTATGCTTATCCCCTTCCGTTCCCACACAGTGACACGTAACCTTCCGAACGCAGCACTGGCTTTGGATATCCTATTGTGGACCTCAGAATCTATGTTTGCCGATCTGGATAGGGGGCTGCCAAGATAAGCAAAGTTGTCCGTTGACTGGAGACGCTGGTGTTTAATGTTGATGACTGGATCGTAATACTGTTCTCTAGGGGCGGCTGGAACATGACCTCTGTTTTTTTGGTGTTAATGGTGAGGCCAAACCTATCACAGGCCATTGAGAACTTGTCCATGTAAGTCTGCATTTCTTCCAGAGTTGGTAGCGAGGGCACAGTCATCAGCAAACAACAGGTTTGAGATAGTTGATTCTTTTACCTTGGTGGAGGATTTTAACCTCCGATGATTGAATAGGTTACCGTCTGTCCTGTATCTAATCTTTACCCCATGTTCGGCGCCTTCCCAAAAGACATCCGTGAGCATGGCAGCAAACATCATGCTGAAGAGTGTTGGGGCCAGTACACAGCCCTGTTTGACGCCGTTGGTGACATGGAAGGCTTCCGACAGCTCCCTTCGTCAAGTACACGTGACATCATGCCCTCGTGAAACTGTTGGACGATCTTGATGAATTTCCTTGGGCATCCAAATTTTCCATGATCTTCCATAGACCCTCCCTGTTAACCGTGTCGAAAGCCTTTATCAGATCGACAAAGACCATATAGAGGTTACGGTGCTGCTCTTGGCATTTCTCCTGTAGTTGGCGAGCAGCAAATATCATGTCTGCTGTTCCACGACCTGCTCTGAAGCCACATTGGGTCTCAGGGAGTAAGTCCTGTTCCAGGTGATTGATTAATCGATTAAGGAGGACTCTGGCCAGTATTTTGCCAGCGATTGACAGGAGGAGATCCCCTGTGGTTATCGGAGGCCTGGCGGTTTCCTTTCCGCTTGTACAGGTGGACAATAGTGGCATCCTTTAATTCCTGTGGCACACGTTCGTTGCACCAGATGGATGTAAATAACTCTGTCAATTTTAGCATCAACGTGGGCCCTCCTTCTTTGTAGACTTCGGTTGGTATTGAGTCCGCAGAATTATAATATAGTGAGACCAACAATAGACAAAAGTAGGATTATAATATAAAGAGACAACAATAGACAAAAGTAGAATTATAATATAGTGAGACCAACAACAGACAAAAGTAGGATTATAATATAAAGAGACAACAATAGACAAAAGTAGGATTATATTATAGTGAGACAACAATAGACAAAAGTAGGATTATAATATAAAGAGACAACAATAGACAAAAGTAGGATTATATTATAGTGAGAAAACAATAGACAAAAGTAAAATTATAATATAGTGAGACTACAATAGATGAAAGTAAAAAAATTACAGTTAGACGATAATATATACTTGTATACAAAAGACAACTGTAAACATAAACTTGTCTTAGAAAGATCAAGCAAACCAGTGAAGTATTTAGTATGACAACAAGTAGCATGACAATAGAGGTACTGACGGTGCCCATCAACAATCAATAGAATTACATTTGTCTTCCTTATGGGACCCATGGGTTTCGATGGCAATGAAGAGTGTGGACAAGTTGGTTGGCTCCGTCACCATATCGGAGCGTTAGCCAATAAATAGATCTCATAGAGTGTGGTCGCAAATAAGACTTTCATCTAAATCAACTCACATAAACTGCTAGATTGTTACAGCTTGGATTGAAGATTGAAGTGGCCAGAAAAGAGCTGCACAACAGACATATGAGTAGGCTTATCAATCAACATCGAACTGGTACGGTTAGTCGCTGGACAATGTTAGAAAATATTGCGAAGGAGATCGGAGCATCTATGGATGAGTCTGGAGTGCAGTGGAGATATTCCATGCTGAAACTGAAGTCATTCAGGTTTTATACAACAGCAGTCATACAATAACACTGGCTAAGTTCTTGTCTTGGGGCTCCAAAGGTCATGTGTTCAAATCCAAACTGCGCAGTTTTGTTCATGAGTGCATTTTTTCCAGAGATCCCTAGGATTGTTGCAGGAGCTACGGAATTTATGCTTTGTGCAATTCTCAAGGCAGGTGGTGTGCCATTTCTGTGGAGAGGGACCGAGCAATATGGGGTAAAACCCAGTGCAATGAAGTCAATTCTTTGGCTTTAGACAATAACAGTCATTCAGACTTTATAGTACAAAGGAAAAAGAGAATAACATTTTATGGGAGGGCAATAACAAATAAAGATTTTTAATTTCTGCTCCTGCACTCAATTTACCACCCGCTCCATGCAAGAAATGTTTTGATCTCTTGATGAACTGTTGAATGCGCCTGCTGTGTAAAATATAATGTCAAAAAATAGATTTGAAAGTATCCACAAATATTTGTTCCTCAATGTTAATTCAATCCACGAGGACGATGTGGATATGTATATAATTGGACTTGTGAATTTATGTCTCGATTATATGAGAACCCTCATGCACCCCCAGACAAACATCCAGGCTTTTAAAGGCAAGACTACACCCAGCAACTGACTGAACTGACAAACCCCATTCAGGTCAACCATCAATCGACTGATATTTGGCAGAAAGCAGACCTGCATTTAGTGTTTCAAAATGAAGATGAGGACTGCATCACAAAGGTGTGTGGAAAGAAGTAATAGCTGCCCCACCTGTATAGTCAACCGCTTTCAATTTTACATTTACCATTAATAAAACTGACACTAGGGAGTGAAACATACTTTCAATATTGTCATTCTTTTTTTTTGTTTTTAACTTGTATAATTTTTCACATCCAACTTGCATGGCATTAACAATATATATGTTTACAAGCTAGTACCTCATTCATTTAACTGTCAATTGAACTTTAAATCACAAATATTGATTAGAAATTGTATTTTTTAGGAATTGTATTTCCCAAACACTTATCATTGTTGCAGAAGTATTTCCCTTGTCCTGGAAATTCAGTAGGAACTTATTTTGAAGTGCTTGGACTTAAAGGGTTAAACTAAATAATTAAATATGAAATTGTGTCAAAACTTACTGACAATGGGCTGGAAGTTATTTCTGACTTGATATTCTGCTGGCATTACTGTATCGCTGAAACAAACATTCAGATACAATACATCATGAGAATTAGAAGTGTGGTACATACAAGTAGATATAATCTGCAATCATAAACATGTCAAATAAGAAAAATAGTATCAATTTGAAATGTTCAAAATATGAAAATCATTTACCAGTGTTGCAGACATTAGCATAAAAACACACATGCTCACCTGAATCCATGTTTGTTTCTGGTATCAATGACAAAATTTGTTTTTTGAAAACCTGAATCTGTGAATGGTTCAAAGTTTTTATTGCTATGGTTGCTGTTGCTACCAATGGTAGTAGAGAGTGGTGATGGGGCTGTATCCATTTCATGCTGCAATGTCTTGGGTACATATTCATGAGCTTGTGGTGATGATGATATGGCAGTTGACTGCAGAATTCTTGCCCTTCTTTCAGCTCGACGTTCCTCTAGCTGTCTGGTCTTGTCTTTGATTTCCTGCTCATCCTGTAAAAAATCAGTTTGCAATGAATGAGAAATGAGTTGGTAGTTGTAATGACAATATTGTACACTCTTGATATAAGTCAACATCTTATATTATATGGACAGGGAACATGGATGTCAGATCCTAAATGCTTATATCAAAGATTGCTATATGGTTCACCTATATCACTCATCTGAGCATGCTGTAATAATTTATATGGATGGTTCGGTGATTCGACATGTGCGGGGCTTATGGGCTTTCAATGCTCAGGTCGGAGGGAATGTTGTGAAGGAAGACAGTGACTACAAGCAGTCTCACTATGAAAATTATGGCAGTAACTACGACGATGTTCTGGCTGGAATCACAAACTTTTATCCATGCATGTTTTCTCAGTGACTCAATGAGTATGCTCAGGAAGATTGAAGCAGGATGGGTTCGGAGACCATGGATCGAGTCGCTGAGGAGGTCTAAGCTGACAAACAGTGGTTTTATTTTTGTGCCAGGGCAGGCAGGTGTACAGGGAAATGAACGCACCGATAGGCTTGCAGGTATGGCTGCTGTAAAAAGTGGGTGAGCAATGGACCAGGCTGAAATTCTAAATTCCCTAAAGGAGAGAAGTCGTGTACATGATTCAAGTTATAGGGGTGAATCTACAACACTAACCAGAATGCAAAAATTCCAAGTCAAGTGTGGTGTAGCTAGACAAGAACGTTAAGCTGGTAGCCACAGAAGAATAGTAAACCGACAAATAACTGGGATTGTTAGTCGACACATGCTGAGAGACATACTGAGGGGGAGATTGGAGCACTTATGGAATAACTGGTTCAACGTGCAGTGATGATAATCCGACGACCAAAAATATTAACGGAAATATAATATACCACAAATATAACTACTAATTCTTACCTAATACGTCACACAAAGAGTTGCAGTAAAATGGCGAAATAATTTCAATATAGATGGAGACTTCATGTTTTTGTATTATGTAAAACTACAGTACTGTGTTATTAAGTGTTTCTACATAGTTTTACTGCAGTTTCCATCTATATTGAAATTATTTCACCATTTTACTGCAACTCTTCATGTGACGTATTTGGTTAGATTTAGTAGTTATATTTGTGGTGTATGTATATTTCCGTTAATTTTTTAGTATACAATAGTTGTACTTGTGTTTATATTTCTATTACTATGCCTTCCTTACAGTATGTGTTATGAGTCATATATTTACTTGATTTTTTATTGTTTCTCTTCTTTTTCCATTTCAAGTTTTTCTGTCATTATTTTGGTATTCGTTTTTAGTCACATATTTACATTCGTTTTTAACCATTGTAATATCTATGTCAAAGTCTATATGTGGTGTTCTGTGACATTTGTCACTTTTGTTGTATCGTTTGCTTGATAAAGGTCTTTTTGGTCAAAGCGCTGCTGTGTATTGTTATTGTTTTTGTATTTTGTAAAACTACAGTACTTTGTTATTACATGCATTTTGTAAGGAGTTTGAGACATTCAAAGGACCATTACATGTCATCCTGCATTGGTATAAGAGGTCTGGTCAGTGGATGCAGACAAAGGTCATCATTAATGAAAACTGTAATGAGGGTGACACTGAGGATGGATCAGTAGTCTGGATCAGTAGATCTACACGGATGGATCAGGTGTCTATGGTAATGGTATAGCGGACTCTGCTACAATATCGGGGGTTGGGGGTCAGTCAATGTATATAGCTGACATTCTGAATGCCCTCACAGAGTGTGTCCGCAAAGAGGACTTTTATCTAAACCAATCTATGTCAACAGCTATATTGTAAGAGCTCGGATTGAAAATTGGGGTGGCCAGAAAAGAGCAGCAGAACAGGTCCATTGACTAATATTGAACAGGTACGGTTAGTCGCTGGATGCTGTTGGAAATATTGCGATGGAGATGAAAGCATCTATGGACGTATCAAAGTACAATAAAGATTACACACCACATATTGTGTACTGTCACACACAACATATTGTGTACTATTACACACCACATATCATGTACCGTTACATGTCTTTATCTTATGTGTTACTATTAGTGCCTGCAACAAACTTATGTTCTCAAACTGAATGTGTCACTACCTGAAGTTCATGTTGCCTGGTCAATCCTGTTATATAACTGTTTCTATCTTGAGCTGACATAATGATGGAATCTTCTGTTACTGGTAGATCTAAGACAAATAAACATGAGTAGAACAGGGACACTAACTACAGTAATACATCAACTTATTTAATATAAATAACATCAGGTATGGGTGTGAAGCATGGACATTTAATAAGGCAGTGGAAAGACATATACATGCTTTTGAATATGTGTTACAGGAGAGTCCTTTATATATCATGAACAGAGAAGAGAACAAATAGATCTATCCAGAAAGAACTCAAAATCAAAGAAAACTGGCTGATGCTACAAATAAGAAAGAGATAATTATGGTATTTTGGACATATAAAAAGACATGAAGGGCTGGAGAAGACCATCATGGAAGGAGGCATCCCAGCAAAGAGAAGAAGAAGACCATGGAGAAGATGGATTCAGGATGTAACTGATGGTTTGAACATGACGGCTGCAGAGGCAGGCTATCTGGCCTATGAGAGAGAGAAATTCCAGAGGACTGTTGGGGTGGCAAAGTTCTGCTCAGGACAAGCTATTTGATGATGATGATGATGATGATCATATTCACAACAATAAATAACATATTATCTACATCACAAATTGGTATACAGAACTTGATACGGTCACTTCAAAAACCAGCGAAGATCAAAACCTTTATCTCAATACAATGAAAACGAAGATATGTTAACTGATGGAAACTGATAAAACAGAATTGATGGCAAATATATGTGTCAATGGTCACAAAATAGAAAGAGTTGACAACTTTGAATACCTTGGGGCATTGCTATAAAAGAAATTAAAAGAAGGCTGAGCATTGCTTTGCAAAAACTAAAAGAACTAACTAACCTATGGAAGGGAACTGACATAAGAATTTTAAAAATTCAGTGTTTAAGAGCCTCGTTGTTCCTTGCCAACATATGGACTATTGACAAAGCGGCAGAGAAGATCATTAATACCTATGAATGCAAATGTTACAGTAGAGTACTTAGAATATCATGGACAGAGAAAAGAACAAAAATTTCTGTTCTACAACAGGTTGATATTAAAGATAGCTGGCTATTACAAAACATAAAAACAAGGAAAATTAAATATTTCGGACACATCAAACGACATGATTGCCTAGAGAAAATAATTTTGGAAGAAATGGAGACTATGGATGCAGGATGGCATTGAGTTTTTCAGGACTGCTGTCATGGGAGCCAAGTTCCGGAAGGGACAAGCTACTTGATGATGATGAAATAACATATTATCTTACAATAACATGTCTTGAAGGTCGCAGTGGTACTATTCTTGTGGGCCCCGACACCACACGGGTGGAGAAGAGGTCTTTGAATTTTCATTGAAAACCTAGTGTACCTTTTTGTTGTGTGTACAAACATGTCAAGGATTAAAGTGATACTAACTGCAGTATTTGTATACAACTGATATATCTTACCTTTCTTCCTGTCCAAGTCTTGTTGTGGAAACATGACATTGAGATGTATTTGTCTGTTCTTATCATACATGTCTTTCTCATTCTCATGTTGTTGCTGTTGCCACTTACGCAAGACAGATGGTGGTCTCAATTCAGGTTTGATGAATTCTTCTATTTTATCGAGTGATGCATCTGGTAAAAAAGTGTGACGTCAAACTAATAATGTTTTTTATTATATTATTTTTTTTAAACATAATATTACTATCATACTTCAACTCATAAAGGAACTATGTTACTTAATTGAACCTACTTTCTGGCCACTGCCTTCTCCAGTAATTTGCTATACAGATTTTGCAAGGTATGTATGCAGTAGCTGCTGAGCAGTCTGGGAAATTTCCAATGTTTATGGAGCGGTCGTAAAAAGCTATGGAGCCAGTCCTCAGGTATCATAGCTATCTGTATACTGTTGTTAAAATTCATCGCAACTGAATTAATACCCGTCTCATCAAGCAGTTTGATGTAGTGATACTGAGCACCATTAGGTCATGGACCAGTACTGGATCTGGCTTTGAGTGCATTAACTACATCCTCCTTTGTTATGACATCAGAGCAAGTACTCCAGTGTTAGTAATAACATGAAGAATATTCACAATATCCAGGAGGTCATCCTTATCACCCTTTTCTGTCTGATCGAGCTGAAGAGCCCCTGCCCTTTTCTGCATCTCTTGCCAATAGGGCGACTGACAAGTTATGTAACTTAGGACCAGACTAGCAGGTAGTTCATTCTGCGATGAAACTGCCATATATAATGCAGTAACATCACAGTAACATCACCATTTATGTGTTATGAAAGCCTTCCATAAATCCCTCTTTACTTCCCTGGCCAATTCTTTGAAATCATTAGTGAATGTGCCGGACACCAGATTTCTCAGCCACATCGCACATGTTTCCCTGTCACTTATTTCGGATTCTGGGCCATGACCTTGTAGCAGTCTCTTTTGCTAACCATGCCTTTTCAACCGTTCCATTCCACCATGCTGGTTGCAAAAAGGGAGTCCTAGCAGTCTTCTATCTGGCATTCTGCCACAATTTACATGAGTTTTTGTGATCCCTATAAAATTGTGTACTGAAACAAAATTTAGGTCTTCTGTGCTGCAAGGTTTTAACCTTGTTAAGAAGTGTAACGCAGGGGAGATGATCAGTTTCTTGCGCCCCAAGGGCATAGAAGCAAAAACAGATTCAGTAGTCCAGATAAGTACCAGATCTGTGACAATATATATGTTCTCAGTTCTGCACGCTAATCAAGTTGGACGCCATACAAAATAGACAGGTCAGAGTTTTGTAGAGCTTGACTCAAAGCGATGCCCTGTCTATTCTCAGTAACAATGCCCCCTTTTTGATCGAGCATTGAAATCACCTGCTAAGAAAAACTTTGTGTCCAGAACGTCTGAGAGTTCTTCAAGAAAATCCCAGTTGTCTATAATAACGAGTTGATTCACATGCATACACATTATAGATTCCTGATACCTGATCAAAAATGTGTTACTTGAATCCCCAGTAATTGCACACTCTCAGGTAAGGAATCGTACGTATCAACACAGTTGTGAGAAAGACCATGATTGGAAACCAAAGATATACAGTGACATTATTGTAATTTATAGCATGTTTACATACATGAGAGCATGCGCATATACACAAACACATACACAAACCTTGGTGGTGTCTGCCATCAGTGTGGTTGGTCTCAAAGTTCAGCATGATATCTTTATCGGTGTTATGTAACTAGAGGCAAACATGAAATAAACAAATTAGTTTGGTTATTGGTTATTGTTATTGGTTACTAAACTGACATCATTGCACTCGGCAGACCCATAGTGCTCAGTCCCCCAACAGATATCGAAGAGTATGCATACTGATGGTTCCTGTGGCTCGCTGATTAAACACACCTCTCACTCTGCCTCTCAGGCATCCAGTTCGACTTGCACAACAGGTAACTCCAAACTGCTTAAATCGCTTGATCGATTCAACATCGATTTTAGTGTCCTCATCAACAGAGAGTCTCGAAGAGACCAAAGAATATCCCCTTATCCATCTTCAACTCCCCAACAATCGATGCTGTTGATGCAAGCCTGTCCGCCTCTCATTACCGTAAACACCGAATGCCCAGGACAGTATATCCACGTCACGCTCGCTGGAGGTTAGAAACTTCTATAGACTGACATCCACTCATACCGAAACCTGCCCTTCTGGATCTTGTGAAGCATCGACTGAGAGTCAGATACAACAACTGCCCCAGTAAATGAAGTCCCAGAAATCCAATGGAGGGCAACAGTAACGGCCTCAACCTCCATCCTCATACTAGAAGTAGTTGTCCTGTATGCCCCACTTCGCTCTGCAACAACCCTACCATGCGCATTAGCCAAGAAACCCCAGCCGGATTTCTCACCACGCTGAACCGACCCATCGGTATATACAACGTCATCATCCCTTGCATTATCTTCTATCAGCTGCTTAACCGCGAGATCAGCCTTCATGTTGCCCCAATCTCTACATTCTCTTCCAAGAGTAATGATAACGTTGAGATAGTTCATTATGCTACCATCTGTTGGGATCCATTCTTCCCTTTTGGTAGAGTCGCAACCGTAGTCACCTGGCCAATTGTTCTCTCAGCCTGGGCCATCCACGACATGCCACGCTTGATTCTCGTGCCCTTAACATCATTAGTGTTCTTGTGAAGTGGATGTCTCTTATCCGAAGTAACCATATATGCCTTGGTTTGGGCGATTGCATGATCGGAGCGTAGTGACAGAAGGCCAAGCATATATCTCATCTTCACAAATTAGTTTAAGACTATGCAACTGATGACAAGACTAAACAACTGATGACAAGACTAAGCAACTGATGACAAAACTAAACTGATGACAAGACTAAACAACTGATGACAAGACTAAGCAACTGATGACAAGACTAAGCAACTGATGACAAGACTAAGCAACTGATCACAAGACTAAACAACTGATGACAAGACTAAGCAACTGATGACAAGACTAAACAACTGATGACAAGACTAAACAACTGATGACAAGACTAAACAACTGATGACAAGACTAAGCAACTGATGACAAGACTAAGCAACTGATGACAAGACTAAGCTACTGATGACAAGACTAAGCAACTGATGACAAAATTAAGCAGCTGATGACAAAATTAAGCAGCTGATGACAAGATGTGACAAGACTAAACAACTGATGACAAGACTAAGCAACTGATGACAAGACTAAGCAACTGATGACAAGACTAAGCAACTGATGACAAGATGTGACAAGACTAAACAACTGATGACAAAACTAAACAACTGATGACAAGACTAAGCAAATGATGACAAGACTAAACAACTGGAAAGCCAAATTGCGAAAAGAGTCTTTTCAGAAGAGACTTATGTATGAGCTGAATGACAAGAGAGAAAAGCGAAAACTCAGAAGCTTTCACAGTAAAACACTTGCCAATTGGCCGTCAGGAAAGACAAAAAAAGCCATATATTCCCACACATCTATTCCAAATGGTCATTGTTTATCTAGTCTCTAACATCCAACTCGTCATTGTTTATCTAGTCTCTAACATCCAACTCGTCATTGTTTATCTAGTTCAGGCATCCAACTGGTCATTGTTCATCTAGTCTCTGACATCCAACTGGTCATTGTTTATCTAGTCTCTAACATCCAACTGGTCATTGTTTATCTAGTCTCTGACATCCAACTGGTCATTGTTTATCTGGTCTTTGACATCCAACTGGTCATTGTTCATCTAGTCTCTGACATCCAACTGGTCATTGTTCATCTAGTCTCTGACATCCAACTGGTCATTGTTTATCTAGTCTCTGACATCCAACTGGTCGTTGTTTATCTAGTCTCTGACATCCAACTGGTCATTGTTTACCTAGTCTCTGACATCCAACTGGTCATTGTTTATCTAGTCTCTAACATCCAACTGGTCATTGTTCATCTAGTCTCTAACATCCAACTGGTTATTGTTTATCTAGTCTCTGCTTGTCATTGATAATTTAAAAGTACTATTAATATTCCAAGCTAAAACTTTTGAATGAAATTTGTTGATGGTCACATGACCATGCTAACCTTGATTTCTTCTGTCTGAAATATTTGATATCTTGGTAAGCCACCACTGTTCCCTTTTTCATCACCTTT